>CM033424.1:43338968-43861468 GCA_019425775.1 Rafetus swinhoei | reverse complement strand
CACATCATGTAGAGCTTCACTGATTGAACAGTCATAGGCAGAAGCAGAATAACTCCCTGGTGGCAAGTTCTAACATGATTCCAGAGTCAAAGACAACTAACTCTGAAGTAGTTACAAAAGAAATTAAAACACAACACAACATTAACAAGTACGCTAAAGTGTTGCCATAATTTCAACTGAAAGATAATATTAGATTATAAAAGGAAAGAAGTTCTCAGCATACCAAGGTAACTTCTGTGCTGTTTGCACCAAGGTCATATGACAGAGCTATCCAAGAGAAGCAGAAGACACGTAAACCAGGGGTCTCAAACTCCCAGCCCAGGGATGGGAGGGTAGGTGAGGGAACAGCACACAAGGACTCATCCTTACACACGGCTCCTAGCAGCACCCAGGCCCCAGTGCCCACATAGTCCCAGCTTGCAGAGGGCACCGCTTGTCTGCCTCCACCATGATGCGAAATGAACTGGCCAAGGAGCTGTCTGAGCTGATGCACTTCTGCAGCCATCAGGGCAGGGCCAGTTGATTTCACTTTTGGTTACCCCAGGCAGTGGTGGGGGTCCCAGCATAAGGAGGCAGATGTTAGTGAGGCGAGGGGAAGGAGCGGGATTCCAGTGCATGGATGTTAGCGAATCCAAATCAGGAGAGTTGGCATCACTGATATCTAGCCAGTTTCTTAAAATGAGTTAATAGTTTCACAGTTTACACCTACAGATGTGATGCCTCTGCATACATCTCTCCTGAGCCACAGGGACATGCCAGCAGTTGCATGGACATGCCAGCAGTTGCAAGAAGCCACTGTAGCGCTGCTGCACTGCAGGTAGAGGTGCTGGGGGCCCCTGGAAGGTTTTAAATCAACTGGGAGTGGCAGGCAGGGCTGGTGGACATGGGGGAGAGGGATGCACAGGCCAGCAAGAAGGGCTGGGAGATGTGTGGGAGGGAATGTGCAGAGACCTCTGCCCCCCTGAGGTGCCTGCTGGCTTGCTAGGAGAATTTGAGGACTGGTACTCGCCTGAAGGTAAATTGAGTTTGAGACCCCTAATGTAAACAAAACCAAAGAGGACATGGCTCTGCGTTTTTGCAGACAGTTAGTGACAATGATCATGCACTGACAAAAACACAACACAAGCCCATGCAGTCACTGACAATGAAAAACAACAGGTGCAACAAACACCTCACATTTCAGTGGCGAACAGAGCAATGAAAAAAGGAAAAGTTCTGAGAACACAAGATGATAGGATCAGAAAACCACTGAAGTTCAGAGGCAACAGTTACTGATAGACAATCAATGAAAGGTAGAATATTCAGGTACGGCTACATTGTCTTTTTTTTCGGAAATGGTATGCAAATAGTGCTCGCATTTGCATACCTTCTTCCGTTTTTTTCCTGGAAGAGGTTTTCCGCCATTTGGCCAAATGGTGGAAAAAACACGGGGCCAAATGTTGGAAAAAAACCCTCTTTCGAAAGCCCCCTTCTTCCTTGTAAAACAGGGCCAAATGGCTGAAAAAGCCTCTCCCAGGAAAAAAAAAACGGAAGGTATGCAAATGCGAGTGCTATTTGCATACCTCTTCCAAAAAAAAAAGACAATGTAGCCGTACCCTTCTTCTTGCCTTGTAAAGGGAGCAGGTTTTCTACCCTGATCTCCTCTCACACAGTTTTATATTTGCAATTTGGGTTTTGTTTGTTTTTCCCCGCCTTAAATGGCAAGATATATAAGTACAACTGGAGACAATGGATACCGTCCCCTGCTTTTGACAGAGATAAATAAAAGCTTTTGTGTCCATGACCCAAGTCATGTCAGGACCAGAAAATAAAGATCAGATGCTTGTCAGCAATCTTGCGTGTCATATTCTTATCATGAAGGGAGAGTATGTTACATGCCATGAAAGAGTAAAGCAACACACTACCCCTAATTTTGTGCAAATTGGACATAGACAAATTGAGCCTTCTGAATTTACATCAGCATTACTGAGTGCACAAATAGGTTCCAGGATTTAGCTTATAAAAAACCTCTCAGTACAGTCACCTTTAATATAAAAAATTAAAAAAATAAACTACATAGCGTGTACAAATTTAGGGAACTAACAACTTCTGTTAGTAGTTAGAAATGTTCAGAAAGGAAATATTTGCTCTAATGGAGTTTCATCCATTGTTGAACTATGGAAAGGACCCTTTATGTGTTACATTCATTTTCCTGACTCTTTTAAAAAAGAAAAACTGTAACATACATCTGTGACCTAGCAACTATATGGTTTGAAATAATTTCCAGATCAGTGAACTGTGCAATACCTTCAAAAATGGGATGACAAAAGGTCGCAAAGGGAAGTTAGTAGCTTCTTGCAGTTTGGAATGAAATTCTTCAATTGTCAAAGTAGAATTCTGTAGAAAGAAAAAAAATTCTGTCTTGGTGACATAAATAGAAATATTAGCTAAAACATTCTGTATACAAATCTTGCTTAGTACCCTGTTCCTGTTATGCATGTTACAGAGAAAGTAAATTTACTCATCAAATAATATTAGATGTAATTACATTTGAACGTAGTTTCACTGCAGAGGGGTGAATCATTTTGCAAACAATCTATAAAGAGCAGCACTGAACTCTCAGACATTCGTTGTTCATGGCTTGATGCAAAGGCTTGAGCATTCAGAGTGCCAAGCATTTCTTATAAACAACATAATCCACATAGAATAGGAGGTACCACAACAGCACAAATACAACTGTTAAATTTATAATGGTGCCCACTGTATTTTAATTCTTGATAGAGGATTGGGAAGTAACACAACCATACTAACACTTTTTAAAGAAACTTATTCTTCACCTGTTCACAAATATATCTGAAAATTTCTAAATCACATCCAAGATTATACAGTATACTAGACAACCATACTTATCAATCAATCAATCAGCAGAACTATTTACTAATTATGTTCTCTTGTACCTGTGGAAAGCCATGGCAAGGTATTTTGAAGTGGAGAGAAATCACAAAGTTGTCATGAAGGACATAATTTGAGGACAATGGTCAGGACAGGCCTAAATGAATAAGCAGGACCTCACTTATTGCTAGTGAGGTTTAAGAAAGAAATGTCCCAGCTAGATTCCCGAGGCCCAGGTGGAGTTTGGCAAGTTAGAAAACAGTGCTACTTATACACAGAGGAGCACATCTGATAAGGATATTATTGAGAAACAGTAACATGGAACCTCACAAAACCACCTATAGAGCTCCATTTTTCAAAGCAGAACCACATGAGTAAGCCTAAAATTGAAGGTATAGTTACTAAGGATGGAGAACTGGAACCTTCATGCACAAATTCACTAGAAGTTCATTACATTTTAATGACTTTGACTGCACTATTGTTGCCAATTACCTTGGCCCAGGAAAAATACCCCCGGCTCACAGCAAATGTCCAATTCTACATTTCCACTGAAGTCAAAGGAAGTTTTGCGTGTTATGCAACCAAATGTACAGTAGGGCTCCTTGCAAATCATGGAAACATAACATATAAATTACACTGTCTAAGGTGTATTTTTTCATAGTTGTTGGTTCATTGTCGTAGTACTGACAGATTTAATTAGTATTGTATAAGTATTGGTATTATATAAAACATTCAGCAATTGTAGCACTCTCAGCTCCAAATGAAGTCAGTAGCAACTCAAGCGGCAACACTTGGAAATCAGGCCACAAATTTTATTTTCTAGTATATCCAACCCTTGCTGAATGAGATTCATAGATGTACATAGGAGACAACATTATCCAGAGGCAATAAGAAGAAACCTGGGATCAATTTTTAGTACTGTCGCTCAATGGCGAGTGATTATAGGCAAGTCATTTAATGTCTCTACATTTTAGCTTCTCTGTCTGTAAATTGGGGAAGTTATTTGAGATTTACAGATAAACAGCATTGCAAAGAGGTATTATTTCTATATATGAGGAATTCCATACAGATACCATTATAAGTAATGTGATATACAACTGCAATATACTGGCTTAGCATGTTAAATCTCTCTGCAGCTGGTCTCAGTGACTATTGCTGGGTCTACACTAGAAAAGCTTTGCTGCTATAACAATCCCAGCAAATCCTCCTAATGTATATTCAGCTTATTTTTGTTTCTGCTAGTAAGATAGAATCCCTATTTTATAATCTAATTGGGTATTGAGGAGTTCATAAAAATCAAAATAAAATAAAACATCTCAAAATTACTGTACATACGGTACATAAATTACACTATGGTAAAATACATTGCCTTCTTCTCTTCTTCTTTGCTTTCAAACCATAACAAAGCCATTTCAAATTCACTGAGTACATGCTGACTTTTTTCTTCATCAACATCACTTTTGTTATGCAATTTTTTTCATCATTGGGAAGAATGGTTTGCATAACTGGCTATTTATATGATTGGGGTTCATAAAATCAAGGTTTTATTATATAGCCTATACAGATTCCCATGCAAAATATGCTATACTGTCAAAAGCACTTCTATGCAGGTATAACCACTCTACACAAGGTTTCGTGGGTTTTTTTGGCCAATAGAGACACGTTTTTATTTATTGATTTATTTTAAGTCACAATCATAACTTCCATTACTATTCTGGCAAAAGTTTCTAATGAAGACCTGAGCTGAAACAACCTACTACTTAATGGCAGCTAGTGAAATTACTTCTATTAGCTTTAAAGACAGGGAGGCAGGTTCTCACTGTTCCAAGTTCTGTACTCCCAGAATAACCACGGTCCAGGAATGCATCAACTGTTTATTAGACAATTAATAAATCTTCTGAATAAATGTTAACACCTACTATGATTTTTTTTTAAAAGGTAATAGACAATCATGGTTATTTGCTTACCACAAGTCCCAGCACAAGGGTACGTACTCTCTCCCCAATCTCTGGTGAAATGTCATTGCCAAACTGCTGTAAGGTTGTAAGAAATCTCTTCAGTTTGCTGAGCTGCCTTGCTCCACAAGCTGGTGGTAACTGCTGATTAGCCAGAGAGGATGAGGAGGAAGATGATGGCCCATTGCTAAAGCCATTGGGTGGAGATGGAGCTCCATTTAATGCTGTTGGTGAATGGCTAGTGCCATTGGTTACTGGTTAGAAAAAAGTTGAAAGAAAAAAAAAATTTATAAGCTTAGAGTTTTCAGTGCTTCACTTCAAAATTGATTGTTTAAATGAAAAAATGAAGTATGTGATATTTGACTTCATTTATATAATTAAAAATAATTAGCCCTTTGACCCACAGTTCATGTATCTTGCACAGAGGCTGGTAATAAATGATGTATAAATCTGGGTCAGCACTAACTTCTATATGCACAAATGCCAGACACTTATAATGTTTTCATCCAGAAAAAACATTATTCGGAGGTTAGCCTTTTGTCATAGGCTTATATGAGTGTACCATTTTTTTTAAAATGAACTGCTTTGGAAAGAGTGCACACATGTTAGCAGAAGCTAAATTTACCTCTGAATATTTTTAATCATGTTTTGTACACACAACCAACAGCTTTGTTTATAAAAACAGACTTTCAAGTTTTAATCTTATGCCACCCAATTAGAAGGCTATTTTCTTTCATACATATTTTGTAACCACCAATTTATAGAAAGATGGATTTGTCTAAAAAGGTCCAATGGGTACAACATGTGATTTTATCAGTAAGATTGAAAACTTGTAGCTAAGTCTCTGGACTGGGCCTTGGGAATAGATATGGATTTTCTTTCCTGGCTCTATGTCAGACTTACCATGTGGTCTTAGACTTAGCCTCTTCATGTCTCAATTCCCCTTCTATAAAAACAGGTATGGTAGTACTTCCTATTCCACAATGCTGTGGGGACTATATTAAATGATTTTGAAAATATTCCGATTCTTCGGCAATGGGTACCTTAGACATATTATCACATTGTTATTAGTAATAAAGTAAGAGGTTATAACTCACACATATTTATGAGAGAAGGGGCACCTGCTTTAGTGTTACTAGCTAGCCTGTATAGGTTTGAAATTTTTATTCTCCAGAAATGTACCAAATTAAGGACATCATTTTCCCCATAAAGCCCTACTTAGAGATAGTAATCCACGCTGAGTGGGTTTCCCCACTAAAGGGCTACAGAGGATGAGTTTTGGGATAAGGGATGGTCCATATATTTTAGGACAGATGGGTCCCAACTGGGATACCTCACTTTTTGTGCAGATTACATTAGCATTTAAGCAACAGTCCTAAACAAATGTTAGAGCAGAACAGCTGTGCCCCAGAGCACAGTCACTGGTGAGTTTGTTTCTCACATATAAGAGTGAGCCATGTATTCTACCTACTGGGGTGAAACAGACTGTGCAGGAACCAGTGTAATGGCAGAACTGGGTCATTTGTTGGGTCTTCTGCTGGGCAGGAACCACTCATATTCCAGCCCTTAACAATGACATGGCTTTTGCAGAATCAATTCATCCTCATAGCCACCCAAAAATAGAAAAAGTCCCAAGCTTGGCCCATGACAGACCATAAAACATTCTTCCATAAATAAAAAAAAAAGGGAGAATCAGCTATTCAATAAATTGCCTTCAATAAAGCACCTTCAATAAATTGCCCAGGGAGGTTGTGGAATCTCCATCTCTGGAGATATTTAAGAGTAGGTTAGATAAATGTCTATCAGGGATGGTCTAGACAGTATTTGGTCCTGCCATGAGGGCAGGGAACTGGACTCGATGACCTCTCGAGGTCCCTTCCAGTCCTAGTATTCTATGATTCTATTTGGAAGGTATCCGATAACAAAATGACAGGTGGCTGCTCAATGAAAACACTCAACAGACAAATTGGTGAAATACTGTACTCACTACAGGTTGTACCTCCCTTAACTGGCACTTTGTGGTCTGGAAACACGTATGATCTGGCAGGACCACAGAGTCCAGGTATAAGGAGGTCGGACCACAGGGCAGGAGAGGGGGTGTGACTCAGCCAGGAGCCTCATGGCTGGGCTGGCAGCAGCGGGGCTCAGATGGAGTCCTAGCCAGGGGCAGTACAGACCCTGCTGGGATGGACCTCCCCTCGTTCTGCAAATTCCCTTGTTTGGGACCAGTCATGTGCTGGACTAGGGAGGCCCAACCTGTACTAATATCACTAATATTATTACATTTTCTTATCCACTACCCCCCTTACACGCAATGCCCTATAAAAATGTGCCAGACCCTCTGTTACTTAGGTCATGTTTACATCTATACGTAGATTAGCACTGCTGCAATTGATGCAGTTGTGTTGATTTAGCAGGTCTGCTAAAGACCAGCTAAGTTGATGGCAGAGTGTATTGTCTTGTCGACTCCAATACTTCAGGTACCCGAGAAGAGTAAGGTAAGTTGGCAGAAGAGCATCTCCCATTGACACAATATGGTGTAGATGCCACAGTAAATCAACCTAAGCTACGTTGACTTCCATTTCATTCATATGTAACTGCAATAGCACAACTTAGGTCAATTTACTGTGGGCAATGTAGGCCAGCCATTAGTAATAGCAAGTTATCCAATGCATAGCCCTCCCTATTTCTTGATCACAACACCTCTTTCATCTACTTTGAGTGCTGTCAACTCTAATTAAATTTCATAATCCTGTGGCACCTTCAATCTGATTGTTGCCCAATTGTTAGGTATGACAGCAGTTCCATTTTGAGACCACTAAATTAATAGATTCCAAGGTCATTATTATCACCGATTGACCTGTATAACACAGGCCATAGAATTTTTCCCAAATAATTCCTAGTATTTAGAAAAACATCAAATCTTGATTTAAAAATGGTCAGAGACAGAGAATCCACCACAACCCATGATATGTTGTTCCAAAGGTTAATTACTCTCCCCGTTAAAAATGTATGCTTCATTTCCATTCTAAATTTGTCTGGCTCTAACTTCCAACCATTGTACTGTGTTATACCTTTCTCTGCTAAACTGAAAAGCCTTTTATTAAATAATTGTTCCCTAAGTAGATATTTGTAGATGGTAATCAAGTCACCCCTTAAACTTCCTTCTAAAAAGCTAAATAGATCAAGTTCTTAGTGTTTACTAATCCTTGAGGCTCTTCTCTGAGCCCCCTCCAATTTATCAACATCCTTCTTGAACCGTGGGCACCAGAACTGGACACAATATTCCTACAGCAGTCACACAAGTGTCAAATATATATGTAAGATAACCTTTCTAATTCCTACTCGACATTGCCCTGTTTATGCATCCCAAGATCACATTAGCTCCTTTGCCCACAGTATCACACTGGAAGGTCTCATTTAGCTGATTATCCACTGCAACACCCAAATGTTTTCTGTGTCTGCTTCTCAGGATACAGTTCTCCATCCTGCAAGTATGGCATATATTCTTTATTCTTAAATGTATGCATTTACACTTAGTCATATTAAAATGCATGGTTTGCTTGTGCCCGCTTTATCAACTGATCTGTTCACTTCACTTTTTACCACTCCCCTAATTTTTGTGTCATCTGGAAACTTTATTAGTGATTATTTTATTAATTCTTCCAGTCATTGATAAAAATGTTAAATAGTGTAGGACTGATTCCAGTGGGACTTCATTGGAAACACATTAACTCAATGACAATGCCCTGTTTACAACTATTTTTGAGACCTATCAGTTAGCCAGTTCTTAATCTACATAATGTATGCCATGTTCACTTTATGTAGTTCTAGTTTTTTAATCAAAACGTAACGGGATATCAAGTCAGTACAGAACACAGCTCCTAGAGTGGGTGGCTCCTGCAGATCTTTGGCATAAGAACGATCATACTGGATCAGACCAAGGGTCCATCTAGCCCAGTATCCTGTCTCCTGACAGTGGTCAATGGCAGGTGCTTCAGAGGAATGAAAAGAACAGGTAATCATCAAGTGAACCATTTCCCTGTCACCCATTCCCAGCTTCTGACAGAGACTATGGGCATCATCCATGGTCATCCTGGCTAATAGCCATTGATCACTGTTACCCAGGATGACACAATTCTAACGTGTATGCTAAGCAGGGGAAGAAGTATCCAAGCCAGACAAAAGCAGAAAGGAGATGGCTTAGGGAAGCCTCAGACAGCAGCCATAACAGCTCTAAACTATGTTCCTCTTAGTGCAGCAATGGGTTGGGTATCTGAACTAATAAAATATATAAAATACATTAAAGATTGTGAGACACTGTAGGCATGTCAAGACTACGGGGTTTTTTTGAAAGGAGATATTTGATCTTCTTCCGATCACTTTTTCGAAAGCAGGTCTTTCGAAAGTGAAAGTAGTCTGGACGCTTTTTTTCCAGGAAAAAAATCCTTTTTCAAAAAACTGTGTAAACCTCCTTTTTTTAGGAAGAGTGGGTTTTTCGGAAAAGCAATTGGAAGAAGACATGCAAATTCCCAGGGGAAAAAAAGTAGTCTAGACGTGCCCTAAGATACCATGGTGATGGGAACCATATAAGCACATACGATAAAGTAAGTAAGGATTTGGAAAGGATAGGAGTGTGTCACACTCTCCAGCAGGACACTGGTCCAGATGTCCTCAGCCTCCTCACTCACTACTCTGGGCTCTCTGTTGAGTCCAAATAGAAGGGGACAAGCAGCAGTGGACCAAGGGGTATGACTTTGAAAGCCCAGAGGAGCAGGGAGCACAGAATCTGGAGAAAGGGCAGGAGAGGTAGGCAAATATTGTGTTCAGAGGCGGCAGTAGACCAGGACTGTCTGAAAAGTATGAGAATATGTCCACAGGGAAAAGGAAGCAGTAGACAAGGCCTTATCTTTCTGTGTAAATTTTCCATCTGCAAAACCAGGTGCGCACACACACACGAGATAGCAACTAAGGATGGCACTTTCAGCAAATAACTAAACAAACAACAAAAAAGAAAGAAATATGCAATAAACAAATGCATCAAATAAATGTAATTTGCAGGTTGGCAAAAGGCTGACAAAAACGTGAAAAAATAAGTGTTTCATGTTCTGAAAATATCAACCTGATATTCTTGGGTTGTGGACATTCACAGTCTCATTTGTGCTGTAACTTGGCACTGCTATGGGCACGTGTCAAATCTCTTGCATATTAAAAAACTTTAAAGTTAGAGGTAAGATTGATATAAACAACTTGAAGAAAACAAAGGAATCCCCTAAAATGAATGTCTGGCTACTGCTCCCCACTGCTCCTATTGGTTGGGAATGGGAAATCATGCCCAATGGGAGCTGCAGGCAGTCATATTTGCAGGCACAAGATAAACAATCTGTCTGGTGGCCCACCAGCAGCTTACCCTATTGAGCTGTGTATGGCCCATGGGGTGCAGGTTGCTCATCACTGAATTAATACCACTGTATTTATTTAAAAAGCAATGTGATCTCATTACCAGCACAACAGTAAAGCCCAGAAGAAGGTCTCCATACTTCTTTTATCAGGAATGATATCGTTAGAGCAAAAATGCAAGGGAAGTTAGCACTGGCTATTCTTTCTCTGTGCACCCAATCCACAAATGAATTAGGATGAACTGACTGATTTCACAGATTAATGTGTACTAATCTGTAGCATTCTTAGTTTTGCTTAATGACTTTATTGCAGTATAATGAATTGCTGCTCTAGTTATATCATATAGGGTTCCCTTCACATAACTTAATTTCTTACATACATGAAGAATCAAAATTTCACATGCAAAAGAATATAGAGCAAAGGTAGAAAATAAGTCTAATTACACGTTGTGGGTGTGAATGAACTGGTTCTTGGAGCTCCTTGGGTAGTGGGAGGAGGTGGCATTGTTGGAGGCGTCAGCCTGGATTGTGTCTTCACATCCACAGGTGAGTCTGGCATTGTGGAGTGCTTCTCAGTGCGATCTGTAACATACCACATGAACACATGATTTTATTTATCCAAAAACACCAATTCTGAATAAAAAGCTGAACCATGAACTAAGCATCTTCAGCATCTTCTGTGGAAGATAAACACACTTATGTACTCCAGCTTGTTTTTTCAAGATTACATCATTGAAACAGCACTTAAGAAGGTATAACACAGATGGTAGGACCTCATTTATAAACAGGGTCATATTATCTTGTGTTTTTATTTCTAGCATATGCAGAAGCTATTCCAAAAACAGTATCGGGGCTGCAATAATTTTAACATTAGCCAAAAGGAGAAATTAGATGAAGGGACAGGAATGTAATAAATTCCCTAATGACAACTCTGGAAGAACAAAAATCTGAAGTGCTCTGGCCACAGCAAGCTCTCTTTATGACTGGTTTTCCCTGCAGCACCTGCTGCCGCCTTCTTCTTTTGTCCTTGTAAGTAAAAAGGATGCTAGGGTTAATACTGCCTGTCTGTGACCCAAGTTTACCATTCCACCTCCTGGGGTTCTTTTTTAAAATCAAGAAGAAATACCAGATGTCATATAATAAAAGGTATCTTTGACTGACACGGGACTCGTGTATTTATATTAGTTTATTATTAATATAAAAACACTGTCAGATGTTTCAACTTATACCTTTAACACCAAGGACAATTGCAGGCATCCTCCAATTTTGGGAAATTTAAAGAAACAAGGAAAACAGATTTGACAGTTCTCCTAATTAGATACTTCCCACTAAAATTACAAGATTTAACTCCATTTTACCAGCTTTTAGACCGAAATTTAAGAAGCACATTTGAAAAAAACCTTTAAAACTGCATATCAAGAATGGACAAAACAAAGCAATACACCTTTTGTCTGTTTAAGGCAACACTGTGAATGCCTTAGTTGCATCAGCAGTTCATTGACACTCCTGGAGTAAATACAATGATGACATTTGGACTCCTAATGATCATTAGCAACTAATATAATCATTTCCAAAGTTATTCCCCAAGTATTTCCCTATTCTAGCCATATTCATGTTTCTATTAGTCCTGTTCTCTCACTTGTCAGAGCAATAAACTCTCAAACACAGTGGATAAGAAGATGTAATTTTTAAAATAAATGTTTAAAATACTTTGAGGTGTTGTTTCTTATAAACTTCATAACTCAATTGCCACTCAAATGCTATTAATTAATCAGACCAAAAGAAAAACAATGGCAAAATAATTGTTCTTGAGAAAATGAGACCTTCAACTGTAGATAAAAATAGATACAAAATATACACAAACACATACCTAAAATTATAGACACACATTATATTACATAACAGGCACATAGGTATATTAGAGAGAGACTCCTATCATATATTTTCAATAGAAATATTTTTAAAAGACCGTTACAAATAATACTAGTTCATACCAAAGAAATTGTATCCCAATCCCTTACTACTAAGAAATCAGAGAAATGATAGCCACATATTCTGCAAGGTTTTGAAAATGACCAGTTTCTGTAAAGAGAGAGTTAAGCTAGTTGTGTTCAGAATTTGGAATTTAAAAAAATCCTAAGAATGAGAAGCTAGAACCATGTGAGCAGAAGGGAAAATACTTTGTAATCACAGCAATAAGGAATCTGCGGTGTTGATCTCAGGTCAATAATCTCAGTGATGTAATCCAAAAAGACTGGCTGAAATTCTAATGCAGCTATACAGCCAGGTGAAGTGTAGTAAGTCAAATAATAGTGAGCTATTATGTTTTAAATACAAATCTCTTTCTGTATTGCTATGCTAAAACATTAAAACCATCAAGTACATCAAATCATCTCTTTAAAATAAAGAACTTTGGAAGTTAACCTCAAAATGTTAATTACTTCCTTAATAGTTGAATTTGTCTCACACTCACCTCAACCAACCTCAGCAATAAGAGAATACATAGCTTTCGACTCATGTTGCAGCTGAGGCACAGCAGTGAGTACAGGCCCTTCTAAATAAAGGCAAATATTTCTGCCATGCCAAGAAAGGAGAGAGAAAGGGAGGCTTGCCAGAACTGTTGGGGAGATAACAGTGGGAACTGCTGGTCCATCTGGTTTTCATTCTGCTAACACTCACATTGAACTGTTAGAGAAGGCAGTCCAGGTACACAGATTTGAAGCATGTGGGAGTACAGACACAGCCAGGGAGAAGATGGAAGTGAGTGGAAGAAAGAGAGGAAGAAGTAAAACTCCACTACCAGTCTTCTGCTTACACTGAGCAGGCACAATCTACATCCTCTTGTTCAGCTGTTGATAACTAAAAGCAATTCTGCTACCATGAACAATCACAAGTCTCCCCCCTCCTGCAAGTCTACTTAGCTTTTGATCTGGCTTGAATTTTGGGAAAGACCCTACTCTGGGGGAAAATGAGCACATATAAGAAGCAGAATAGAATGGTTTATATTTTGTTATTTAAATGACTAGTGTAGTTGCACTACTACAGGGTATTTTTTTAACAGAGGGTCAGGACCCCTTGGGAGATGGGTTACTACTGGGGGGGGGGGTCACAAGTTGTCAACCACCACCCAAAACCCCACTTTGCCTCTAGCATTTATAATGATGTTATAGAAAAAAAGTGGTTTTAGTTTATAAGGGTGGGTCACATTCAGAGACTTGCTATGTGAAAGGGGTCACCAGCACAAAAGTTTGAGAACCACTGCACTCCTTTATTGTTTTTGTGTTTCAATTTCAGGTTTTCAATATATTATAACCTGTTCATGTAATGATCTAGGATTCCTTTTTAAATGATTTTTATTCCCTAATGTATTATCTCTTTAAGCACCTAGATTAATCTTTAATTATAGTATTAAGTATAATCATTGTTACCCAGAAATGTGTTAACACCACCTCCTGTTAGGGTGACCATCTTTTCAAAAGACAAAAGAGAGTCAACCCAGCACTGATCCTCCTCCTCTTTCTCACCTGAATCCCCACCCCTGCTCTTCCTTAGCTCCCCAAGCACCTCCTCCCTCCCCCCCCCCAAACACACACACACACAGTTCCCCCAGTCAAGCCAGAAGCCACAGCCAGGCCATGGTAAGAGCTACTAAGGAAGCATGGACTGCTGTGGGAAGCCCCGGGACCCTCTACCTGCCATGGGCAGGTGGGGCCTGAGAACTAAATCCATGGCTGGAAACCTTAGTTCATACATTTGTAGGGTGACATTTGAATATTCACCAGCTGAATTTTGAACAGCTTCAGGTCCATGATGAAAGTGTTCCACAGTACATATGTTTATCTCCCAAACCTCACACTAATTTAAGAGTATAGTTTGAGTGGGTAGCAAGAACAGCCTCTTTCAAGTGTAAGTATTTCTACTTCAGAATACTAATAAGCAGCTAAAGCTCTGGAATGGTTAGCCAACCCTATCCAAATGGTTCTTAAGCCTAAAGGTTCCCCAAACTACAGGAAAAAGGAAACCAGCTGCAATTCATTCTATACTGTTCATTGCAATCAATTCAGGATGGAGATAGATGGTGAAATAATGGGCTAGTCCTAATCCATACGCACAACCCTCTGGTGCAGTGACAGATTTAGAATAAACTCAGAAAGTATGTTTCAAGTATGCAGAGATCTTAGTGCATTTGTTTTGGGTTATATTAAAAAAACATTTTGAAATATACGTTCTTGAATTTCTTTTACAGCAAAGAGCTAAGAGCTGTGATTTAACCATAGAAACTTTTTGCTCCATTTTATATTAAAGAATACTGTAAAACCAACTTTAAATTATGATGTTTCTTTGGTGGATTTTTTTTATTCAAGTAACTATACTGTTATTGTCATAGATTCAATTTTTATGTTGTGACCTATTTTACCACTCTTTAGCTGTTAAATGAATGCTATTATTTACGATACGTGTAACTTATCGTATATGGGGAAAAACACAAAGAAAAATCCCCGAATAAAAACAAAACATGTGCATGAGAGAGAAGGGGTGAGGGGGGAATAGATGTGCATGTATTCAAATAGATGTACTTCATTTCCTGAACCTAAATGATTTAGTTCATTTCTAAAACAAGGTGGTCTTTCATATATGGCAACATTTCTGTATAAATGGCAGGCTTCCAAATCTAATGCATCAAGGAAGGCTGATGTATGGAACAAAATATGGAATATATAAATATTTTACTGATACCATTTCAATAGCCAATTCAATGTCAAGCATTTCTAGAAATGGTATGTTTTTAATTTCCTTTTTAAAATGAAAAAACGTATAGTATAATATGCTGTGGCATTTATTTTACTTTTAGTTAGAGCAAACAGTTCCAGATGTATATTCATGCACGGAAGATTCTTAAAAGATGCTCTGTATTGATTTTACCTAGTAATCCTGTGCCAATGGATAGAAAAATCGATGTTAAAGTTTGCTGGATTAAACAGTTTAAATTTCTACTGTCTAGTTTCCTTTCAATTATCAAAAAGCATGTACAAAATCCTGCACGTCACAGAATAGAAAAAAAGCTGATCCAGATGTACAAATTGAATTAAAATCAATCTAAAGGATTTTGTATTAATGACCATCACAATAGCATCCAAACTAATACTACCGCCCAATATGCTATTGCAATGATTTTGATACTGGATAGCACATTAGTGACAAACAAAACAAGGGACTGAATCATAACAGTAATGAAATGAAAACACAATTAAGTCTAGTGAAAAGTAATTGTTTAGCAGATATATAGCACTTTTCACTCAGACATCTCTCTCTTTACAAAGATGGGTAAGTCTCATTCTCCCTATCTTAATTATAGACAGGTAAGCTAAGAGACACAGGAAACAGTTTGATTTGCCTAAGGTCAGACATAAGGAAGCAGTGTTAGTATTGAGAAGAGAACCCAGGACTTGGAACTTCCAGACCTACCCCTTATCAACAACACTACAATGAAAGAAGAGGAAAGAATATTTGATGTCTGTCTCTAAGACCTACATGAAGGCAGCTGTTCTAGAGAGAGAGAAATCTGCTCTAGTGTTAAAGGAAACAAGTGTGTAATGCAAGAAGGCCATTTTTCCCTTCCCAACACTCACTATTTTGGGGAACTACTGGAAATCTCTCTGTGCAGCCACAGAACATAATGCACAGCCTGCAGCACTGCAGGTTGTCCCTCCATAAAGCACTGTCAACATGTTTCAAATCTGTTTGAAATAGAGAAAGCAAGCACAGTCCAGTCTTTATTCCCATTCATTTTTACTGAGGCTGCCTAAAGGGATTCTGATGATCATGGAGGTCTTTGTGCTGTAAACAAATGTCCTGAAACCCTCACCTTGCTCACTCAAGCTACAGCACTAATCATATATCCATAATTTTCTGAATCAGTCTCAAAAGGATTCAAAATACTGTTCTAGAAGTGAAGGAAATGGAATCCCATTAGAATTCTGTGACGAGAAGAAACCCCTCAACAAAGATCTCAAGCTAGTAGTATTAAAAGTAAATCAAACTTTCAGGAACTATCTTTCATCTGAAGAACAGTTAAGTAGTCCTAATAGGTATATATCTGAGGAACAGGTATGCACACAAGACAACAGTGAAGAAAGATGGCTTGCAAGATGACATAACAATTGATGGCATCTTCAGTGTGTTGTGTATGAAGCTCTTAAACTCCCACAAATATAACTGTTTTTCTGTAGTGCAATACAATGGCTTTGTGACAACTTTATCTCATTCGTTTCCAACTCAAATAGTTGAGTCCTTAATCATTTTCTCCACATCATCAGCTATTCTTGGAAATAAATAGAAGTCCATCCATTTTATCTAGTTCTGCCCAGTTCTTTCATCTTCTGCATATAAACTCTACTTCTGAGATTGTCCTGAAATTATCACAGACACCAAGTAATCAGACTATTTCTTTAGCACATCTAAAACAAGGCAATGAAAATAATGTATCCAAACACTCTGTCACATGAATTTACAAGGGTGTTTGTGATGTTATCCCCTAACTCAGATCTAAAGGGGATGTGGATTATATATGCCAGGCAAAATGCCAGCATGTGCTTTGGAAAGCTAGACTGTCACTCATTTCCATGACAACCAATGATGCAGGTAGACAGCACATTTAATTTGAATTCTGGGACTAGTGTCTGCTTCAAATGAGTATGGGTTTAATATCCTTAAGGAGGTGTATTACTGCCCCACCCCCAAATTTGAAAAGAACAGTATCCAGGGTTATGGGTTGCATCTAAGGTAAAATGATCCAGTTGTTCTAAATCTAGAGTGGAGATGACTTTGCTCTGGCTAAGTACATATAATTTGAATGCAAACTCCCAAAATAAACATGCTTAGCATATGATTTTATTTAGAGAAGTGTTTGTTTAATATTTCATTTAAGTGTTGTTTTGCGAAGGCATTTTTAGTCTCATTTGGACTGTACATACTGATCCCACAATTTTGTCAGATATTTCTAGATATATCTTTCTCTTCCTTTGCCTTTTGGTTTTTGTTGTTAAAAGTCCAAAACAATGGGCTGAGGAGGGTGTAGTCTAAACCTAGATTAACCATCAACAAAATATTCTACTAAATTTTTCAGTGGGAATTTAAGGAGGTCTGGAAGAAAAATAAGGGTCAAAATGAGACAGCAGTTTTAGTTCTTATTAAACCTTTTAAAACCAAAATCCACAAATTCTTTTATGAAGGATGACTGCATAGGAGTTGGACTGTATTGGAAGTGATGATAATACATGTTCATTTTAAACAGAGATGTTGGCAATTAAGCATTATAAAAATTCCTTATAAATATAAGAGTATGCAACTTGTTCTTCAAAATCTGTACTCTAAATGTGATTATCCTAATTCTCCACTATATTTCCTGAGTCTTTTTTTTCCTCTGAGAAGCCAACACACCAGAACTGTATGGAATAAAGAGACTCATGGAAGAAGAGGAGTGGAATCTTCAACCCTACCCCCAACCTCCAATAGCCAACATATAGGTGCTTGCTCCCCAGTCACTTCTACAAATTATGGAGCGGGGCAGCACATATGACAATTCCTTCAGACTGGTGAATAATCTCGCTAGCCCTTTACTCCAGTGAAGACAGCCGCTGGAGCATTTGGGGTTGTGACTCTTAAAAGGTTCTCCACTTCACTGTATTTCACTTACTTTTTGGTCCTTGGCCCACCTGGCAGGGGGAGCAATAGAGGATTTGTCCTCAGATAGTTCACTTATAGTACTAGGAAACTATAGAAGAAACTGGATACATATGTAAAAACTCCAGTTTCACTAAAAACAAATAAATGCAGTTTGTACACACCCACACCCACACACCATATATTACATAGTGTGTATGTGATGACTGGAGGCGGCTGGAAAACTATGAAAGATGTTCACAAATTCTTTTCCTTTCTTCCCTGCCCCCAACAAAATTTCCTGACTAGATCTGCTAAAGCCATCTTTAAAAATAGGATTTTTTAATACACAGCATTAAATTTAGAAGAATCAATATTAAAAATAAATAATGAGTAAGCCTGGTTGAATGTTTAAAGTGAAATAATAATGAGTAACTCTGTTTTATGTTAAAAATAAAACATAATGCACTACTGTGCTTGGGTTAGAAGAGTTAACACTGAACCAATAGTAGTATTTCCTCAAAATTAACTAGCATTCTAGTCTCTCAACAATTCTAGTTTAGAAAATCCATATATTATTTATGTACATGAAAAACAAAATCAGCCATAAAATTAATCTGACCATATAAATTAAATTGCTACCAATCCAGAAGGCATCATTTGTACAGTATTACAGGGATCCTCTAGGCTTATTAATTATCATAATAGGAAAAAATACATGCTGATGGATAACTGAAAGAAAAGATGTACGGAGTAATGTAAAGAAGATCGTTATGTGTACCACAGTTTTGTATACAGGAACACTTTCCACAAGTCTTACTGAAAGTTTGCCTAATTAATGTGCACATAGCACATGATCCTGTGAAGATAATGAATGCCCTTAAGTATCACTGCACTCAATGGTATTTTAAGATGCTCAGAACCTTCCAGGATTAGGCTCCAATTCTCTATTTTACCCAATTATGTAGTTTTCACCCATTTAAATGTAATTTGTAGAATAACCCTGGAGACTGAGATCCCTTATGTTGTGGTCACAGATGTGGTATTCTCTACTCAGAATGCCAACAAAGGTGCCAGCTTTGCTAGACCACATATCCATGAGAAACAATTGATTTATTTCAGAACAGCTAATGAACTGCTATTATCAGCATCTGACTAACATTACCAATCTGAATAAATTACAAGAGAATGAACAATTTAATATCCTATTGCCAAGCCACACATTTTAATTGAGTCATAGTCTTCCTTTTCCCCTTTCCAGTACTGTACTGACAATCAATAGAAATGAAATGTTACACATTGGTAGAGAAATATGTTGTGCCATTATATGAAATAAGTTTAAGCAAACCTGATAATGCTGATTAACGTACCTTGGAAGAATATTATTGAAATTTACCTGATGAAGCCATTAAGAACATAAGAATGGCCATACTGGGTTAGACCAAAGGACCATCTAGCCCAGAATCCTGTCTTCTCACAGTGGTCAATGCCAGATGTTCCAAAGTGAATGAACAGACCAGGTAATCATCAAGTGATCCATTCCCTGGTGCTCATTCCCAGCTTCTGGCAAACAGAGGCTGTATGACAAACTGATTGCACACAGGCAGAATTTAAAGAAAATACTCATTGTTGTGAGTTAGTGCTTTTTAGATGCTACAAATCTCAAGTAAAATTTGTTCACACTATTAGAGCATGATCCAATGCCCATTAAAATCAATCGAAAAATCTTAATCCCAACTGAATTTATTTGTTAGGTGCAGAGCTACTTCTTGCAGATAATACACTCACAAGCAAATATATTATGCATTGTCAACATTAGATATAGATACAGGTATGGATAGGCTTCGAAAAATTAGATTTCTATCAGTTAATGTTGGTAAAGCTTGTTTCACTATACACACAAACTGACAAAAACTTTATTTCACCAATAATATTAGAAACTTACAATTTGGCAGAGTAAGTAAAACGCTGTTTGAGAAATTTTTAGATTTTTACTTTAAAATATTTACGTTGCATATTTTGACAATTTGTATGTAATGGTTATACAACTTTAACTTTTTTCAATTATGTCTAATTTTCTTAAATAATTTTCTTACCCCTGCTCATAATTTCCATTGAAAATCTAAATAAATCAAATTAAGAAATTATTAAAAAGAAACATTGATATTATCTACTGATGATATTTAAAAAATGAAAATTGATTTCAGCCAAGCCTACTGTCCCTCTTGTATATTTCTCTTATGTTACAAGTTTCCAACTATGAAAAGACAGTTACCCGTTTCTGGAAGTGATGTTCTTCAAGTTGCTCATTTCCATCCAACTTAGCAGTGTGTGCTTGCCCCATGTATCACTGCCACAAGTTTTTTCCCCTCAGCAGTATCCAGGGGGATTGGGTCTGGTGCCCTCTGGAATGGTGCACACATGCCACAGCATATAGAATATAGAATGCTTCCAGTTCCTCCACCCTCTGTTCCTTCTTTCCAGAAACTCCAACCGTGGGGAAGGAGGATGAGATGTTGGATGGCATGTACAACTCATCTCAAAGAGCAACATATTTAAAAGAGAACCAGTTACGGAAACAGGTAACTGTCTTTTCTTCTTCGAATGCTCGGTTGTGTCCATTCAACTTAAGTGTCTCCAAGCAAGTCCCTGAAGGTGGGTAGGAGTTCATGGACTTGCTAATCGCAACACAGCTCTGCGGAATTCAGCCAGCTGAGTGATAGCATAGTGGATCATGAATATGTGTACTGATGACAACTTAGAGGCCTTACAGATTTTCCAGATCAAAACATGAGCCAGGAAGGCCACAAAAAGCCTGTACTTTGGTTGAATGTGCCCTCACAATTGGTGGCAATGGGACCTGCCCATAACAAGGTCATAGGCAAGAGATTATCCAGTGTGAAATCCTCTGCATGGACAATGAAAGGCCCTTCATCCTCCCAGATGATGAGATGAAGAATTGAGATAACTTTCAGAAAAGCTTAGTTCAGTCCAACCAGGATACCATGGTGAATTGCCATGGTATACAGAGCATTAAGACTGTTTTTCATAGAAGTAACCTGCACATAAAATCTTACCATATTACCAAGAGTTAAGTGCATTCACATTAGGGATGTAAAATCCCAGTTAGTCAGTTAAACCTTAGATTAAACAGGATCCCAGGAGCAATGGTTCCAGACAGACTGGAGCAGCCCCCCGCATACGGAGCTGGAGGCTCCTGCTACCGGCCCCCCCATACACAGAGCGGTCAACTCCTGACCCCTGTGGGGCTACAACAGCCCTCTGCCTGGGTACCTGGTAGAGGGTACCGTTTAACCAGTACCCGATAAGCATCGCACAGTAAGTTTACATGGAAACTACTTCACATCTCTAATTCAAAGTTCAAATGTATCAGATTATTTTTTTCTCTGCCCATATTTCCTTTCATTTCTACCTCTGAAAGGTTTCCCTCCGGTTGCTGAGCTTTTGCCATGCAGTTTCCCATCATTTAACACTTCTCCATCAATGCAATTGTAAATTGAATTTTATAATTTTTCTAAAGCAACTTTTTAAAAACATTAATTGCAAAATATTTCATATGTACAAAATTATATTAGTAAAAAAACCTTCAGATACTATACATAAAGCTATAAAAGGCGTGGTAATTTAATATTGACAGGTATGGATTGACATATTGCAATAGCTTTTTAGCTAATTTGATGAAGAACCTTCTGATTTTCACAGTATCTACTCTATTTTTCTGCAGATCTTTAATATTGTTAATTGTTTTTAATCGGTTTAATTTGAATCTATTTTCCCTGTTATAAGCATGCTCTGTGTTTGCTACCAACATTTGCTACTCATTGCTACTCAATGGTATATGAGATTACTTCACTTAGAATACCAGATGCTTTGGTAACTGTTGCTGAATGAATTCTGATTTTCTAATAGCTTCAGCTGTGTGATTTGAGATATATCTAGTCTTGGCAGAATTAAAATGTTATGTTTTTACAATTTTGATAGATTCAAAAAGTAAATATTCTTAAATCAAACACTAAGTTTTCAAGCAGCATTTTTCATACTTTGCCAATCTTTACATTTTGACCACCATTTATGGAAATACTTCTTTATTGATTTGTGTGTGGATATGGAGAAAGCAATGTTTACCGACATTTACTGATAAAAAAGTAGTCCTTCCAAGCCTAACTATCAAGCTTAGGTTATGTAACATAATGAATATTTTCTACCATTAACTATTGGTCTAGGCTAATATGAAAAATAAATTAACATGTTGACATTTAATTATTAAAGTTAAATTACATTATAAAATATTAGAGGAGACACTATTTCCACTAGGCTAAACACAACTTTGGCTAATAGCCATACAAATGTAAATAAAATAATTTTTGGCCACTAGAGGGAACCTCTATTGTTTTATGAATGCATTGGAAAACCCCCTCTTACAATACTGAGAAGTACAAGAAATGAACTAAAATCCCGGAAGTAAAGGGAGAGACTTCAGAGTTCCTTCCCATGATGCACTATAATTAGAAAATTAATTCACAAGTATATAATATGAAAAAGCTATGACAATATGTTGTCTCACACACACACACACACACACACACACACACACACACACACACAGTATTTGACTTCAACAGTATCAAAAATATAAGAGTTTTTCGGGCCAAGAAAAATTCTTCATAAAAACACTCCTTAAAAATGTCCCAGCTTTTAACATATGGTTTTATTTATTACTCTCTGCACCAACAATTACTGTGCTTGGTACACAAAGACAACAGTGAACTTCATGGCTAAGTGCTTTTAAAAAAAGTGGATGACCACACACTTGGCTTAGTGGTCTTTCAGACTTTTAAAAAGTAAACAGTTTCATATCTTAGAAAAATAGTATACAATAAACTTTGATATGACTATGGCCAGAAAAGCCATGTTCAGATGAAAACAAAAGCAGAATACACAGATCTTATATGCACAGTGAATCATATGAATATGATAAGGTGATAGCAACAGCAAATTACAAAATAGTACCACCTAAATTTATTAATGCTAATTTCTGCAGCTTCACATATACAAGCAAATAAAAAAGGACAAAAGTTGGAATATCCACTATCAATGAAGGAAGAACAACTAATCTCACGAGGACCTGGCAAGAGAAGAGAAGATGGGACAACTCAGATGATCTTCTTGGTCCTAAATACAAGATAAGAAAGGGAAAGTCCAATACTGGAGAACATTCAAAGATATAATAGTTCTCAGCCTTCACAGACTACTGTACCCCTTTCAGGAGTCTGATTTGTCTTGCAAACCCCAACTTTCACCTCACCTAAAAACTACTTGTACAAAAATCAGACCTAATAATATAAAATAGTTACAGCACACTGTTACTGAAAAATTGTTTTCTCTCTCATTTTGTCTGTATGAGATTTTAATTTGTACAGCCTCTTCCTGACTTACGAACTGGTTATGGACCAAGCAATTGGTCGTAACTCGGTTCGTTTGTATGTCGGACCCCATAGAGTTAACGCGACCGCGCTGTTCATAAGCGCGGATCGTGTTCGTAACTCGGGGTCCGCCATTTACGACAGCTTTGGTCACAACTGCGAACGGTCGTAAGTCGACCGTTCGCAACTCGGAGACCAGATGTATTGAATTTGCTAGTCCTTTTTAATTAGGCTGTTGTACAATGAGGCAAAGCTGAGTTGATGTACCCCCAGGAAGACCTCTGTGTACCCCTAGTTGAAAACAACTAACATACAGAAGAAAAATTTCAATTCTTTGAATTTTGGATGAACAATGAGATTCTTTGGATGGTTTCCACTAAATAGAAGAGGTACTGACATTCTGGACTGAAGACCAAATACTTGTCTGCAGGGCTTTCAACTACATAAAAAACAGGGAGAAGTAGAGCTTTTGTTTAACTCAAGCAGTCATGCAAGAGAAATCCAAAAGTATGAAACATCATTCAAAAAATGAAGATCAAGAATATCTAGACCAAACCCAGAAATAGTTGTGCACACACGAATTCATATGCATTATCTGCATAATTATAGAAACTGAGGAAGCCACAGCAGTAACTGCATATAAAATAATCTGTTATAAGCTTAACAAGTAATTTCTAAAGGCAGCTACCAAAGTTAGCTTATACAGGTTGGACCTCCCTGGTCTGGCACCCTCGGGACCTCAGCAGTCCTGGATGAGGGATTGTGCTGGACCAGGGGAAGTCATATCTGGCTCCCCTGCTAGTGGCTCCCCCCACCATGGACCAGCCGCAAGCCTCCTAGCCAACTCCGTCTTGCCACCAGCCTTGCTGCCTGCTGGTCTCCCCACCACCATCACTGCTATGCTGAGCAACGGAGCTGCAGTTCAGCTCCCTGTGCGCTGGGCTCCTGGCCCCTCCGGACAGCCCCACTACAATGCTCCAAGCTCCTGGCTGGGTAGTGCCTACATGTCCAGATACGGCACACCAGGCAGCCCAGATGCGGGGAGCCCAACCTCCAGCCCACCACTGGGACGCTCTGGTCCTGGAACTTCTGTGGTCCTGCTGGATGACAGATGTTGCCAGACCAGGGAATCCCGGATAAGAGAGGTTCAACCAGTATAAGGTATACAATTTTGCACAATCATACAAATTTATCCCATGTGTACGTAAATGCTCTGTGATGAAAAAAAACATAATAATAGGAAGCAAACATGAATTCGAAGTGTTACTTAAAAATAGACATTATGACCTAGTGAACATAATTAAATCTGGTGGGATAATTCTCAAAACTGGAATATTAGCATAGAAGTAAACAATCTTCACAGGATGAGGAAGAGGAGAGGTGAGAGAAGAGGTAGTGTTTTAGCTTCCAGTCTTTATGGTACCAGAAGCTAGAGTTGCACCTAACGATGTTCAATTGAGTTTAATCAGCTAATTGAGTAGTCGATGGAATTTCCATCGACTACTCGATTAGTTGATAAGGGGGGGGGGAAACTGCAGACCTGCAGTGGCGGGGACTAGGCACGAGCCAGGAATCAGTTGTCTCGGCTCGTACCTGGTCCCAGACGCTGCACCTCTGTTTTTTTAAATGTATTAAAGAGAGGTGGCTCTTAATACATTTAAAAAGCAGAGGCACAGCATCTGGGACTGGGTGTGAACCAGGACAGGTGATTCCTAGCTTACTCCCAGTCCTCCCTGCTACGCCTCGGCCTCCCTGCCCCTCCCCCCCCCACACACACAGAGAAAGTGCCAGGGGAACCGACTTTTAAGCTGGTTCCCCCTAGCACAGGCTCCTGCTCAACCCCCCTTGCTGCCTCTCTCTGACAGAGGCAGCGGGGGGGAAGGGGGGAGGAGAGCAACTAGTTGAGTCACTACTCAATAAGCATATGCTTATCGGGTAGTTGTCTAGACGCTTACATCCCTAGTTACACCAACGGTTTTCAACCCATGGGCCACTTGTGGCCCAATCATCACACAGCAGTGGCCCACTTGATATCTGCAGGGCCATAACTAGGACAGGACAGGGAGGGCATCTGCCCTATGCACAGAGTCGGTGGGAGAGGTGCAAAAAATGGGTTGGCACCAGATCAGGTCTTAGTAGGATCTGATCCAGCATCAGTCTTCAGAAGGATGAAGCCAAATGGCTTCAGCCACTGCCTCCCAACAGGATGAGGCCTAGAAGCATCAGCAGGAGGCTAGGGCGCTCAGCTTCCCCACCCCCACTCTGCAGGACTCCTGGCTGAACAGGCACTGCGGTGCTAGAACTGCAGCAGTAGGTAGGAAACTAATGGGTGTGGAGTGCAAAGAATTGGGGCATGGAGGGAGCAGCTAATGCATGGGGACAGTCTCTAGGTTGGGGGCCTGGTGGCAGGCACTGGATGGGGGATAGATACTGGAGCACAGCCCTGGATGGGTGGGCTGAGCGCTGAAAGGAACACCTAGGGGCAGCCACTGAGTGGGGACTGGATGCTGAAGAAAGTAGTCCTTGAGGGGGGGCATTCTGCCCTGGGCTTTTCAGGGCAGGCACATGTGCCAGCCCTGTTTTGGGATGGTCTAGATTCAGGAAGAAGAAACCCAGTGGGTTTGGGTGATGGAGGGCATTCCCTAGTTGGAGAGCAGTCTGGGGGAGGGGAGGGAGCAGTCCCTGGATGGGGGGGCTGGGTGCATGAAGGCCGTCCCTTGCTGAGTGCATGGGGGGGCTGGGTACTTGGGACCAGTCCTTGGCTTGGTGTGCACTTCACACTGGACAGAGCTCCCAATGTTTGCAGGCAGAATCCCCAGCTGTACCACCAGCAGCAGCACATACGTGAGGATGGCAATACACCTTGCCATCCTTACAGTAAAGTTGATGTTTTCACTGATTTTGTTAATTTAAAATGCTCCTGATAGACATGTCAGTGTTGAAATGAAAGATACTATATTGATTTGAATCATATTTCTGTCGTACAACAAATAATAAACTTTTTTGTAGATGTACAGGTAGTATATATATTCTGTGGATGTGACCCAAATAACACACAGAGAGCTGCATATGTGGCCTACAATGTTAAACAAACAGGTTGAGAACAATTGCGTTAGACAATAAGGAGTATGATGAGGAAATTTTGGGGTTAAGGATGCAAGGAATGAAAAACATAATAGGAATGACAGTGGCCATCTGCTATGGCAATAATTTTTTGCCAGGGGCCACTTCAGAAATTTTTGAAGTGGCCCCAGGCAGCACTGGAAGGGGTGAGGGCCTCAAGTGGAAGGGGCAGGGCCAAGATACTTCCCTGCTTCCCCATCCCCAGACCCTTTCACTAGCAGGGTGGTGAAGTACTGGAATAGGTTACCGAGGGAGGTGGTGGAATCTCCATCCCTAGAGGTTTTTAAGTCTCGGCTTGTCAAAGCCCTGGCTGGATTGATTTAGTTGGGATTGGTCCTGCTTTGGGCAGAGGGCTGGACTCGACCTCCTGAGGTCTCTTCCAGCCCTAGGATTCTATGATTGGTCTGGGAATGGGGGAGCACATGAAGTCTTTGTACCCCCTTCCCCAGAGGTTTCCCCTAGGCACCCATGCTCGTGGCAGTGGGAGAAGACTTCGCGCGATCCCCCTTGTACCCTCAGGCCAATTAAGGCATGGGGGCCGGGAGCGCACAAAGTCTTCTCCTGCCCTGCCAGGAGCACGTGGTGCTTTCTAAGCCCCACTCGCTCCTTGCACAGCGGGGGCAGGGCAGAGGAAACTTTGTGCGCTTCCTCCATCCCCAAGCCTTAACTGGCCTGGGGGTGGGGGAGTGGCAGGGCCTTTGCGGTCTGAATCAACCTGCTTGGCAGGCTGGATCCGGGTCTCAGAGGCCCTTTTGCCCACCCATCTGCTATAGACTACAATGACTGAATGGTGGGGTGGAAGGTAGGGAGAAGGAGGAAGAGAGAATGAATACCTGGACCAAAGCATGAGGTACTCAAAATCACAAGATAATCACCACTACTGAATTCTAACTACCTAGATACCTGTTCATTAACAAACTTTGCCAAACATATAGCAAAGGTTCATAAATTACATATTAGAAAATTTTATTAATTAAAAAAGTAGACTTCCAACTACAGAATCCATCATAAATCTGATTCTAAACAATTGACAGGGACTGACAAGAGTATGAAAATGGAATGAGCACTGGAACCAGTGACCATGAGCAATTCTGATTCAGCATAGAGTAGATTCACGGATCACAGCAGAGCATGGATAGGCCATTTCACTAAAGAAAATTTTTAGGATTGAAAAATATTCAAGATCTAATGGGAGGAAGTTATTAAAATACACTACCATAAAAGGCAGCTTGTGAAACCAAAGTATAGAAGACCATATTTACTATGGAATAGAAGCAAGGAATAAAAAATAGGCAATGTAGATTTGTATCTATCTATCTCATAGAGCTGGAAAGGACCTCAAGAGATCATCAAGTCCAGTCCCCTGCCCTCATGGCAAGACCAAGTACCATCCCTGACAGACTTACCCCAGATCCCTAAATGGCCCTCACAAGGATTGAACTCACAACCCTGGGTTTAGCAGGCCAATGCTCAAACCACTGAGCTATCCCTCCCAAAAGAGAACTCAAAAAGTAGAAATTTAAGGATGTAACAAAAAGACCACCACTATGACTGTACATGGCTTGGGGATAAAGAATAGGGAAGAAGACACCCAAATAAGACAACACATTCATTTTAAACTCATAAGGAAAAGGTAACAGCAGAATTAGTTGATAACTAGAGAGGCCATGGGGTATAAGAAAGACTGTTATAAATACAGATGAAAGAAATATTTAACATTAAAAGACTGGAATGAAATTCATAGTGACTCATGATGGCCTAAAAATGGCTGCTATATTGAAAAAGTTTGTGTGTCTTCAACCACAGAAATAATTGAAGGTAAACCATGTAGGTAAATAGGAAGATCAAAAAAGTTGATAGGGTGAAATATATGTAGATACCAGTCTTAAAGAAGGGGAGGGGGGGGAGAAAAGTGATTCTGGTAAGTCTTTTAAAAAAAATCTAACATTTATTACTAGTAAATTATGAGAACGACTATGGAATAAAAAAATACCACTGATCATCATAATAGTAGGAATAAGAACTAACTGATCACATATTAGGGTTATGGGCTGGAATCACATCAGAACTCTGACTCACCATTCCTTTTTCCCACCCTTAAATCCACTCACAAGAAATGGATCAAGAGAACTGGCAATGTTGTGGCTTCAGCAGAGTTTTCCCCATTTTGTTCCCCTTCACATGCTTTTGAAAAGAAAGGGAATATCTGGTCCACCTTTGTTCATTTCTTCACAGTTCCAGCTGAACAAGTGTATCTCAAATGTGACTCCATTCACAAGTTCTGCATCGTTTTATATATATCATTCTTGAAGTACATAGTAAAATAGTGTTTAGATGGTGGTTATTTATTTAATGGTGTTGTTTGTTTGTTTGCTTGCTTGCTTGCTTTTTTATTTGTGTATTTTTTCAGGGCTGCATCTGCCAATAGTTACTACAAAGCCTTCAACCAATCACTTCAAAAAACATGCAGCTGTAGGGAGAGTCCAAATGGAGTTTACTCTCAGTCTGTAACTAGAGAAAAATGATAAATCTTTGTAATTGAAAGTCAGCTGCTTCATTTTTAACTCTGATTTTTTTTCTTCCTTTTACATTTTAGCTGGAGTACAGCTGTAATAAATGTGACTCCTCTCACAAGATGTGCAGATGTTAACAGTTCTGTAGGACATCAAGAAATATTTCAAGCATCTTGTAAGTGCTGACTAAACTTGCTTGAATTACCCACACTACCTCCTCCATATTCTATTCAGTAACATTACCCTTCCTGAATATTATGAGAAAAAATAATGAATGCTTAAGCCAACACATTAATATCTAAGTCTAAATGTGTTATCAATAAACAGGGACTGTACTTAAGTCACTAGACAATAGACAGATTTTGAATCAAAAGAAGTCAACCTACTTCTTGCCAATGCGCCTAATGCATCCATCATTTCTTATTTAAGTGAGAATAGCTAAAAGATTGCCTGCGAATAAATTTTTAAAAAGCCAAGAATGGGTGTATTTGAAAGGACCTGGAACAAAGAGAATTGCAACCGTTTCCTTTCTAGCAATCAAATGGATTAATTAGTGACTAAAGCTAGTAACTCTAGAATGTATGCTCTGTAGCCTATTGTTCCTTAAGTTATATGAGCATGAATAGTATTGAAATTATATACTTTAAAAATTCACCAATGCCTCAAACCGCAACTAGCTCTGCATGGCAGCAGGAGTCCAGCTGTGCAGGACCGATTAGAGAAGTCGGACTGCTAAGCACAATTGCTTTGTCTAGTTTGTTTTAGCAAAGATTTTTCAATATTTGGCACTCTTCATGCTCAAGTTCCCACCAACATCTAGTAAACTCAGTTTCCTAGTTTGAGGTGAGATTTCAAAAGTATCTAGAGTGATTTAGGAGTTCGAGTTTCTATGATAGTCAATAATACCTGTACTGTGGGCCATTCATTTACACACTTCTGAAAAATCCCATGCTCAAAAATCCAACTCGGATAGGCTGCTTAGGACTGTCAGATTACATTGAAGTGAGACTGCACAGCTCATCTGAACCCATTAAAATATATCCAAATCATGACTGAAGAACATTTATTTGGATTTACTGGAAAGTGCACTTTTTAATGGGAGGTGCACTTGAAGGCCACAAAATTACGAAGACATGTATATGTTCAATGGAACTACTATACTTATATAAGTGAAGTTTAATGCATAAGTGATGGTAGGATCATGTCTTAGTTTTGATATGTTCCAAAAACTTTGCATAAACATTTTTTTAAATGTTTTAAATGTCTATATGCATCTGATAAAGTGGGTCTTTGCCCACGAAAGCTTATGCTCCAATAAATGTTAGTCTAGGTGCCACAGGAATTCTCATTTTTTTAAATGTCATTTTTAGAGGCTTTCCAATCTTAATCAGTGTAAGCATCAGCCTTTGCACAGAGTTTAAAATTTTAAGAAGAGAGAGGAGAGAAAGAAAATAGGAATTTATTCCGATATTCCCTGCAAAACATAAATACAACAGCCTCGGTCCAGCAAAGACTTATGCACCTGCTTCACTATATACATGTAACTTTAATAGGACTAATATGCAAAATTAAGTATACATATACTTCTTTGTAGTATCAGGGCCTAAATTATTTTACAAGGAATGAACAATGTAGTGTTAATTTGAAAACTAGAATTCAGAAGGGTTTTTGTTTGTTTGTTTAAAGTTAATGCTAAGTATAATACAGGAACGCCAGCATTTAAACTAAAATGTCAACATGCTCTTTCAAATGCTTCATGAAATTACTGCAAAATAATTCAACTAACTCATGTGACATGGTGTGACAAAATATAAATATAGCTTTAAAATACAAATTAAAAGAGACCATAGCCTAAATAAAAATAGTTTGTTGCTGAGAAGCTGTGTTATTCACTAGCTTGCACACTCAACCTGCTTTTAAAGCTCCACAACAACAAAAAGTCCCTTACTGCTGGTATGCCTCTTAGAGCAGACATGCTCAGTTCAGTCATGCCTTAGAAGGCATAAACATCATTAAAATTCAAAGGCAGCTCTGAGAAAGAGGACGCCTCAATTGGTATGCAAGTGGTGCTTTCTCGCCCTGAATACATTATGAACTTGCAACATGCTAATATGCCATGCTATCATAAGCACCAGATGGAACAGTAGGCAGTATACATCCCATCAAACCTCGGGAAGATGTATTAATGTTCCTGCTCTTTTTTCTCTTTCTCTCTCTCTTTCTCTCTCTCTTTAACTGCAATCCTTCACCTGTGTTCCTAGACCTGTACATGTCTTAGCATCAGTCACATGCTCCTAAAGCACAGTTCTCCAGGGTTCCCTCATCTTCACCAGGTGGTGCCAAATATCCTTTCAATCTATTTTATCACATAAGGTAAAGGCCACAAGACATGTCAGGCTGTGCTTACTGAAGGGGACCAAACACAAAAGGTACCATCATGAGATAAATGATAGATGAAGAAAAAAGATTTGGGGTTTAAACCTAGCTCAACTGCTTTAAATTATGCATAAACAGTGCAGCATATATTTCTCCTCCTCTACTCCCAAATCAGTATTATTTGTGAATGAAGGAATGGGGTGGAGGGAGAGTACTTTTCTTCATAACTAAGGGTACGTCTAGACTACATGCCTCTGGCGACAGAGGCATGTAGATAAGACTACCCGGCATAGGAAAATGAAGCGGCGATTATTTAAATGAGGCATACCTGGGAGGTCGACAAATGCCTTTGATGTCGACTGCGGAGCATCCAGACTACAGCGCTGAGCCGACAAACAGCTGATCGGCTCAGCGCGGCAGCCATGTAAATTTAAATGAAGCGGCGATTATTTAAATCGCCGCTTCATCTTCCTATGCCGGGTAGTCTAATCTACATGCCTCTGTCGCCAGAGGCATGTAGTCTAGACGTACCCTAAGTAAAACAGATGGGCCTGAACCAAAACCATGCAGCTGAATCCTTATTTTCTATTATCCTCCAAAAACCTTTTGGAAAAGGCCTATAGATTTTATCAAAAAAAGATATCCTTACAAGAGTTGGATTTTTTTTTCAACCATTCTGCAGAATTTAATAGATATCTATGCTACATAATTTACAAGATGGATAAAAAATACTATAGAAAAGATACTTTCTATTACGTTCTACATGTTTTAAGTTCTGAATATGTAGTTTGGGTCTTTGCTTACTTAAAAAAAAAACTATGATACAAACAACTCTTTTAAGTCCACTTGGCACCATAGAGGAATTCACTCCCAAGCAGGTTTTATCCCACAAAAACAAAAATAGTAAAACTCCAAGGCTGCGTCTAGACTGGCAAGTTTTTTCGCAAAAGCGGCCGCTATTGCGGAAAAACTTGCCAGCTGTCTACACTGGCCGCTTGAATTTGTGCAAGAACACTGATGATCTAATGTAAGATTGTCAGTGTTCTTGCATAAATCTATGTTGCTCCCATTCGGAAAAAGCCCTCTTGCGCAAATGTATTTGCGCCAAGAGGGAACCAGTGTAGACAAGCTAAAAACTGTTTTCAAAAAAGCCCGATGGCGAAAATGGCGATCGGGGCTTTCTTCTTATAAAACGCGTCTAGATTAGCACGGATGCTTTTCATAAAAAGTGCTTTTGTGCAAAAGCATCTGTGCCAATCTAGATGCTCTTTTCCGCAAATGCTTTTAAAGGAAAAACTTTTCCATTAAAAGCATTTGCGGAAAATCATGCCAGTCTAGACGTAGCCCAATAGTCCGGCATCCAGTTGTCCGGCACCCCTGATAGCCTGGCATCAACTGGAACCCGGAACTGCTCAGGTCAGCTGCTCTCACGGCCAGGCCGCTGTGAGCCGCATGCGCTATCACGGCCCGCGCCATTCCGCTCACAGTCCCCAGCGCACACAGCGTCCAGCCTGCATGTGCTAGCCGCTGAGCACAGGCAGCTGCTTTGGGACCTGGACATAAGGTTGGGGGAGAAGTGGGATTGGGTGACAGCAGGGAGGGGAGGTGTTTGGCTCTGGGGAAGGGAAAGGGAGGGGAGGGGGATTGAGTTGCGCACGGCGTCCCAGCTAGCTCATTGAAAAGCCGGCCGCTCAGCGCACGTGCCCCAGCACTTGGAGGGAGACCGCGCAGCTGTATCGGTTGCTCCGGGACCTGAGCATAAGGTGGTGGGGGGGGGGATTGGGTTGGGAGTATGCCCCCTTATAGTACCTCCTGGTACTCAGGCATATCCAATAATCTGGCACCACCTAGGTCCCAAAGGTGCTGGATTATCAGAAGTCTACTGTATAATGTTCTGTATGCAAATATATTACACACACAGAGAACGAGTGGGGAGAAGAGGAAAATTTCCTGAGTAATAACCGTTGAATTTTTCTCACTCATTTAGAAACTTGAAATATAATATCCCTGCTCGGGCCAGACAATGGAGAGTAGAGGGGCAAACAGCAATTATCTGCTGCCAGCAGCACAGCAGGGCTAAGGCAGACTTCCTGCCTGGCTTTGCAGTCACTCCACGCCACTCCCAGAAGCTGCCAGCAGCATCTCTGCAGCCCCAGGGGAGAAAGGAAGAATCCCCACGTGCTGCTCCTGTCCCAAGCGCCAACTTCACAGGAAGACTTGGTGTAATTAGAGACATTATATATATGCTATCAGTACCAAATACTGGGCTTAAAGTGCATTGACCTTCTGCGAAACGTCATAATCTCGCAGAGATCTGGCCTTCCTTCAACCAATCATTCTATTCAAAAGTGGCATTGCATGCTTTTTGTTCATGTCATCAAGATGGACAAAAACACCACAGCACCCCATAGTCTTAAACATTCCAATGATGCACAAAACGAGGAATAACCTTACTCTACCAGATGCCACTTGTGGAGCCATCCTAGAGATTTGCAGATCTGCAGGACTGAGCCAAATGTGGGAATTTCACTATAGGAGGCCTGGTGTGACAGTATCAACTATGGTCACTCTGGCTGACACAACTGTCCTCATAGTTAGCTATGTATGTTTGGTGAGGAGGTACATGAAGCTCTCTCTATGCTACACATTATTATTTTCCTAACAATATTAGCTTACTAATAGAAGTACTGGCTGAACCTCCCAAATCCAGGACTCTCTGGTCCAGCAACATCCATGATTCAGCAAGGCCATGAATGTTGCTGGACCAAAGAGCCACAAATGCAGGAGCCAGCTGGGAGAACATGGGGACCCGGTTGGGCCAGCAGCGGCAAGGCAGGGGAGCCCTGGCATCAGCGGGGCCAGACGGCATCACGAGGAGCCTCTGCCTTGGCCAGGAAACCCTTCCATGTTAGTGGTGTCAGGTGGCCGGAGAGCCCCTGGCAGCGAGGCTGGTGGTGGCCAGGTGGCCCTGGCCGGGGAATCCTAGAAACCCCCTGGCAACAGCAGGGCTGTGATGGCTGGGCAGCCCTGATTAGGACCCCCCAGTGGCAGCAGTGGCCTGGGAGTGCCAGCTGGGGAACCCGGGTGGCAGGACCAGGTGACAGCAGGGGAATCCCCAGTGGCTGTCTGGGCCAGGAAAGCCCAGAAACCCCCTGGTGGCAGTGGGCTGGGCTGCAGCAGCAGGGCCAGCAGTGGCCAGGCAGCCTGGGGCCAGGAAACCCTGAGGAATCCCAGAGGTAATGGGGCTGGGGAATTCCTGGGAACCCCCTGGCAGCAGTGGAGGCAGCAGGGCAGGGAGCCCCAGCCTTGAGAGCCCCAGGGACAAAAGCTGGAAGGCAGCCAACAGGGGAGCATTGACGGCATTGATGGCTCAGGTCCCAAGGGTGCCGGATCAGGGACGTCCAACCTGAAGTTTAATCCTCTGAGATGGTGAGCCCTTTCAGTAAGATTTGAGGGGAGCACCTCATATTTCAGGGAGAAGCTTAGTATCCAGGATTGTTGCATGACATCTTCATACCTAGTGATTCAGCAACACAAGTGATTTATCCTACATATTTGTCAACAGTAATATTTTAAGCCAAACAATTTTCATCCACATTCTTGACTAATACACATTATACTTCAGTTGCTAGAAATCCAGATTTATGCTAATTTAGGGATGAATTAAGGATTGGGTCATTTTTCTCCTCTTCCTCTATTTACTATATTTTGTTCAAATGTATGTAATTATAAAGGATAATTAACCTAATTATGATTTGATTTGTGCAAATACACTTATTGATGTCTGCTATCTGATATTATAAAATAATTTGTAATACCTAAACAATATTTAATTTAATTACAAGGCACAGAAATAGATGGGCCGACTCATAGATGACACCATTTGGATAAGAATCATCTGGTGAAAGGCCTAGTTGATGATCATATTGCATGACTATGTTTACCACTGATGTATATATTTAAATTGTAGTACTTTTGGCATGTTTATATTTTTATCACATTCTATGGTAATGAATAACAGTTACATGAAATATCTGTACATCTCTCAGATTTGTAAATAATACAGATATCTAAAATCCAATAGTTTATTGTAATGACAAAAAAAGCAACTTGGATTTATTTTAGCAAATACCAATTTCTGAAGAAGAATTTCTATTGGGTCATTCATTAGGACACAATCTATATCAGGGGTTAGCAGGCATGTGCGCCATAAGTGGCACGCAAAATGATTTTCAGTGGCATGTGCAATGAACAGGCTCCCCCTCACTCCCCCCACCTGCAATGGGGAGCCTGTGCTGGCAATCCAGCATCATACCCTCCACAAGATTGGAGCCAGCGCCAGCTTCCTGCGGGGTGGAGCCCTGAGGCTCCGCGCCAGATCCGGCTTGCAGGGAAGTGTGCATGCGCTGCTCCGCCGTCTTCCTGCGGGGTGGAGCCCTGAGGCTCCGTGTCAGATCCAGCTAGCAGGGAAGTGTGCATGCGCTGCTCCTCCTCTCCCCACAGGAAAAGTCAGAGTGGAGCCCAGAGCAGGAGACGAAGAGGGGTGCACAGTGGAGACAGCCCCTTCCCCGCTCCATGGAGCGAGGCGCTGCCCAGGGCAAGAGGGTAAAATCTTGGCATGCCACTTCAGAAAGGTTGCCGACCCCTGCTCTATATCTTGCAAAACAGCAAAAACACTTATTGCCTAAACAAGAAAAATATTTGAAACAGAAGTATTAAGCATTTAAGATGATTCAGTAGGTGGCACTCTTCTGTCCTGAACTAATGCTCCAACAAAACAAGGCTGGTGTAAACAGTGGCAAACTGTGCTAGTTTTAGAATGAAAGAGTTATTTACTCTTCCTACATCTCTTCTGGAGGGCAGGTCAGTCCTTGTAATTCTCCTCTAAGTGGTTTAGAAAGGCAGGGATTGTGAAGGAGGAGAATTGTAGCTAGTCTTTCATGGATCACTGTGACTAGATAGCTGCCCCATTCCCATCATCCTGTTTATCTGGGAGGAAAGCATCCCACGATGCCCCACACTGACAGCTAAATCAGTGCAGGCAGTCCTGGTGAGGATGCACTCTGCTGACACAAGAAGTGTAGTGTGGACATGCAAAAGGCAGTTTAGTTGCTGTGGTGACTGAGTCAACATAACTTAGGTTGACTTAATTTTGTTGTGTAGACTTGTCCTGAATCAGGGGTTCTGCTTGGTTTGTTGCAAGACAAAAGCAAAATGCAAGTGGCAGTAGAAGTATTTCTGTCCTATTTCAGCCAAATATGGGAACCAGTGTCCTCCCTCCTCATGTTGCAAGAGATTGGGTAATGGATCACTCCATTAGCCCTGGATATTAGAGGACAGAGCTAGGCCATGGAGCTATTCTGAAGCATATCTGAAAAAAAATGGACTGGTCTAAATGCAAACCAGGAAACCCCTCAGAAGATGGTACTAACTAAGCAAGGAAGTCTGCAAGGAATCAGGGAAGGCCTGCTTTTGAGCAAATCTCTAAGGGTTCTGCTTCTGTGTTTGATTTCATTATGAGAGTTTCTCACACTGCTTTTTATCAGAGCAAGTTCTTTGACTGATAAAATATAGAAAACATAAAATAGAGAATATAGAAATAAATTAAATGTAAATCTAAAATGGAATCAAAGACTTCCCTTCCAGAAGAAAGAAAGAGATCAGTCACTGGCAAGATAGATGCAGATTTGTGTTCAGAGACAAGACAGCCAAGGAAGGGAGGGAGAAGACATAAAAACAACAGACAAGAAATACATAAAAAGTTAGGGGAAGAATACTTTACCTAAAAGATTCTAATTTCTGTAGTACCACTTTCTCATAACCTGATTTTTTAAGTGAGTAAAAGTTGGTTATGGTTCAAAAGAGGAATAAAGCAAAAATTTGTACGTTTCCCAAAAGAGCTTTGAGAGAGTTCTGTATCAATTTGGTGGGCTTCAGTACAGTGCAATAAAGATTTCAATGTATATTACAGTTAAAATAATTAGATGCTGATCTAATGAACATCTAGTAGCAATGAGAAATACAGAAACAGGTATGTCTATTGTTCCGCCTACACCATTACCAAAATGTTGGCAGCGTTGGATAACATAGGAAGTGTTCTCCCAATGAAGCTCTCCAAAATATGTAAACAGGATACACTGGGAGGGTCTTGTTTCCTTGTACCAAGCTTCTGATCTTAGAGCAAAATCTAGTTTAGACGGACTAGAAATACCTTGGGTCCATTGCACAGTATAGATTAAAGCCACAAGAAAATGATTAGAAAATGTGTAACAGAATAAGTTACCAGCCATATTTCAGGTGTTATTTTTTTGACAATGTCCAAGGCTAGTGGAGCAAGAAATTCCTCAATAAACATTAGAATTATATTCAACAAGGGGGGGGGGGGCCTTAATGCGAAGGCAATATAGGCAACTAAAATATGATTAGCAGCTGTAGACTAATCCATCAGTTTCTCCGTTGTTCATTCTTAAGCCAATATGGCTTTGGAGAAGTTTTTCAACAGTTACCAAAGTAAAACAAAAAAAAAACCCAATGCTTTATCAGAAATGAACAGTCTGACAGTTTTTACTTGGATTTAACTATCTTAATCGGGATGAACTGCCGGTCTCAAGAATTCATTAGATGGCCCCCTGTTGAAAGGCCTGATAATTCAAGGAAGATCCCCAGTCTATTTCATGGTGCAAGAAGGAAGGTCCTACTAAATAAAAGTGCCCCCCTTAATTCTGGTAGCTGAACTGCACTGCTGCTCTGTTTCTCCTACTGGTTCAAATATTAGGAAAGTATGTATTGCAGGAAAGAAAAATGAATCAAAGGACATGAAATCTGGAGACAATATAATCAAACCTTTTTCTACAACATTTTTTAAGAAGTGCAGAAATATTGCGCAAGACTTTCAAACCTATCCACATATTTTCAGCACTCTTACCAGCTTGGACATCTAAGTCACACCTTTTATTTTTATAGTCACTTATCCTTCCTTGACTGTCATAAGGTGAGGTGCTCTTAGACTTTCCAGACTGTGATCCCAAACCCCATGCCTATTCTATGTTTGAGCCACACAAAGCTATTTTTAGACAATGATTCATTTATGGAGTCTGTGAAAGTGTATCTTCACAACTCACTCTGTTTTTGGTACCTTATTATTCAAACAGATATCTAAGTTATAGCATGCCAGAAAAAAAACAGTGAATAAAAAGAGCATTCATAACTACATACATAGTAATATTTCTAACTGGGGTGTTAAATAAAGTGTATCTTGATAGTGCCAAGCAAGCTGTTGGCATATAAAAATATTGTTAAAAATAAGTAGCATTAATTTCTCCATACAATGGCATCTTCTGAACTTTTACTAGTAAATTTTTCCCTTATTAAAAAAAATTACTGTAAGGTAGACAAGTATAAAGTTATGTGGCAAACTACTGTGTAATTAAACAGATTGGGCAAAAAAAGCAATAAGCATTATGTAGTATTTATTTAGCACAGTGACAGTTCACAGCTCACGAGCCACAGGTGGCTCTTTCAAGTATAGCTTGTAGCTCTTCAAGGTTCCCTCCTGGAGCAGTGCGAACAGCTGATTTGCAGCAGTCCAGGAGGGAGGGAGTCCCCCTGCTCATCCCCCTTCCCTCAAGGAGCACAGCGAGTCAGCTGATTGGAGGAACAGGGCTAGCTGAGCTCAGAGCAAGCTCCAGGAGCAAGACTTCTTCCCCTTGTTGGCCCTGGCCCAAGGACTACGGATACAAGGGATGCTGTAAACAACACTGATGCATGGAATTGTAAAGGTGTGGGTGTAGAGAACAAAATAAACAGCATGTCATGCTCAACGTGCCAGTGGAGTCTAAGCAGCCTTCTCTAGCTGCTAACACTAGGACCCCAGTTAAAAACCAATTAGAATTCTTTGAACAATCATGGGCATTCCTCTTGTGGACATGAGTTCTCTCTGCTGTGGGCATGAAACTACATATGGTGAACACAACAAAAACGCAAGTACAAAGACAAGTTCAGATCCTGAGTGCTGGAGTGGCAATAAGTGGCTCACAAACCAGGTGCAGTTCTGCAGGGTTAGCCTATATATTTTGTACAGGCCAGAGAGGAGAAACAAGAGGTTCAAGAAATGCCATAAGATTGCAGCAGTGAAGGCGAGAGATGGTCAGGACTTGGACGAGTACTTTAGCAGCTGAAAAAAGAGGAAGCATCAATAACACAGGAAGAGCTATTAGCCATGAATAGCATGTTAACTTTAAAAAGCAAAACAATTTATTCTTAAGAAATGGCATTTCAAACCTGCTTTGCAAAGAGATGAGAATGGATAAGTCCCTATCTCCCAAACCCTGATTATTTAACCACAACCCTTTTTTGATCAAAGAGGATACACGAGTAATCACATAAGCCTTCACAGAATTTGCACCAGCTTACACTGTATCTGAATTTGACCCAAATACATTTATCTTCGTCTCTCCTTCCCCAACTCTCTTTCAGAAAGATAGATGCAATCAATTTAGATTCCTGGCCCTATTCTTTTCCCACACTTCTTTCAATTCAAATGTTGCCCATTCCGTTTTACTTGTCAATATATAAAATGGTATAGAGGTTATTATATTCAGATATTGAATGTATTTCCATAATTAATGGGAACCATATGAACTGTACTCTTAACTGTATCCATCGCTTACAACATTTCCTTTAGAACTTCAAAAAGGCTTCCTGCCACCTTTGACTCAAACTTTGTGTCCGCTGAAAAGCACAATTAAATTGTAGCCATTCTCTAAGCATATACATTCCCATTAACATTAAGCTAACTGGCTGGATAATTTACGTTAATTTAGGTGTGTGTGGTGGGGGGCTTTGCTATGCGCCACTGATTTGTTATTTCTTGTGAAGACATTTTAAATGGTTGCCGAGATTCCTAAACCAGGGTCATGGTGTTATTTTATTTTTAAAAGTAGACATAAATGAGAAAATGAGTTAATGAAAACATCTTCCTATGAAATCTCAACATAAACTCAGCTCCCAAGTTTTAATGACAACTCTCTGTAGCACACATAGTGAATTTGCTTCTACAAAATAATTCGCCACTATTTTTACGATTTTAGAGAAATAATGGGAATAAGTTGCAAATTATCAAGATCTCAAGCAATAAAACAAACTCATGGCCAAATTCAGCTCTTGAATATGCATGCACAATTCTGATTGATTGCAATGGGAACAGGATCTGTTTATATCAGGGCCAAATATAATAAACAATTCCATAACTGAATCATAATCAATATTTCAAAAGGAAGATTCATGCTGAAAGTTTCAGAGAATTGCCCCAGCCCCTTGGGAATAGTGCAGTCAGCCGTGTCTCAGCACCCACTTTTCTGTAAGGTTTCAGCCAAGTCTCCTACATTATTCTGCCCCAAACTGGCCATTTCTAACCAGGCTTCTGCACCAGTCCCTTGTAGCTAAGCTCCAGGGAGACAGGTGGGGAGTGAAAGCATTAAAGGCTTAGTCTATGTGGCCCATCTTAGGGATGAGTTATCAAATGGCATAAGTGCATTTAACAGAGTCATCTTTGGTGTTCATGATGATTTGCCAAAAGAATAGAATATATCACGAAAGACAACAGAAATGGGTAAAAAGAAGTAAATATGTCTCTTTCCAGACTCCCAGACACAAAACACCTTCAGGTTTATCTATGTTCAAATTTCACCAATACTGAGTATAAAAAAAAAATTCTTTACTTCAGGTTGGGGTCCCATCACTTGCATTTACATGCCAATTGACCTCTGTGATAGAGCAATTGAGCCTCTAATCAGTGCTGGATTTACAGTGACACCAGTGGTGCCATGGAGCAAGACTATGCTCAAAAGAAGCCCCATTCTGCTCTGTTTGTACTGTGCCCTGACACCTCATCAACTGGCTCCCCCACCACCCATTACTTACTTCTCTCAGCTTGCCTGCCATTTGTCTGAAGGCTACTCTGCACCTCCTGTCCTTAGCCCCCAGCTTCTCTTGCCTCCTGGCCGGACCCCAGTGCACTTCCAGCTCTGGGCAGTCTCTGCTTCCCACCACCTGTAGGGCCCCACCGGTCTCCCTGAAGCTGAACTACCCAAGACTATACAGAAGCCTGACCAGTCTTGGCCAGTTGGGAGCAGGATAATGCGAGGGGCTTGGCTGACTGCACCACTCCCAAGGAGTCAGGGCAATTCCCTGCTCCAAACCACTCTTGGCTGCACTAGTGGTTCAGCCCAGAGGACAGTCACCTCCCAGGGGGCAGGTGAGTGCAGTGAGTCTCTGGAGGGTGCTGGGTAGTGAAGGAGCAAGAAAAATCTTTGTGTATTGGTACTCTTGGGAGTGGGGGTTCTGTGTGGGGACATGGGCAGGGGGGAGCTAGGCAAAGGTGGCGAAATGCAAGGCATTGTGCATTTGTGGCAGGGCTGGAAGGGAACCAGGAGGGTGTTCTGGTGTTGGGTGGGATGCTGTGTGGTGCAGCATGGGGTATGCTGGCAGCACAGTACTGGGTGGACTAGTGTGCGCCTGGTAACTGCAGGATTGTAAATAGAGCCCTCCTACTGGGCAGAACAGAGGAGGGACACCCCTGCCATGCTATGCCTTGGCCATCTCCTCACTCCAGGGACTGACCCCCTGCACTATGCTCCATTGCCCCCATAGGGGGCCCACAAATACGTTTGACATCAGGCCCACAAAAGTTTTATATGGCTCTTACAACAGTGCACAGAGACTACTAAGATCAGGGCCTTATTTAGACTTGGTCAGAAGATTTTCAACAAAATAATTGTCAGAAAATGCCAATTCACTGAAACCAAAACTCTTTCAGGGAAAGGGTCAGTTTCAATGAAAATTTACTCAGATTCAGGAGAGAATATCTGGAGAAGATATTCCACTGAGAGAGAGAATGAGAGAGAGAGAGAGAAAGAGAGAGAGCACTGTTTAGGGCACATGCATGGGACATGGAGGACCAAGATTCATGTCTCCATTCTGTCTAGTTTAGAACAGAGACCTGAATCTGTGTCTCTCATATTCCTAGTGAGTGCCATATCCATAGTGCTCCTTGCCATCCTAGCATGGATATTCTCTCTCTTTCCTTCTGCACAACAACTTTCAAACACATTCAGGGTTGTCCTGATATGGAAGAGAAAAACTGAAATCTCCAAAAAACTCATCTCTGGACAGGAAAATAATTTTCTATAGTTGTTGCCTCATGTGCTAGGCAGTGCACACCCAGAGAAAGAAACCGTACTAGCCCCAAAGACCTTACACACTCCACAATATCTCACTCTAAATTTGGTCTTTTAGCTTGAAGGTAATAGCATCGTTATTGTGAAGTATTCTGGGGTCCTCGTTAGTAAAGAGACTTATTATTAGCTATTAATGGGTGTCACCTATAATGTGCTTGGGAAAGTAAGAGAAATAAATTTTTGGAGACTTTGGAATTCAATACTGTAATGAAAGAAGGAGGACACGCATCAATGCTTCAGAATGAAAGCCACCACATTTCCCAAAAGTCATCTGGGCCTGAAAAAATGAAATGCCTAACAAGTTCCACTGGTTTCTCATTGGTAGTACAACCAAAAATGACTGACTATCCTTTTCAAAGAAGAAAATTTTTTCTTCTTGTCACACCCCAGTAGAAGATAAAGGTAATATGTATGATGACTGGAACAGTAATGCAAGCTTAACAATCAGATTTAAACCTATTTCTAGGCATACTTTCTATAGTTGGCTGAAAACTTGTTTTGTAATACACAGAACTGTCCTGATGTAATAGCATAGCAACTTCATGTTAAAACAGAACAAGTCAGATAATAGACTGTTAAGAGACTTTTGCTGTATAACAACATTTAGATGCATGTATTTAAAAAACAGGTGGATTATCCAAATGCTCAGTTACTAGGACACTAACAGTTATGTCCATGGCAATTTTGTTTCTGTTCTTTAAACAAATCATCACTTGCAAGCACTAATGTTAAAACCAGAAAGGAAGTATAGTACACAGTGGCTATAAATGCCAAATCAATTTTCAGCAGATAATAAAGTCCATGTTTTACAATCAGCAATGCACTGTTTTACTACCCAAAATGTAAGCTAATAATATATAGCTCTACTAAATGGAAAATGCAGATATGCTGTTAAGAAACGTGCTGGCTGTGAGATGATGGATCATTTCTGCTGGGACCTTCTTAAAGCTATGTGCAAATGTTTTGAAAATATCACATGATGTGGCCATGTGTTAAAAATTACAGCCAGTTAAGTTCTCTGCTAAGAAAAATATGTGGGCAATTTATGAAATGCACTCCAGGATGGAGATGCCTTAAGTAAAACCAGATTCTGAAAACAAACCCATTTTTTTGAAACATGAACTTAAAAAAAAAAAAGTTGCAGCCACATCTGGAGAGCAGAAGTAAAGAAGGGGTGGTCTGATCTAATACCAGGCCATCTTCTGAAAGAACAGCATTTTTTTCTGGACTACAATGACTGTGATCACTGTTGTCCTTTTAAGGAAATCATCTTGAATATTGCCCTGGGCAATAATAAAGCATTCTGTAGGCCAACATCTGTACTATAAAATGACTGACAGAACTGTAAAGTTTAATACATAGTTTGGAATAAAAACAGTCCTACATATCACACAATAATCAATCCACTTGGCATATGGCATTTGATTTGAACACTATCCATCTCTACATCAAAGATACGTATTTTGTAGAGTGCAAATAAAATGACAAAATTCTTAAAGTTAGTTCAAATCTCATGTTTGCAGGATTATTTTTCTAAAAATACATTTTCTACGAGTTGTTTTAGAGGCCTTCAAGATCTATGAATTAATTGTATGATGGGACTCTCATTAACAACCTCTCTGATGTTGCTTTTCAGACATACTAACATGAGAAGGCTAGTGAACAATCACATGCATTAGAAAAGGAAATGTTTGTCTTTAAAGAGAACATTTTGTGTGTGTACAAATGTTATCACTTTACAAAAACCAGAACAGATATTTGATACTTCTTATATTTTAGAAAAACTTTGGGGGTCAGAACTATTAAAAGAATGCTTCTGAAATAAAAAATATGTTACAAAACATACAGGCAATGACATAATATCAGATTACACAAAAATATGCATCGTTTTAATCTACTACAGATAATATGCTTGCTTCTAAAACAAAAAATCTGCCCCAGATTGCTAATAATGCCCATTTGAAAAAAAAAACCACCACCACAATATTAAAGGGCTAAAATATGCTGTGAACAGATTGAGAGGTACTTCATGATAGAGGAGAGTAGAAAAGTACAGATGGGTGTCAAAAATAGCCAAGTGTCAGATCTGCTCAAGTATCTCCATTCTGGCACATGCTCCCAGTCACAGCTGTTAGTGTATTCTCTGTATCCAAGTGCAAGGTTTTCTAACACTCAGAGCTGACATTAAAAACACACTTCTTACTTGCTACCACTTTAATAGAATGCTGGAAATTAAAGATATATTTAAGGTTAAAGCTTAAATAGTATTGATAAGTGTATATATTTTCAGATGTAGCTCAAGCTACTTTGATTAAAGATGCATGAAATTTTAACCAGCAGGTAGATTAAGTATTAAGTGCCACAGGCTTACTATGCAATAGAGTGTTCAAAAAACTCTACTTCATTCATTCCAAATGGATCTTGGTTAGTGTTCCAAAGTAAATAAAGAATAAAAATCATGCTGTGCTATAGTGACACATTTAAATACCATAAAATACCAGATAGCAAGCCATATGATACTGTAATTTCATACAAATATATACAAAACATCAATTGTATTTACTTTACATCACATGAATGAATTGCCATATTTTAATGAAGACCACATCCCAAGGTATATATTTTATACAAATCAAATTTAAACTTTAAAGTGTTAAATTAACCTTTCATAGGCCTCAGTTGTTATCTATGTAAATTAATTTACCCATATTTCAACCATACAAATCCTCCTAGCCTTTTAGTTTGAAAAAGCAGAGTTCCAATGAATTGTGACAATCTCAGCCTTAGGATCAACAAACATAATATTGGAAGAAGATGACCATGCATTAACATCCTAAAAGAAAACATTCTTCAAACAACTGGCAATACCTACATAAAACTGAGGTTGCAGCAAACTGACAGATACTGTTTCAAAATACCATCTGTGATGTGTACTGATTCTGTGATCAAGTGCATCTTCTTCTGCCTGTCCTACCCAAATTATCCACAAGAACCAGCTAGCTGTGGGATCTTTCTGTGTCCCTATATATTTTTCATGTTCAGATATAACCTCTTTTAATTGGCACATGGCTCTGTTCAGTCCTTACAAAAACAGCAAATACAATCCATTCGGCCATGGTCAGGCTTCTCACAAAAAAACTCAAAACAATTCAGCCTATATAGAAGCAATGTTTTCACTGGCAACAACACTTACCAATTAGACAAGTAGTCTAAAGATCCAAGGATAATATTTTTGTGAGGAAATTGACATAGTAAGATTTCCAGTTCCACAACGGTTTCACTAATTCAGCAAAATTTGCAGGATTTTTAATTATTATTATTATTATTATTATTAATGTATTTCAGTTTTTGCCTGGTGATAGCTAAGAACTGTGATTTAGGGCAAAACTGAAATCATTTGTTTTCTAAATCTTCATCCACTTCTCTAGCATAAACAGCCTTTCAAAGAGATTATTCTCAGTGTACACCCATAATCTAAAATCATATCTACACACAAAATGTTTGCAGATTACAAGGTACAGCTGACAGTCATGAAAATCAGACTGAAGCTGTATTTCTTCTTACTAAAATTATATCCCCATAGACACCTGCACCCACAAATAGGGTGACTATTCCTACCCCATTCAATGTAGCATCCAATCTTCCTGTATATATCTTTGATAGTTTCCACAGGCAAGTTCCCTTCCTCCAGACATATACACACCACAATTAGTATCTACAATCACTCTATATAAGCTTGCACAAATCATCATGTAGAAATTATTTTTATATACAATCAAAATATAATTAGTCCTCTCCCATTTAAATAAAAAGAGCTGCAATAATCTTAACTCACCAGGCATCCTTGAATAAAATATACCACACTGTAAATGGCTCTCTCCTAAAAGCAAGCTTATTTAGGGCTCAGTGCCTCCTGTTCTGGAATGAGCACAGAAAAAGCGAGGAGGGCCATCAGAACTGGCTGTGGCAGCGTAGCTGGAGGCAGGATGCTAGGCGCGTGCGTTTGCCAGGCAAAGACAGATGGAGAGCTGACACTCTGTATTGCACTTGGAGCAGAAATGTGAATGATGACAGGAGCACATGTGGCCTTGAACCCAGCCCTGTCTCTTCAGGCAGAACAATGACAGGGATGTGTGTGCAAATTATCACAACCCCAGCTCCCCTCAGCTGACTCCTCTTACTCTACCTTTCACAGCAAGTTCCAGAGGACCAAAGAATAGAAAGTAAAATACAGACTGATAAGATGAACACTGAATTATTCATTTTTCTTTAAAAGTTAACCCTTTATTTTAACTAAAAGCAATTAAAGCAGAGCATCTATTAGAACCAGTTCTAAAAATATGGGAAACGTGCTATTCTCATTTATTATTTTAACAGCTTCATAAGACCATAGTTGTTTATTTAGCTGGAAATTCAAAATATGTAAGAAGATATAAAGATTTTTTTTCCTTTTTCCCCCTTCATCTTATTGTGCCATTTTATCACAGTGAACAGAGTATCAAAATCATTCCCTTTGTCAGCTTCTCAGTAGTATGTGTAAAATAGAACACACTTAGAAGCAGACCACTTTTATTTTACTACAGTGCTTTTAACCCCCTGGGATTCCTGCATTGATATGCTCCAAACATTTGCAGCTTACTCTCCTTTACCTTGCATGGTGATCCATGGGGGATGAAAACAAAATCTTCCCTGTAAAGCTTTTTCAAAAGCTAAACAATCATGTCCTCCTGATTTCTGATTTTTGCACACCCCTTAAATGTTTATCCTTCACATGAATAACATATGCCTGGCTAGGTTCAATGCACTCTTCCCTATTAAGCTTTAATGGACACCATGATACATAAAACTACAAGTCTTTGTTATAGTGCTTTATCTAAAGCTGGCTATTTTCCTCTCAGCAGTCCCTCTTTAGTCCTTTGTAAAACATCCTTGCCTCATAGGAGAAACATACGCCTGACTCACATGCCTTCTGTAGCACATTTAGGCTTATATAAGAATCCATGCACAAGGGAAATATTTTTTTCCAAAACTCTCCTCCAGTTTAATACTTGCGACAAAAATGTTTATGGCATATCATTAAGCACATGCTTTTCTTTGCCTTTCCAACGTATGTTCAAATTCCTTTCAGAATATTCAGAAACTGTATTCTTTTAATATGAAAGATTCATAAAGACAAGTCTTTATATGTTTCATTTATGCAAGTCCTTGATTTCCCTACATATCTTCTGCCTCTACTATACAAAAACAACTGAGCTTCCAGGCCTTCCTTTTCCTTCCTTTAGCTGCCACAAAACACTGATAAAATCTATTTTGGAACACAGAAAAATCCTAACAGCCTTCCTATCTCTGCCCATGAATATTTCCTACTAAAAAATGAAAAAGTGTCACCTTTAAGAAATATATCAGAAAATTAGAACTTTTAATGGCACCTAAAACAAAAGCAATAACCCTTTCCTCAACTAGTAAAGCCCCAAACATATCCCTGTCAAACTCAAAATGTTTAATAAAAAAATTCATAGTGATTACTTCTTTTCGGTCACTAATACCATAATGCACCCTATTTATGAGACCAATCTTTTTGTTCCTCTTACTCAGATGACAATTGTAATGAGGTTCTGTATAATGGATTTCAGTGTATCTGAGAGCCAAGCAAAAACATTTTTATGAGAGGAGGCTTTATGGGGGAAGGGAAGAAGGGACAGGGGAAAGAGTAATAATCAATTAAGTCTGTGCTAGAGAGGACCTTACAGAACTTGGCATTCTTTTTGTTTCATTTGATGACCTATATATAATATTTTTCCCTTCTCTTTTCCTCCTCATCCCCTCTCTTTTTCTGCTATTTATTTGCACTCTGGACCCCTTAACTCCATTCATCTGAAGAAGTAGGTTGTGCCCAGGAAAGCTCATGATACCATCTACATTTTTTGTTAGTCTCTAAGGTGCTGCAGGACTATTCACTGTTTTTTATGTTTATAAACCAGTCAATCAGTATCTGTTGGTTTTTAAAATGCTGTATTCTGCATGAAGGAGAAAACATTTTCACCATTGAAAATACAACCTTTCATCAATGTAGGAGCAGGCAGAATCAGCTTTAAAATAGAAAGTAATGTGTGGAAGGTGCAATGCGTTTTAATAAAACTGAATGATATTCCATTTTAAAAGTCAGTCTTAATATCAGTACACTGTAAATCTCCAGACCATGGCTCACAAAATTGAACTTCCATACGCAGTGTGATTATGCATCTTTTCTATGTGTAAAAAGGCTTTTTAAGCTGTTATCTGACTACAGTAATTGCCATTTAAATTGATCCACGTCAACAAAACCTGGATCCCTGGAGATTCTCACCTAGAAGTCTGTTTGTGGAAGGGGCTAACAGAACGCCTGTACATCTGAGACTACTTCAGCATTTTCTCAAGCAGCCAGCTGCATGAATAGTTTTTCCCCTCTCATTATTTAATACACTGAGGCAGGCTGCAACCCATTTGGCAGTCCTCCCTGAATAAATATTTCTGGCTATGGGTTTTTTTTTTTCTTTTTCTTTTTTTAATGCAGTCATTTAAAAATTGCTATAACAATTTTTGCACATTTCTAAAAATGGAATAGGGCCAAAATGCATAACAGACAATGCCAACATAATTCTGTAAAATATTTTTCTGCTTATTTCATGCAGAAGAGAAAGTGTGTATGGTAATTTTTGTGTAGGAACTGTTCTGCTGTATCACAGAATCTGGAAAATGCATAATTCCAACATGAGAAGATGCAAAGAAATAGTGAAAATTAGAATTTAGAAGCAGATAAATTTCACTCCATTTCTTTACCTTATGATACAGTGTCTTGGCTGACATAGTGAACACTAACACTTTAGTCTGCAATCATTCTAACAGTTCACAAAATAATTTTGAATTATTTGATACTCATCTACAAAATTAACAATTGTAAGAGCTGCAAAGGTAGTCTTCAAGCCCAAATATTTGTAAAAATAGTTTAACACTGCACTGCAGAAAGTTCTTGCTGTATTGTATTACTCAAATGAAACCACACTCCTTTAAGACATTACAGTTTTAAAACAGAGCATCTAATCTTTTGTTAAACCTCATTTACCCACAGGGACTAAAAGTCCACTAAAAAAATGCATCTGTAGTTAATGAAAGCCCTTTATTAACAGTAAAGGAAGAATTTGACTCAAAGCTTTTCTGGAGGACTTCTCAACTTCCCTCTCTTATAGCAAACTGTTGTGATACATTGTGACTTCACACAGTGGGTATTAAGTGAGTTAATTCAAAGGAGCTGAAACCTCACTGATCCTAATTGAAAGCAATACACCCAACCAAATAGTTTTCTACCCCATCTGCTCTGGCCTGCCACCAGCTATTCAATACAAGAGAATTAATAGTTTCAGATATTCTAACTGACCCAATAAAGGCACTCATTTAAGCAGGACTGCATTAACAAAGTGAAAAACCAAGGGCAAAATGGGTTCAAATGGAGCATTTTACTCCTAGTTGGCTTTAACAAAGCTGAATAATGCTTATTCTGACTTTTTATGTGCAAGACTTGATAAACTGAATAAGAAGGCACTCAATGATCAGTCAACGAGCATTAATGAATGGTCATTAGGACCCCGCCTCAATCTCAGGGAAGGCCATTCCACAAAGTGGCACACCAGCTTGAAAGGGTGGACTCACTAATGTCCAGATTTCTTCACTTGCTTGTTCCACTTTCACTTTCAGACCACTGACCACCAAATGAGGTTGACATATTGGAAAATAATCTTTTATGGATGAGTGGTAAATAAAAATGGAGGCATTAGCTGGGCTTTAAAATTCAAATCTGTGTGTTTTGTCAGTCCCCCCCCCCCCCCCCCCCACACACACACACCCTCCCAAGATTTTTATTTTCCACCCAGCTGGAAGCTATTAGTGTTTTCTTAAGGCAACCCTCTGACAGGGCAAACCCACCTAATGTGTGAGCTGTGGAGAGATTCTAGATGCTTTCCTAACTTTAATGTACATGAGTTAGACAGCTAGCTGAATAAACACACCTTGATATAAAAAACACACATTTATTTCTTGCTGCAACTGAATGTTCTCTAATGTTTCATAAAACACAAACCCTGTACTATGTTGTATTAAATTCTTGGTGTGTGTTTTTTGTATAACAGAAATCTATATTTTCCATCATTTTAAATATTTTGAATACACAGAGACTTTTAAAAATCTTGATAAAGTCACCTCCTGAGCCCTTGGGGAGGAGGGAGGAAGTTACTTCTTTTCTTGCAAACATCATTAAAATAGTCCAATATTGGTATGTGATTATTTGTAATAGCAGCTCTAAATACAAGTGTTGCAAACCACTTGCCAGATAATGCCAAGATCTTTCCCTAAAAATATTTCCTGACTGGGAAAGCTTTGTGAGCTTCTTAAAATAGTTCAGTGGAATCTTTAAAATAGGTATAGCTTGGTGAAATGACAATTAATGGGGGATTTGATAACCATCTACATCTACACTGCACATTCTTGTGCAAGAAGATATGCAAATGAGGCACAGCAATGAATATCGCCATGTCTCATTTGCATACCTAATGAGCTGCCATTTTTGCGCAAGGGGCTTTTGCGCAAGAAGGAGCTGTCTACACTGCTCCTTCTTGCGCAAAAACCCCCTCTTGCACAGGAGCCGTTCTGCCGCTTATTTTCAGGAAGAATGGCTCCTTCTTGCGAAAAAGCCCCTTGAGTAAAATGGCGGCTCATTAAGTATGCAAATGAGGCGCAGCAATATTCATCACCTTGCCTCATTTGCATATCTTCTTGCACAAGAATGCGCAGTGTAGACGTAGCCTTGAAGAATGCACACGCTAAACTGAGAGAAAAGTTGTTTAGGTTGCTTTAAAAAGAGTAAGAATAACATAATGAAGCTAATTAAAGGAACATTTAAATCTGTGTATGTGGGGGGATGCATATGCACATGCGCACATATGAAGAATCTTAACAGTAAGGTGTTTTAGACCCAAGGAAATTTGAAGTTGCATAAATTCCAGCTAATGAGAAAGTAAACCTATTAATAGCATTTCTGATCATCAGATAGAGAAGGGCAACCTTGGCTCTGAAACAGACTAGACCAGTGGTTTTCAACCTTTTGAATGGAGGTATGGAACCATTTGCAAATCTTAAATACAGTCTGTGAACCAGAGTTTGATAACCACTAGACTGGACAAAATTGGCCTTTTCCATCTATATTTTTTATTGTTCTACCATAAAAACAGACACTTGTTAAAAAGTAAGAACAAATCTCAGCAGTAGTGTGAGTACTACTCCCATTGGCTTTCAAGCTGAATCTCATGTTAAGTTTTAAAATTAGTGCTCAAATTTGTGAAAAGAGCACTAATACAGAAATTGATAACAGACCTAAGTTTCATTTCCAAATATAGGCCTGGCTTATGAACTTATGAACGTGTGTGACTTTACTCACGTGTGTAACCTCATTAACTTTAACAAGAGTACTCAAGAGAATGGCCATGTGCATAGGTACGTTTTGCAGAACTGAGGCCATTACAAAACCCCAAGACACAAAATGTTTACTGTGAAATACGTAACAAAAATAGTATCAGGATTAATTTTTAAATTGTCATAATGCATGTTAAGAAAAAAAATACTGCACAGTTGATGCATAAATTTCTTCTCTAGGCGCTTTACAAGACAAGACTTTTGGTTATTTCTGAAAGGATGCAACAAAATACCCAGGTTTTATTTCATATATAAAGAAACAGAAAAAGAATACATTACTTATGCCTAATCAATGCACTGTGCATGATAATATTTAGTGCTTCTGGATTGAGCATTGCATTTTGGAACCTCATGAAAAAGCTTTCAAGCTATTCACGCCTTTCTGATTTGAAGCTCAAAATGGTTTAACTTTGGTGGTGAAATTCTTCCCTCATTTTGACCTCTAATCAATATATTTTCAATGTATAAGATTTTCATAATAAAGAAAATGTGAACGCATTATTTGTGTACGAAGAGTGTATTTAACCACTGGCTAGAAATTCAATTCTTATTTTTTTTCTCTGTAACATAGCTCAGTATTTGTGACACTAACTAAACATATTTTATTCATTTGACAAGGACTGTAACATTATATTAAAAACGTTTGTTTCAATGTCACCACCTCCCCATTTTGACTGATGGCAAGTTAGTTTTGTTAAAACGCAAGGGTGATAGCGTATGCTCCAGTGAACTTTCCCTCCTCTCAGCACCAGAGACAAAAACCTGCAGCTCTGCTCTGCGCTGGCAGCCATCTGGACAGCTTTCTCTCAATGCCTGCCCCACATCACACTGCAGGCAAAATTTCAGGACTCTAGAGCTCTGTGGAGCTATTCATGACATACCAATTTCACATTTTCTGCTTGTTTGCTTGCAACAGTAAATGCTAATGAGGACTATGAATGACATTTTTAAAGACAATAAAAAGGTCTCCAAATCCCTTGCATATGGAGAGACTGTTTTCTAAACTTCACCTTCTGTTAGCGAGTTATTACACTCTAAAGGAAAAAATAACCTAAGGAGAACAATGAGATGATCAAAGCATAAAGAAGTCCTTAAAAATTCCAAAGAAAACAGTGTTTGTAAGATAGGTCAACGAAAGACAGATTTTATGCCAACGTACAGCAATAACAATTCAGAGCAGTAACCATCCCTTTTGATAGCTCTGCTACTTCTTATCCCAAGGGCTCATTAATTATGTCTCTTTGCAGGAAAAAAACAACTTTTAGGTATTCTGCAAAACCTCAAAAGCCAGACATTTGGATTTTTTTAAATTGCTAATCTTTAGATGACTCAGAGTAAACTGTTACCAATGCTTTCATAGAGATTCATGTAATGACTTAGAATGGTCAAGATAAATAGCTGGTTCTAATGTTTCTTTCCCAGATCTGCCTTTTACAGTGTTGTTATTAATACAAATTTAAAAGTTCTTATTTTGCATAGTATGTTTAATATGTAATTGAAGACTGTTTCCTTATCATTAACAAGGATCAAAACACTTTCAAGAAAATCCACCAGGTGGAGCAAATACACAGCAATATAAAACTCTCCAAATTATTTATGATCATATTGCCACATCCAAGAGAAAATGCTTTATGAAAATCCTGACTACCACCTTTCTTCCCCCTCCTTTGTAGATATATTGATCAACTTGCTACATTAACAAACATGTACAAACTCTGTTCAAACAGCCTTAGTACAAAATTGTTGTGTTAAAATGCAGTTCTAGTCATGCTGGTCCCAGGATATTAGAGAGACAAGGTGGGTGACATAATATATTTTATTGGACCAACGTCTGTTAGTGAGAGACACAAGCTTTTGAGCCACACAGAACACTTCTTCAGCTCTGCCTGAGATCAAAAGCTTGTCTCTCTCACCAACAGAAGCTGATCCAATATATTACCTCACTCACTGTGTGTCTCTCTTGTGTTACAGGTCAGTTTCAGCAACAATTTGCAAACCACCATATACACCTCATGCACAACACAAACACATTCACTGCATTTCACAACAAAACCCAAGTATTTTATGACTGTATTCAAATGATACTACACTGGAATAGTGTTGATATTGTAATTCAAACAAAGTTATCCCATGGCCTCAAAATTATTCCAGTGTGCATAGACTGGAGGGTCTTAGAACAGTCAGGCTAGAATGTCATGTTACTTACTAAATATATGGTAGTCCATGGAAAAGTCTCTATAGAGTGTATCAGTGTTCACTGAGCATTGCCTTTTCTCTGTGTATCATATCAATTATCTACAGGATTGTCAAAGGCTCACAAACTTTTTGAGATGGTGGACCAAGTCTTAGCAGAGCTGTCATTGTCCAACTTTCCCATTTATAATCACAATGTCTCATGGGCAACTACCATAATAACTTACGTGGATAAAAAATAAGCAAAGCAATGTATTTTTAGCTTATTTTAAATGTAGTTCAGCAGCTGGAAGCATGTAGGGTAACCAGTAACTGTGACCAACCAAACCATCGATGATGCATGGACCACAATTTGGAGAGTTCTGATCTGGGCAATGCTTTTTATCAGTGACTCAAAAGAAATTATGTTTCTATTGGGACAAGTCTCCTTTTACTTTTCTTATATTTTTCTTTCTCTGGTTCAAAGACTATGCAAAACAGTCATGGGAGGAAGTGGGGGGGGATAATCCTGTAATCCAGTGGTTAGGGATCCACCTGGGAGGTGGAGCACACAAATTCAATCCCCTTAGGCCAATCAGTGTTTCATTATTTATCCACAGTGGGGCCACTTCAACATGTCCGAATATTCCACAATTCACTGATTGAAGAACACCACCTGAGACCAAGGTCTCTCACGCATCCCAGGCAACTGTTCTAACTGCTATGCAAAATTGTAAGATGGGCGGCTCTACTTCTGGCTGGATTTTGAATAGGACTCAGTCCAGCACAGGGGTGGGCAAAAGGGCCTCTGTGGGCCAGATGCGTCCCGCCAAACTGGTGGATCCGGCCTGTGGAGACCCTGCGGCTCCTCCGCCCCCAAGCCAATTAGGGCCTGGGGACAGGGGGAGCGCACAAAGTTTCCTCTGCCCTGCCAGGAGCATGCAGCGCTTGGAAGCACCAGGTGGTCCTCACAGGGCTGGAAAAGGCTTTACACGCTCCCCCGGCCCCAGGCCAATCAGGGTCTGGGGGCGGAGGAGCATGTGAAGTTTCCTCACCCAGGTCCCAACCTGTGAGGAGCATGCGGCACATCGAGGTGCCGTGCGTTCCTGGCAGGGCAGGAGAAGACTCCTCCCGCCCTGCCAGGAGCGCATGGCACTTTTAGGTGCCGTGCAGGACAGGGACAGAGTAGAGGAAACTTTGCACGCTCCCCCGCCACCAGGCCCTGATTGACCTGGGGGCCGGGGAGCATGGGAAGTCTCCTCCCGGCTAGGGGCATGGGCACCTAGGGGAAGAGGGGGCACCTAGGGGAAGAGGGGGCAGATCAATCATGATCTGGGTTGGGGAACCCAGAATTATCCTGGCCCCGACTCTTCCACTCAAGGCCTCACCCTTCCAGTGTGGCCTACGGCCTCTTCAGAAATTTTTGAAGTAGCCCCCAGCAAAAAATTATTGCCCACCCTGGTCCACTAGGTGTCCTCTGAGCATGACTGCTGAATCAGGCACTGCACACAAATGATGTGGCAAATTAGGTTGCCTACTTTGTGAGTCACTCCAGAGTTTAGACAGCAGATAGAAGTCTGGACTCTTAGCAGGGGGTAGCAGGGCATATGCCCAGAGGCAGATAAATAGTCACCTAGGGAACTTTTACTCTGACAGATTTGGGCTGAAGTGAGGTTGGGAGCCTTTTGGATTTGGCAAGAGTTTTGTGATTGCAATGGAAACAAATTTGGAATATAGGTGCCTAAAAGAGGGACATAGGTGCCCACATACTTTTGTGGATCCCATCCTTTTTCTCTACCTCCTTTGCTAAGTACTTCTAAGATTGGAAGCTGGCAGCAGTACCAGGGTCTAATGTTATATGTGCTATCAGAAAAGATAAACTTGAATTAAACATTATAAGTACTACAACAGCTGACACTGGCTAACATATTGGGCCAAATTCTGCAAACTTAACTTCTACAAAGGTGCACAATGGAGATAGCACAGAACCTGGCCCCTGCTTTATAGTACTATTAGTGATATTTCATGGAACAGTACAACATGCTTTCTCATGGGGATAGTGTGGATGTAAGGGACTGTGATCTCTGCATGCATTGCAGACGAAGATGACTCCTAGCTTAGTCTTCTGCGTTAACTTCATTTTTTGTTTCTTTGATATAGGGACAGAAGAGACAATGGTTTAAATATTACATCCAGATAAAACCAGATGATTGTGATATGTTCTCATGGGGTTATATTGTGGCCATTTGGAAACAGAAGCAAGAGGTAAATCTAGAAGTGATTATTAAGTGGAGTCTCATACAGACAGCAATTATCACCAGTTAATACCATGGGGTCATCTGAACTGACTGAACAATCTCTCTGAGATGGCCTCTGAATAGGGACAGAGACTAAGGCCTACTTTATCCTCACCAGTCTTTCAGAGGAGTTCTGAGGTATAGTAGGGGGTGGGGTTATGATTCTTTTCATTGTGCTATTATACTCTGAATTTTAAACTAGAAAAGTGTTTAAAGTTTTATACATCGATAGAAAAAATACATATCTATATAAACACATACTTTCTCTCCCCCCTCCTCCCCACACCCGCATGTGCCAAAGGAACACTATAGTTACCCATTGACTACAACAGATCCATTTTTAATGATGTAGACACATACAATCCAATTCTTATTTACACTAAGGCTCCTTTACAACACCCTGAAAGTGTAGAGGCCTTCAACTGGCTGTAAGTGTAGCTCACAACAACTTTAATGCCCCATTACACTGCCATAGCAATGTAAGGGGACCTTAATGTAAATAAGAATTATGGACCTGATTCTCAAAGTGTGGGATTATGTACATATTTAAGAGCTTTTTAGAACATGATTATCGATCTGATATACTGTAACGGCTCTTTTGTTACAGTCTCTCCTGCAAATCCTTCTTAGATGGAGGATTAGGGACACAATAGATCATAATGACTCTTTTGGTCCTATTACACTATCATTTACTTGCAGCTGTGTATGCGCACTGAAGGCTATGCTCTCTTCTCAATGAATCACATAAATCCCCTTCATGCTAATGGGAGTTTATGCATGTGCATCAAGAGCACAGTATGCCTTTAAATTTGCATGAAGTCCTAATGAAATACTTGAAAAAAATAAATTACTGCACAGGCAAGTTCCACCCCACTCACCAAATATCCAAAGGTTGCCAGCCCCCCCAAAAAGACCAAATCCTGCAGTCCCTATTCAGGAAAACTCCCATTGTTGGAAGGTGTGCAAAGAGTAGACTAAAAATCCTGGAAAATGTCAGTGTAATAAAATGAAATCATAGTCAAGTTATGGGAATAGAGAAAAGACATCTGAAATGACAAAAATTTCTTTGGACTTGAATCTGCTCACACCCATATAAATCCACAGAACTCACTTGAGTTAAACCAGAGCAAATAAGAGTAGATTCATGCCCTCTGTATTTCTTTCCATTTCTGTCTTAAACAGTAGTTAATATAGCTATTTATGTTTACATGTTAAGCTCTCTCCTAGCTCTCTTCCTGTCAGGGTGGTTAAACACTGGAATAAACTGCCTAGGGGGATTGTGGAATCTCCATCTCTGGAGATTTAAGAGCAGGTTAGACAGACACCTGTCAGGGATGATCTGACAGTGCTCAGTCCTACCATGAGGGCAGGAGACTGGACTCGATGACCTCTCGAGGTCTCTTCCAGATCTAGGATTCTATGATTCTCTTGACTACCTGTTTGTATGTGATTTGTATTGCTTTGGCAAGTTTTCAAAACCATTGGCCAACACCTTGCTCATGCAAATACAGTAAGTCCTATTAAAGGGCTGGACCTTCACATCCTTATTTATGTTGAATAGGGAAAATGCTTAAATTTAAGCGTGTGCCTAAATATTTGTTGGCACCGACCTTACTTATTCCAGGGGTAACTAAACTGAAATCAATGGGACAATGTTCAGAGTAAAGTTGCTACTAAGTATGAATAAGGGCAGTGGGAACTAGCCCAAAGTTATTGTGTTATATTTTAAATGGAACACTAAGTTAGAACCCCTAGAAAAAAAACATTAATTTTAAGAATGGCAGTCCTGACAGCCGCTCACCATTGCTCTGACATGCACCATTAAATATCTCGCTTTATTTTATTTCTCACATGGAATAAAATTAATGCAGCAAAGCACTTTGGAAATGAAAAGCATAATGTGTTTAATATTCTTATTGAATTAAGAAGATGGCTAGTGCAGATTTTTAACAATTCTCAATGGTTTGTTTGTTTATTTTATAGCACCAGCCTTATTCAAATTATTATGCTGCTCTTCCAAGGATTTAAGCTCAAAAATTAATTTTTAAAGGCGAAAAGAAAAAAAATATCTAGGCTAAAGAAAAATACTGAAAACTCAGAGATGAATGAGTTAACATTTGTTATTATTGTTGTAATCAGCATTACACCAATGCCAGAATTTTAAGGGAAATACTGAAAAAAGCCTTTTTTTTTTTTTTTTTTTTTTTAAATCAGGCCTATCTGTCAGAGTGTTGTCCTGGCTGGGAGAACAGCACCGGCAGGAACCTCAAATTCCTGACCAAACCCTCTTCCACACAATGCCCCCCTGAATGAAAGGAACCCAGCCTGGCAGAGATAGCCTGCTGTCAGGAACCAGCCCTGACGTTTGTGAACAGACAGGGCTAGCTTTGCAGGATGTCAGAGCAACAAACTGCTGTTCGAGATACTGGATTTTCACACACTCTCAGCCTGGATGTTTTGCTCTTCAGGTAATTAAACAAGGAAGCAGGGCTGATGTGTACAAGCCTGACCCCGGTGCTGCGGCTCCATGGTTCTGCATATCAACTTCCGCAAGAACTGCCTGGAGCATCAACAGAATCTTCTACTCTCTCTCTTTCCCGCCCCCACCCTGCAATGCCAAGCTCTAAAACAAGTCCTCTCTTAACGTGTGCTGCTGCCTTCTTTTTTTTTCTCTAATTAAGGAAGACTAAATTACTTGTACAGTCCCACCAGCCTTGCTGCCTCCTTGGGGGAAAAAAAAGGGAGGAGGGGGGAAGAAATGGTTACTTTTGAATCAATATTCCCCGTGCCTTTTATACATAAATGTTACAACAGCTGTAGTTGGATGATATGTTAAATTATGTGTCCAAAGGGGGAGGGAAGGAACCCTATATGTATGTGTTTTTATTGGGCTCATCATCCTAAATAAAAAATACTTTTCAAAAGCGAGTGTTTTGTGATTTGCTCAACCATTGGCCAACATTTTAAAAATGAAATTACTACAATTTAACCATCATCACTGGGGAATATTTTAATTTGAGAACAGGTGATATATCATATAGAGCTGTAAACTAGAAAAAATGGCTCCATGTTTTCATTCTTTCCTCCCTCAAAGAATTCAAAATCTGTTGTTACTAGCTAATAATTTCTAAATTGTTTGCTGTAGTATATACAGAGGTTACTTTGTGACTGAACTCATTTCTATGATTTTAAAATAATGTTTACACAAAATGATTTTAAAAGATGCGCAACATATTCCTACTTCTTTTGAAAATCCATAGACTAGAATATTGGCTGAAAGACAGAGACCAAAAGAGAAGAATACAAAAACATGCCTGCTTGTCTGTGTTGAACACAAAGAACATTAAATGAAAACAACTGGCATGCTGCCAAATTCCTATAGAGGCAAAGAGATTCAAATAAATTGATTTCACGCATCACACTGACCTGGGATCAGTGAGCAGTGGTACAATACACTCAGAGCTCCATGTGGGGCAAGCCCATTAATGTTATTAGAGCCCTAGTATATTACCAGGAGAGAAAGAAAAACAAAACAAAACCCCTTTGCAAACTTAGAAAATCTTTTGGAAGAGAGCTTGAAATCAGTTTCATCTCAATTATTAATAAAGATATCAATTTAAAAGCAAACAGTCTGCACCTTAGATATTACTGAAAATATATTTCTTTCAAATTAGAATGTCTATGAAAAGCCATTTGTATATTACCCTCACTCCCAGATACAGTAAATTCCCTCAGACATACATGCTGAACTAATGCTATATATTTTTAACATACACATGTTCTCTACACTTTCTACTTTTGAACAGAGTTGCCCTTAAAATTAAATCTTCTCTGCAAGTTTCCTCCTCTCCCCTCCCCTCCTTCCAATGTTTAATATAGATTATAGTCAATTTTCTTTGTACTTCAAAAGCTGGATTCCTTCCTGGTACTTTCTTATTGGCTCAAAAAATAAACTGAACAGAATGATCATCATTTATAATGGTTCCAAATCAACCTGACCTATAGAAAAAACATATCTTTAGAAGTCATGAGCACTGATTTGTTTTGTACATACATATACAGCTTCTCAAAAAATGACCCAGTGGTAATCTGACTTTCTTATGATGAGTGAAATAACCCATGTGTGCAGTGCCGTGGTGTCTCTTCTTGTCATCCATCTTTGTTTTTCATTAAGATCTCCAACACTGCAATCAAGAATAATGCCAACAAGCCACAGGTGTGCACCACATGAACAGATGAAAATCTGATTGTAAGGGGTGTGATGATGGTTCTCTATCTATAATACATTCATCCCAAAGTAGTCTTGTACATCTGTTATATGTTAAAGGCTTTTTATTTAAATTGTAGGCTTACAGATATTTATGCAGGCAAGCAACTACTACTTTAAAGTACAAAATAATACATATATAAAAGACAGTGAAGTACCAACACCAAGACTGAGGATGCCTACTTAGCACAAATGAAAGGGGTTTAGTGCAAGAAGAATGTAAGTGGAATGGAAGCTATTTAGGAGGTTAACTTGATGCCCTAATCTTTTTATTTTGTCTTTATTAGATAATAGAGGGCTGCACCCCCTTGCTCTCCATACTTGCCAACCCCCCCCTCTCGGCTGGGGAGGGCCCGGGGCTGAGGCTGTCCCAGCCCCGCTCTCCCCCCGCACGGCCACAGAGGAGGGGCTGGGAAAGACCCTGCCCACCCCACCCTCCCAGCTGGCTAGCCCAGGCTCTTGCCCGCACCCCTCCCCCCACCAACCCAGGCTCTTCTCCTGTGCCCCCGGCTCTTCCCTCGCCCGGCACCGAGGCTGCCCCAATCCCTCCCACCTGTCCCTGGTCGGCCCCAGCTCTTCCCCCCACTGCTGGGGAGGCCCCAGCCCTTCCTCCCATCTCCCCTCCCACCCCCCAGTCTGGCCCTGGTTCTTTGCTTCCCTCCTCCACCGTCAGGCAGGGCCAGGGCCGTGCTGGCCTCAGCTTTCCCCTCTACCCGGCCACCATGGGAGAGGGCTGGGCCCAGGCCGTGCCAGTCCCGGTCTCTCCCCCTCCCCAGGAGGGCCGGCCCAAGGCCAGACCAGTGCGGGTCTCTGCCCCCCCCCCCGGTCGCCAGGAAGTGGGCCAGGCCCAGGCCACGGCCGTTCCAGTCTCCATCCCGCACCGCCAGGGGAGGGCTGGATCAAAGCCATGGCAGCTACGGCTCTCCCCCCGGGCCACTGGGAAGAGAAGGGGAGGAACAGGGAGCAGACAGTTTTAGCTCCCGAGCCTGTAAGTGGGCCCTGGAGAGGGCCAGGCTGGGAGTGGGTGTGGCTTGGCTCCTGTGCACACAGAGTGACATGATGATGTCACTCTGTTGTCCCACAGGAAAAATGTTTTTATATAGAGAGACTAGTACCAACCAATAAGTGAAATATTTTCCTTTGTAATGTTGACATTATTATCAAGGTTGTTGCAGACAGAGCAGCAGGGACCGGTCTCAGACCCATCTATGTCTTTCATGAGCAACTGGATGAAAGCTATACCCTTCATCATTCCATATGAAAAGGCAATGTCTTCCAACCTTAATGGGGGATGAAATACATTTGTGAAACTGAGATGAAAGTGGCTAAATATATTGCCATTATGGGGCAAAGTTATCTAGCGCAATATGATATAAGATCATTATTAGACTTCAGAAGATATACAATTCCATTCTCGGCCAACTTATCTTGTTTAGCAAAATTTAAACCCAGAACTTACTGGAAGTTTAAGATCAATAGCCAAATTTTCAAACTAAAGTGCCTACTGTTAGAAATTAAAAAAACCAGCGAGTAGCCCTGTAGGACCATAGAGACTAACATATATATAGTGGCACGAGCTTTTGTGGGCAAAACCTACTTCCTCAGATCAATGAAGAAAAAGAGTTAGGCATATGCATGTGTATTTATTTAGGCACCTTGCTAAGCGGCCTCACTCTCAGCAGCTGTTGAGCATCCCAGCTCTTACAGAGATCTAACAATCACCAGTAACTGTGTCTCTTCTCTAGGGGTATGTCTGTACTTGTTCTTGATCCACAAAACTTTTGTCATTCACAGATGCTTAAAAACAAAAAAACCATGAACAACAAAGTTTTGCTGCGCAAGTGAAAATGTGAGTGCTGCTTTCTCGACAGGAATACTCTCTTGCCATCAAAGTGAAAGTCACTCATGGGGTGCAAGTATTTTGTCTGCAAAGGTTCAGACAAAGCATTTTCACACACCGACTTTTAGCAACAGGGCTGTGTCGTCACAGCCTTGTCGCTTAAAGCTGCACAGTGTAGACATACCTTAAGTAACTACAGAGCAGCTTATGGATGAAAGAGTCACACACTAAGATCCTGTCTATATTAGGAAGTTGTATAGTTAAAGCAGTACAACTCCCCCTAGAATATACGCAGTTACTTCTAGATGTATATGTATGGAGGTACTGTATGCCAGATTAGCTATTATAGTATGGTATGGGGAACAAGCTACACCAGCAAAGGGCAAACACAAATCCTAAGTGGGCTGCATGAGTGGCCTTTCTTCACTTCAGTGGGCTAAAACAGCCCATGGCACACTGAGGTTTCACCTGCGGCCCAGCAGCCCCCATGCGTGCCACCCCATGAGCCTCTCACCCACTAGGGCACAAGGGCCCCGCATTTACACACTTCTCTCCCTCTCTCCTAGAGTTTGAATAGCTGCAAACAGCTGATTTGTGGCATTCCATCTCTGGGGGAGAAGCAAGGACAGACTGTGAATCAAATGATTCACACACTCTGATAGTGCTGGGAGGGATGGGAAGGAGCAGGGAAGCACAGAGCTCTAGTGCCCCAGTGTGTGAGAGACGCATGAGGGTGGAGTTAGCCAGGGGCTCCGTGGGCTGCAGGTGGTGCCCCAGTGAGCCACATGCAGCCTGCAAGTCACAGGTTGCCCACCACTGAGCTATACTCATATAAGATGTCTTTATATTGGCATAAATGCATACACACGGAGTTGTATCAGCAGCTTGGCCAAGGCCAAGGAGATTAATTTTACATTTTCCCATTCCTATCATAATACTTCATTGGCATAAAGCAAGATCATTCAGGCTTCATGAGGATGAAGTAAATTTCAGTCACATCACTATGTAGCAAAAATAGGAATTAAGAATGTTAGAACATTAGAATTCCATTTATCCTATGTGTGCTATATTAGCAATAAACCACAATAAACTATCCATTAGAATGCTACTGTAGTATACTTCAGGCATGAAACTCCTTAATTTTACATATACTTTGTTTTTTAAAATCCTTTTTAAAAACAATATTGGAGGAAGAGCTATGCAAAGTATGAAAAACTGTCCATAACAGAAAGATTACAGAATAGTGGGGAAAATGTTTCCACTGCTCATTTAACAATAAAAACTTAATATATACGGGAGGAGACATCCTGGTAGAGGGAAATTAATTCTTCCTCCAAAGCCAGATTTGGGGATCAGGAGCACAGAGAGCATCTTGCTTGCTTAGGACTGCCCTAGGAAATAGAATTCAGTTTAGAATCCCAATTCTGTTTTAAAAATTATTTTAAAGGGTACATTTACTGCAGTGCACCAAGTCCACACCAACGCTCCACACTGTCTAGGCATTTAAAGTGGTAATGAAGGCCTTCTGTTGGCCTCTGAATGGGGATGAAATTTACAAAGAATTACAGCTGTGGGAATGGGACAGAGAATAGCTCAGATGCAAAGTGATGTAATAGGATTTAGCTACATTTAAAACTAAAGTGTCTAAGACTTGAAGCGAATGGGAGTTGACCCTATGGACTGCAGGATTTGGGCCTATGTTTATTGCATACTATACTTTTACACCATCTGCCTGAACAAAAGAAAGGCTCCCATTCTGAACAGCTCGCCTATTTACTCAGAATTATTTAAATTTCATTTAATAAATATTTTGTTATTCTGCTCTCAAGAAAACTATTTAGCAAACACCATTTCATTTTACTTACAATAATCATAAGGCCACTTTCACACTGTAACTCCAAGTTTTGTTTTACATATATACCATTTTTAAGTACAACTAGAACCACTTCATGACAGAAACAGAAAAATATTCAGACTTGATATCTTTTTATTCAAATCTATCATGGATTCCATGTGATGTATTTGCCTAATATCCTGTCTACACCATGAACACACTCATGTCCACAAACCTGATTACAGTTGCCTCCAGATGTGCCTGAATTTGTAGAATAGACAGGGCCTAAGGAAAGTGCAATGCTGATTTGTTTTTCCATTTGTCTTGAATTCCTCTCCAATGATATTAAAACAATGCCATGAATATGAAACACAAAATGTGTTTAATGCTTTTTGGAGGCTCATATAGGGCTACAAGGGGAAAATTTCTTTTTTTAATTACAGTTTACAAGGCAAGGTACGGTAATTAAAAATAAGGTATGTAAATTATAAAAATCAAATATTTATCTTTTCCTTACCTTGACAAAATTCAAAGTTCCCTTTTTTCCGGCAGTCACCTATCACTAAACTCAGTGCTCTCCAAGTGTTTCTTTTGACAGATATCATTCTCCACCAATCGCTCTGCTAATTTCCTCTCTCCTTTTCTGACTGGGACAGATATTATGTTCACCAGCCCAGAGATCAATCTTTTCTATTGACAACAACAAATGAAAAAAAAAAAGAAGCACATATCACAGCCAGTTTGAAGCACCACACCCCTTTATTTGCATAACAGCAGGACTATTTTTTTAAGGAACAGAGATAAATGCTGTCACTCTAAAGCAATCATTACCCACATTTTCTCAGATAAATAAGGAAGTACTTTTAAATGCTATTAATTATTTGTAGAAAAACTGTTTTATAAGTTAATCCTTTACAACAGTCCATTCTAGAGCTGGTGATCAAAGGAATGAATGATTCTACATGGCAGCATCTTATCGCTAACTCGTTTCTCAAAAAGGTGTTTTCTAATATATTTCAGATAAAATAATATATACTTTACCTGGTCCACCAGATGCACTACAGAATTACCTCATATACTGATGTGCCATGTGTTATGACCTTTATAACACACACAACACTGTTGTCTGTTCTTATCTGAGTAAACGGATTCCAAATGATGGGAGATCAAAAATCATGTTCCTCCCATTTCTAAACAGCCACCCCAACTGCCTCGGAAATGGGCTACTAAAATACTTCATCATTAATATTCATCTATATTATAACACGGAGATCTAGCATTGCTATAGTTAAGATTGTCAGCTTTTCCAAGACATTGCTGTGTTTCACAGTCCTTTTTAATTATGGTAGGACAGAAAGATTTTCAGAGTTAGGCACACACGATTAATTGCATGCCTCAAACTGCATCTATATAACAGGTATCTGAGGTCATAAATTAGGCATGCATATAGGTCTGGGCATAACTGCAAGCATGTAATTGAAAATCTGGTCCAGCCTTTCATGTGGATTGGATATTATTGCACAAAATTTTTACACTGTGCCATTTTCAAATGATCAATTCATATTTACATCAGAAACCATAATCACTTATGCACTTAAGAAAATTCCCTTACCTTTTAAGTTAAGACTTAAAGAATGAAAAGGTTTACTATTTAAAGTAGTTTCATGAGTTTACACTCAATTTCGGACTCAGATCATCAGCCACACTTCTGTTGATTTCAATGAAAATTACAACGCATATCAGGATAGCTGTATTGAACCCAAATTGTGTCAACTATTAAACTTTAGATATAGCATTTTGACACTGGCCTAAAGTCATTTTGAAAATGACCACTGAAATATGGCTAGAGTTATTCAGCTCATATGTAGTAATTGCTGTTACCAAAGAAACAGTGTTTATTGCTATTTACAATACCCTATAATTGTTACCATATTTACCTAAGAGGCAACAAAAATTCCCTTTTGATTTATCCTCTAACATGAATTGATTTTTGATTAATTAATTAATTTTCAACTGATCCTTGATATAAAACACCTTACATTTCCATGAGTGTATAAAATATTACTGTGAGGGTGTTTTTTTTTCAATGAACACTTGCATTCTGATACTCATGTTCACACTGAGAAGTATTTTACTGAGCAAGAAATCCTATTGATTTTACTCAGATTGTCCAAGAAATAAGGTACCACTCAGCATAAGAATAGCAAAATTTGGCCTGTAGTAAGATATATATACATATGAAAATTTTCTCTGAATGACATTATTGCTTAATAGGACTTCAGGATAACAGCTTGTTATAATTCAGATTGCAGTACTAGTGCCTACTTGTTTCAGTAAACAGAGTTTGGAAGATCATATACATTTTAAAGAGAGATCTTTATAATTACCTAAGCACACTGCAACTATTTAGGATGGTATTCTATTACCTAAATTTGGACATATGACATACTTGTAGCATTAATCTCATATTTTGTATTTAACAATATTACAATTAATCTTTTAACAGTGTGTATCCATCTTTTAATTGAATAATCTTTCCAAAATAAAAATGTTCAAATATATTCAGATCTACTGAATAGTATATTGCTTTTCATGAATGAGAGAAAAAAAGTTAAACAAAAAACCTTTTGCTGCCCAAGACAATGTATTTTGAGCATCTTCTTTTAAAAAAAAATCATATCCCTCATCCTTTCTTTAGTGTTTTATCTTTCTACTAGTCCTCTGCTCTATCCCCGTGCACACCATGTGTATGTGCTACACCTTCCAAAGTGATAATAGTATTCTGATAAATCTGTTATGGTTATATATGTTAAGTCACTTTTTGCCTTCTGATTTATAAACTTTTGTTGCTAGAATGTACATGCAAAGTGTTTTGAAAGTTAAATTCCACTCAAAGCAGAATGCCTCCAACAATTTGTAGTCCTATAAGACTGTTATTAAAAAGGCTCAACATGTTGTATTACCATGGAAATTGTGGAAAACATACATTCCCAAACAAATATTACTTTTTCTCAATGGTATGAAGTAATGAAAACCACATGTGTAAATCTGCGATCCGTGCAGTAGTTCAAGCTGCAGCTAATACAAAATACAGAGAGTGAACTCTGCCATATAAAGGATTCTTGTTACAGAAATATAATGTGAAAACCAGATGCAGACAGAAAATCTTAATCACAGATGGGAATGTAATCACTGGCATACAGAATACTTTTTTGATCAATCTTAACCATATGCGAAATGTATTTATTTTCTAAGGAATGCAATAACTTGAGAGAGACTTCTATTTGAATTCGGTTAACCTCATATTCACAGTGCTTTTATCTTACTCCCTTCTCCCCTCAATATATAAAATGAGCCAAAGTTTTAAGAGGAAGAGTCATTGGCCCTGGCAAATTATTCTTGTATCAGTTTCTCTTTCAAAAATGTAATAGGATATAAAGACTACACGTATCAGAATCAACCTCAAAAGAAATCAAGTGCAGTTACCCATTACTGTATTTCTCAGTTATTGCCAGAAACCCCTTCATCACCTAAGAACACTTCTCTGGACGATTATATCACCATTTGGTTAAATTTTTCCTTTAGCATAATTTGTAGTTCTGAAATGCAGCAATAAAACCCTTTTAAAAATCAACTTGGTTTTCAAATCAAAGTTGAACTCCCTATCTGATTAATCTTCTTCCCTCTTTATAAAAATTAAATGGTTGCCTCCCACCCCCAAAAAAGCTATTGTTTCATGAGATTAAAACTTAAGTTTCCTCCTGAATCATGTGGCCTTTTATTATAATGATAGGAAAGTATGATAGATTGGTGAGGTGCTGAGCACCCCCAACTCTCAATGACCTCAAAAGTGGAGTCAGTGGGAGTTAAAAGACTTTACGTTGTGTCCATTATGTGGCCCAAGACTGAGATGATATCCTATCCTGTAACTGCTGTCTGAGAGTAACATTGTCAACCTTTGGGTTTTTATTTCTAGTGAACTCAAAAAGCAATTTCTGGTCAACAATCAAAGAAGATGAAAACAACTCTGGACTTTTTATTGCAAATATATTTTTAAATTAGGTTCATCCCTCAAGCTCCTTACATGTTAGCATCCCTGACCTATCTCGTGGAATGTCCACCCTATTTATATAGTTTATTATCTTCATGTGGGAGTTTTATTTACCTCGATAGTAATTACAATTGGTCATTAAATTGGACTATAAACTAAAGATTAATATAAGAAAGGAGTGCACATTTTAGAATATTTTAGAAATGGCTTCAAGAAAATAAAAAAGAGAAAAAGGTAAATAAGTTCTATTCACTTTTGGCTTAGTGCCAACACCCATTAGCCTTAGCCTAGGTTAGGCATGTAAATAAAAGGTAGGACAGATACTTGAGGTATTGTCACAGGACTCACAGCTCCTACCACTTTTTAACACAAGGTGGCCCACAAAATATTTCCACTTAAATTCTTGAAAGATATTACAAGTAAAGTTATATTTCTGCTACCCATGCAAAGCTTAAAATAAGCTGTTTTCTATGCTCATATGTAACTGAGGGTACATCTACACTGCAATGCTATTTCAGGATATCGGAGTATCCCGAAATAGCTATCCCAGGTCTTCACAGCAAACCCATTATTTCGGGCTCACTATTCTGACATCCCTGTAAACCTCATTCTACAAGGAGTAAGGGATGTTTCAGAATAGCGCTTTATTTCAAAATCTGGTGCTGAAGCAAAAAGTGATGTGTATTTGAACTTGGTATTACTGACTTAATAATTTAAGCATTATTGTTTTGAAGTAACAGTACCTCTAAGACTTTGACCATATATATATATATTTAATTTGCACAATTTATGCAGTAAGGATGCAGGATATATTTAAATAGGAAAATACAGCCTCCAAGCTGTAAAACAGTTCCATGTAATAAAGCACAGAGAGAACACCATGAAAGCTCTTGTTTTGTGTAATTTGTGTGTGCGTGTATATGTGTCTGTGTCTGTGTCTTTTTCCTCATCTAATTTCATCTGTGAGAGACTATCCCTAGAGAACAAGAGAAGAGAGAACCAATTATATCCAGAGGCTGGTTTCTCCAAAATGAAGGCATCTGTTCCATGCCAACGACTTCCACATGGAAGAAAAACAGAACTTTGAAGGCATCTGTGTTCCTGGTTGACAGTCACAGATCTTAGGGTTTACTGTAATTGCCCAGCTGCAAACATGATTTGCTTGCTGCTGTTGTTGTCAGCTGATCTCATCACACACAAAAAAGAAGAAAGCTTAAGTCTTCTTTTAAAAACAAATACAAAAATCAGTTCTTCTATTGTACCTTGAGACTTTATTTTTTAAATTAAGGTACCTTTTTGGTGCACTTGATTTTCTTGATAGAAATTAGTTGTTATGAGTGTCTTAACTAGGACAGGAAAATAATTTACTATGCAAGTTTTCTGCCTAGAGATATTATTTTCAGGTAAAATTGTTAAGATAAGGAGTTAATTATTTGCTACCATTTCAGGGTGGTATTTTGTAAACAGTATTCAGAGACCAACATAATTCACAAACTGCTTAATCCTGAAATCTGACCTTTTTCAGATAAACAGTCCCATTGAAAATAATGGGATTACTCTTGTGAGTAAAGACCCTGGGATTGCACAAGGGTCATATGGCACAAATAACAAATGTGATCTTCATTATTCAAATCACATCATATTCAATGAGAGTGGAAATTTTATAAAAGAAAAAACTATAATTCAATGTACTGGTGGTTCAGAACCATGCTATATTGCAACGGGTTTTTATGTGTGACATTATGCCAACTTCTGACATTTTCAGTCATATACTTGAACTCATATACACAAAACTCCTGCTGCTCTTCACTGTTAAAGACTGAAGAAATAGCTAATAAAAGCTTTGTCAAGGGCAGCTAGCTTCAGGCAGACTTGTCCATTCTGAAATAGCAAGACACTCACCAATTCTCAAAAGGCAGACAACATAGCACTTTAGGATCTAAGGACAGGGACACGGATATTGCAGTTGCAATGAGAACAGTCAAAACTTGAATATCATAAGGATAAAAGAGAGTCACATACTGTCACATACCTACACTTACATATAATTAAAGATCATGGCTCCAGGAAATGTTTAAAGCTCCAAGGAAGGAATATTTTTCTCTTTTCTTCAAAATGTTCATATAATCCTGGAATCTAAAATTCCACCTGTCCTCTATGATGGAAGTGCCTTCCCTATCTTTCTTTCACCAGAGATTTTAGTGGAATCTACTCTCCAAGACAGGTACATTTTAAGTCCTGTTCTTGATCCTTTGAACTAAATAGCAAAGCCTGCCATGGACACCCACTGGTGCAAGATTGGGGCTTTAAGCCTCAAAATAATAATAGATTGTATTGATTGATTCTCTTAAAGCTGTTGTAGTTGTGTTTATTGTTTTTGTACAAACATTGTTCTGAAATCCACTAGCCCATATGGCTTACCCAAAAGTACTTTTAATGCATTTCAGTGTAATGGTTGAAACCCTGGCCACATTGAAATCAATGGGTCACCCAAAATATATAAGCACGCATTACTATATGAATATACATTTTCTATCACCCATTCTTAATTCCCCAACATCACATGCAGTACAGCATGGACAATTAAGTAGAGATGGATCAGTTATTTTCCGTTAAGACCTGAGCTAATGGCTTATCCCCACCTACCCTAAGAAAGATGAGAACACATTAAACAAATTTTCTTTTTCATTTGGGAGCAAATTCGGATGCAGTCTCAAAATGAATCCAGCAGGACATTGATAAGGAAGGTGAGCACATGGCTAAAATGGGAGAAAGGAGACTATCTTCAAAGCAAATCAAGAGCATTGAGATGTTTTCTGGAAGAATGCAGTTTCCAAGCAGAAAAGTGTTGTAACTTCTACACCAGTGTATTTTGTTGATCTTTCCAGCTATGCTTGCTCACTGTCATGCATATAAAGAATGTATAAAATTCAAAAATAAAACTATAGTGCAGTCACTGGAAGTATGTTATCCTTGCTCACCTTCATTTTGCCTTGGTATTAGGTTCAGTATGAGTCTTCAGCATTAAAAGGTTTGCTGATGGTCTTTTCAAATAATTAATAGCATGGTCATGAAAGAGCAGTCCTGGCTTAATTTAACATTTCCTAAAACTCTGATTTTGCTAACTAAATCCCTTTCTACAATTTTCCTCTTAAATATTTTTAACAATGTCATCACTTAAAAAAAACACCAAAACATCCTGGCACCACTATTCTTTGATAGCATACCCCCCGGTGCCGTTATCCATAAATTTGTTGGCAGCACTCTCAGCTTTCTGGCACAAAGTATACCTTAATCTCTTTGGCAACAAACTCCACCTCAATGTCAATGGAACTGCTTGCTCTCCATTAATCTTTGTTGGAGCACTTTTCCCAAATATCCTTTGCCTAGTATCATTCCATCTCTTTTGCAGCAGTCTAATTATCTCATTTTCTGGCAACAGTTCCCCTCTATTTCGCTGGCAAAGCTCAAACTGGTCTATGGTAGCTCTCTTCGTGAAATTGCCAAGCATACATGTTAAAAAATATTATTCTAACATTTAATAAAAGAAATGTTATGATAATATCCTAGCCACTCAAAATGGGTATAAACATGCTCCATGGTTTGAAATTTTATTTTATCTACTGATACGACTGAGCCAGTGGGGAAGAAAAATATGGTGGCAAAGTCTTAACCACTTTGATTCTCAACAACACAACACTGTAAGCCTTTGAGTTACTAGAAGCCACAGACAAGTTTACTCAATATTCCAGCTTGTCATGATGAAACGTTGAAACAACAGTCTGATCCCGCTGCTCCCAGGCAAATGAGGGAATGATACACAGAAAACAGAGTATTCAGGCACAGAATCCATTGTGGAAAGTCTTTTGACCTAGCGAATCGAAACATGACATTTGAACCACCACCTAGGGAGGCGACTGTGTGGTCATCATCAGTCAGGCAAGAAATGTACTCTATAGCTCTTCAAATAAAATGAATCACAAAGGGAACCTGCTTGGTGGTAATGAGTAGTACTTATGCAAATTGCATATTAACACCCAGCTAGGCAGACATATTAAAGCATTCTACAGCTACTGAACTAACTATGGATCTTGTACTATTCATGTTGCTCATGCAGCTACCTCTCTAGGTGGTGGTCAAAATTTCTGGTTTTTACTCTCTGGCTCAAAATGACTCTTATCAATGAACTAATATTTTGTCACTGAAAGTACTAGGGGAAAGAAGATTTTTTACATGCCATTGTTTATGTATTAATTTCCCTCCACTAGGTGGAATCTTATCTCTTTCTAGATAAATAATAGCAATTTAATTATCAAAAGTAGCTATTATCACCTTCCATGTTTTCTTTGTGGTGGTTCATTTTATCTTAAGAGCCACAGTCTTACCTAACTAAATAAGTGCTCTTATATTAGCCGCCTTCTTAACATAAAAAAAAGGAATCATGAAACACGTCAGGAGGTGAAAAACGTACTGTTAAAGTACTGCAATATGGAAGATTGTACTACAATATGGAAGTGTTACAGCACTACTGTATTTTTTTATTTGTAGGGTCCTTCTATCTCAGTTTACCCTAATATGATGATACATTTTTAAGGCAGAAGAGAGAAAAATGGAAACAGAAAACAATAATTTTAATAAATCAGTAAAATAAATATACATAACTTGGACAATAATTATAAAAACAGACAGTGCTGAATTTTGTTAAAATTCTTGATGAGATCACATAATATCTTGCCCATCTCTGATGCCTTTTACCCTGAAATATCACTTTACAGAAACTGAAATATGCACAACGTAAATGGATTATTTCATCTATTGCTGGTGGAATGAAATGTGGACATTGTTTAACATTGAACAGCAACACTGCACAACTTTTTAGGGCAGAAAGTGAGGGGAAACAAAGCTAATTCTATTGAAATTGTTATGGAAATTTTGTTATAGTAGCCAATTTCCAATTTATCAAATGGTGTTAACATCCCCAACTGCTGTAAAAAGTATAATATTTTGTCCCAAAGTAATGAGCACCCTGGTTTTAAATCTTTTCTGAAAAACTTTCAGAAGCACACTAGCTTGTGGCATTTGTTTAGTAATGGCTCCAAGAGGAAGGTTCCATAAACTCAGTCAGCACTATATCATTTCACTGTTATTTGGTGTTCCATCTAAATACTGACCAATTCAGGCCTTACTTAGCGTATGAACTCTGACAGTATAGACCACAATGTAGTAAAAGGCAGCAGACCTTTTGTCTTCATGAGCTGCCATTCTCCAATTCTTTGTCCTATGTATATAAATCCAACAAAAGATGGAGTTGATCTGTTGCTAGTAGGAGATGGGAAGCAACTTTTGTATTTAGCAGAATGTTTATATCAGATGGAAGGTGTAAAGGGCTGTTTAATTTTTGTTTTTGTAATTTGTGTCAGTGGTACCTAGAGCTTTTGATTAATACCCCTTTTTATACTAGTAAATATCTAAAAATAGATATCAGTCTCTTTCAGTCAACATAAGAAAGTGTGTGTACCTCTAAGCTCACGCAAGTATAAGTTATATAGAACTTTTCACTTAGATACCAAATATTAATGTTTGTGTACCTTAAATATGATCAGAGACTTCTGTTATCATATTTATTTAACTGTATTTGTCCATGTGGTATTTGGTGTGATTACCTGTAAAAACAAAGTAGTTTTAACTATAAGGGGCTAGAACATTGAGCAGTACTGGGGTTTAATTTTTGCACATTTTTAAAGGTCATTTTGTGGCCCTGGGTGATTCACTTCAATCGCAAATATAACTGTAAAACCAAACTGGAAAAAAACAAGACACTTCCTCCCATATATCCATGATTCCCAAGAACTGATCAGCATGCAGCAACTAAAACCTATTTTAAGATTAAAACCAGGAGGAGGCATGTATCCTTCTCTGTGGCAGATCATTTCCTATGTTGGACTATTATGAAATAAAGAGGTAAATTAAAATTTCTCATTCAGTACTTTATATATTTGCATGTAGTATTTGTATATTTGTACATATAACCTACAAAAGATCTCTTATTTGGGATCACAGTAAATTGCAACTTCTTTATTAAGACTCCTAATTTAAAACAAAAAAACAAAACAACCCCCCACCACTTTATTAATTCAAAAAAGTGAATACTTTCCCCTAGAACTATCTCTGGTAAAATGCTCACCCCTTTCCCACACTGCCCTCCCCAACAATGTGGTGCTTTCCATATTCATAAAACTCACTTGATTAGCAGCACTACAGAAATGAACATTTTTGTATGTAAGCACTCAAGCATATTTAATCATTTTATTTAAGCATGGAAAAAGTTGCACTGGAAACCCTATTAAGTAAAATATCCTTGATTAACTTAAACTTAGATTTACAGGTATAATAGGAGTAAAATAAGCCCAAAAAATGCTCTCCAGACTCTGCAATATCCTTAACTTTACATAAAACTTCTTGATAAGTAAAATCTATATTATTGGAACAAATAAGCAATTAATAATTATGTCTTAGAAGGGGTTTTTTGGGGCCTTTTTAAAATAAAATTTATTCCCTGAGTTAAATCTTTTTACCGCTATACTGATATTTGGCTACCAATACCATTTTTATAGTCCAACAAGATGAAGTCCTAATTGCATAATGCCATTTTATCTGCACAAGATAAAATTTCCAATAAACAAAAATGCACATTAGGCAGGAGATTTTTCAGAATAGATTTTTTTTTTAAATAACCCACTTGCATTAACAAAAGATTGCAGTGGCTTCCAAATTATAGGGTGTTATTTTTAGTGGAAGTAGTTCAATATTCATATTGGAGCAGATGTAGCAGTTTAACAAAACAGCTCTTCAAATCCTGCACAAATTGAAAACAGGAAAACTGATTGCATTTTCTCTTATCACTTTCCTTTTCTGAATTGACACTTTTGGCCTTCTGAAAATTTACACATGGCTTTCATCTTAACAGCACCTGCTGATCAAACAGAAACGTAACATTTTAATGAAAATGGTATAAAGGACTAGTTTTCTCCCTACCATCTTTAAGGGTATCTGTAGGCCACTCAATGGCAACAGTTGTGTAGATGGCATATTCAGAATAAATTTTATATTTTCATTAAATTTACTGTTGAAAATTAGTTAAATACTAGTGGTTCTTTCATATTAGCGCTCTACTTTAAAATAATGTGTCTCTCTCAATATCTGCCTGACACTGATGGATTTCACTCTTCAGGGAGATTTCACAGAATATCTAAAAGGTTTTGAAATAGTAAGGAATAGCATGTTGTGGTCATTAGGTCATTACAAATACTCAGGTAACTCTATATAAATATGTTTGCATACATATAAATATGCACAAAGAATAGTATTGTATTAAGTATTTCTTCTTTTTCATCCATTGTAAATAATATTGTTTCTGTAAATAACCCCCTCTGCTTTAACCTAAAGGAATGATGGGGGGGGAAGGGAAGGTGTCCAAAATGAGCTAATTTTAAAGTTGTCTTTTGTTTTCTTATACAATATACTTATCAGGTGTAGGTCTAGCAGGTGCTTTGGAGCTACCAAGGCTGTGATGAACAGATGTCATCATAGACAAGTACAGTAAATTGCCCAATCAGCCATTCAGTTCAAATATACTTGTGTGATTGATGTAAAGTTTGAAATATCTGGACTTGTATATAAAATATGAAACATAAGTATGTTGTTATCCTCTCGGCTTCTGAGCTGGTAAACTCTGAAGTGCAGCAGCAGGTAGCAAGGACCTTCTTCACTTCTGCATAATTCTTAGTGTAATTAAAGATCTTTCTTAGACCTGCGACATGTCAGTTTTTTTAACTGATAGAGCCCTAACCCTTCTGATGTACTCTGCTACCATCCATTACCATTCTGCTTCAGTGATAAGGTAACCTGACGGCAGAGATGACATACAGTAATATATGTGCCACTCTAGCCAGTTGGTTTGTGAATTTCAGTGTTTCATCATGCTCACTGAGGCAATCACAAACCTGAAATGTCAATATGTTCAGTCAATGGAAGTAAAATAATGGGACTCTATTGTCTTACCCTATCGATCTGCTGCTGTCAACAAGAATACATGCTCCCCTGGCTTTAAACAAATTTTAATTAGGCTTTTAGTTACTGGATCATATCTATCTATCTATGCAAACATTTCACAGAGTGATGCAGCAACAAAGAGATTTTAAACTTTTTTTTTTTTAACACATTTTGAATGACCAATTGTTGATTTTGTTTTAAAAAAATAACTCTTTATATGGAGATTTTTAAAAAGACCAAGAGAGGGAGAATATGCGTTCATGCCTACATCCCTTAAAATTTCAACTGATGGAGAATTCTCTTGTTTAAGTAAACCAAAACTATCAAACTAAAAAATATATTAAATTTAAGAGGAATAGCACTCATCCTTAGCACTCTCCAAGTTGAGACATCTCCAATAAAACAATTTAGGCAGTGGAAAAAACATTATAAAATTAGTGTTTCCCATTAAAAATGTGGGTGGTAACAATTATCTATACCTCTTCCTCCCAAGAAAGCCACACTTGGACTACAAACAAAAATCTCAGACGTCTAATTGGACACAAACTCCCTTTTTGGGAGGTTATTTGTTCTTTTAGTGTACTGGATACCCCGACCCCCAAACCACAGTGTACCCTACAGAAACTCTGTTCTCCTTTCCAGCAAAACAAGGGCGTTGAAGGGGGGGGGGGGGGGGGAGAGTTAGTGGAAGATAAAACACTGCAGTCCCTCAAAATCAATCAAAAGCCTCAGCAGCCCTCTCCCTAAAGAGAGCCTATTTTCTACCCATTCTCACCTAATAAAATAGCTAATCAAGTCGTTATGCTGCTTATTTGCCGCCCCCCACCTAATGGTTTTAAAGTCTATGCGAGACATCATCTATTGTTCACCCGCAGCCCCCTCTCCCTTCCTGCCTCGCGCTTCCAGAGCCGGGTCAGCCGGGGCCAAAGGAAAGCCAAGGCGAGATAAGGGGGCTCTCGGGGGTGCCTCTCACCTTCGCGAGTCCTGTTTGCGCAGCGGAGGTGCCGGGCGAGCGCGCCCGGGCCAGGGCTGCCGCCTGCTCACCCCGCACAACAAAAGGCAGATCCCTTCCCTCGCCGGGCTAATCTCACCGTGTCAAGCCTCCGCCGGCTACGAGGGGAAGATAAGAGGTTACATCTTCACTTCGCCGGCCTCCTATCGACTTCGGCATCGTTTAGAGAGGTGGGGGCCGGGGAGAGAGAGCCCCCCGTCTCCTCCCTCCAACGCCTGGAGATTACCTTCTGGCGCGGGAGGGCACCGGCCAGGGCTTTGTATTCATTAAACACACGTCGCCGCTTATCGGAGGTAAAAGGCTTGTCAGGAGGGCACTATTGTGTGTGCGAGCGAGCGGGAGCAAGGCAGCGTGCGGCCGGGTGATTGCGGTATCAGCGCGGCCCAGCTGGAGGCAGGGAAAGCCGCCGTCGCTGAGGGAGGGGAAGCGACACCGGCAGGGGCCCTGCGCCCCGCACAGGAGGCAGCTCCCATCCCGTCAGCCTGAGCCCTAGCTGCCTGCTTGGGCCACTGGCCTCCTAGGTGGCAGCGCAAGAGCCATCACCTGAAGGCCCGGGCCCCTCCCCTGACAGGCTGGAGAGCGGTCAGGCCTCACGTTTATTGGGGGGCGGGTAGAATCCGCTCCCAAGTCCCACTCTTATTGGGGGAGGGGAGGAGTAGCTCTGGATAAGCCCCCCCCCCCGTCTTTTGAATGCTCAGGCAGGTTTCAAAGTGGCTCCCCTCTGTCAGCCGGGCATTAGGAGGATCTCCTGCCTTGGCTGATGAAGCCCTCCTCCTTCAAACTGCCCCAGCCTGAAGCAGCCAAGGACCTGCCCAAAGTGCTTACTCGGGTGGGTCTATATCAGGCATGGGGTGAAGGAGAAACATGCTCCCCATATTCCCCTCACACACCAGAGCCTAGGAGGGCCAGCCTAGCAGATTTTGTGTGCTACAGCTAGAGCACCAGGCAAGCTCATCAATGCTGGGGAAGGAGGTAGCCTTAGAGGCCAGATCCTGGCAAAATGGGGGGCTGTACCTGGTCCTTGGTACTCTAGGTACCAAGTCTGGTCTATATAGAGTTCACACATCTAACTAACTGAAACTGGGAGCTCTCCACCAAAGAAAGCAGCTTCCTCTCTGATTTCATTTGTGGAAGTTTTTTCTCTCTAGTCCTACCAGACCTGCTAAAGTACCAATGTGGCCCTTGAATGTTTTTATTTGTTTTAATGGTCTCCAATTTGTTTGGGGCACATTATATATAAACTGTTCACCTTGCCCAGTGCGGAATGTGCCCATACCAGTCATAGCAGCTATCAACTGTTGTGTGGCTACATATCAGCACAGGAAAATGGTGAACTAGACCAGGTCCTATAGCAAACTGATTGATTTCTTTAAAGATATAATGTTCATCCATGGTTCATTTTTAATTCTGAAAAATCTGATTGGATTAATCCAAGAGGCTAGGTTAGGTACTGGAAGGGAAGGCTATATACGAACCACGAATAGAAGGGGCCAGAAGAATCACTATACAAACAGCAGGTTGTTTCAGGCTACTCTTGTCAGTCAAGTCTAAAAGTAAAATAGTTCTCTCTCTAACATTAATTTATTTTTAAGGAAGTGTGCTTCTTTTTAAAGTTTGTGGAGCAGTAAAGTGAAGGGTGAGATCAGGACAATGGCAGCACACACAGTTGAGAGAAGCAGGCATTCTTTACTGAAGCAACCCATCCAAAATCACGGGGCCAATATAACAGAATTTTTCCACAAGAAAAGAAAAAGGGAATTTGACACATAATACAAAGTGAAAGCAGAACTTAAATAGGGTATGTGTGTGTGTGTGTGTATGTGTGTGTGCGCGTGTGAAAGTTGTCATTGCAATGAATGTCAGATAAAAAGGGGTCTGTCACAAATCCTCCTCTAATCCAATAATGTGAAAACCTCTTGGTGTCACTGAGACATAACACAAGGTAACTTTTTTATTCTTTATAAACCGCTGCTACTATACAGTTAGTCCTAGAAAGATAGTGATTTGGCAAATTTTTTTAATACAAAGCACTTTTGACTCTACACTGAGGATAATCTGTGAATTTCACATAGCCTATTTAACACCTGATTCTTTAGCCAGCTTGTTTTCTACTCAAGAAGAACCACCTTTCCCATACCTTTTACACTCCTCAGTTATGTTTGATTACTTCTAACAAGTCACATTAAAAGAAAAGTTAGTCAATACATTTGAAGTATGGTTTTTCACACTTGATATATTCTGAATTTTAGGGGAAGTTAATTAAGTTAACTCAATACGCAAGGTACCACTGCACTTTCTTCACATAGATGCTTTCTCAAACTATTACCTAAAAAGAGGGGTTGCTCTATTTATTCAAGAAATGTTAGGATTTTTTCCTGCAATACGATACCATAAACTAAATTAAATCTGTCAAACCCTTATTTTCCAGTTACTATATATGCCTCCGATATACATTGACATTTCTGGCAAACAGTTTTACTGTAAGAGAAGCACAATTCTCTAGTGATAAAAATACATGCTCCTTTCTAAAGCAAACAATTTGCTGTGAAAACATCACAGTTAAAAATAAAGCAGTGTATAGTAATATGATAAGAGTACAAATGTATAACAGAAGCAGCGTGCCATAATCACAGCTGTCTCAAAGTCCAAGCTGGAGGCTAAAAATCTTAATTTCAGCTGACTGTTTCTTAATAATGGGTTACTTTCCCATAAAGCATAAAGTCCATCTGCCCCTGGCAGATAAGTTTTGAAGCATTAAAATAGATAAAAATCTAACATTTTCTTTTTTGCATTGAATATGTGATTTCTAGCGTGCTATAATGTGAGAATTCCAACATATGACCATTATGGCATAATATCTCATTGCTCAGCTTGTCATTACTTCACTTGTAATTCTTATGTTAATTATGTTCATAATTACTATAAACAGATGTGATAGAAATTCATGTGACCTTTTACTGCAGAATGCATTTCTCACTCCTTTCACTTTATTTTAGCACATATATGAAAGCAAATTAAAGAAAAAAGTGATTTTGACTAGCTATGTATGTACCTATTTAATATTAAATATACATTTTTCTCATACTGCTTCAAAGGAACTTCTCTATGCCAATATAGGTAAATGAAAATTGAATGTAAAGTCTACCTTGATGTATATGCTTAAATCCTGTGATTAAAATGAATCTTTTCACTAAATTGAGCTAATCCCACAACTGAAGCCTAGAATATAAGTAAGTGTTGCATCTTTATTCTGCACCTTTGTAAATGCAGCAGTATTCTGCTTCATAACTGTAAGTGCATGACAGACATACACAATTTATTTTACTCACAACCCAACCATCATCCTCTGTACATAAACCACATTTACAATAAAATCACTATGGATTTCATTTGCAGAAAGCCTACTCAAATTTCATTTCTTTGGCCCTAATCTATAATTAGTGTGGACAGACAGGTGCAAACCCTTCTCTTATACAGATGGCTACTGGAAATGGTGCAAAGTAGCTCCTTCTGTTTAAACAACATACAGATAACCTGCTCTGCTCTTATCACTTACAATTACCTCCATTATACTGAACTAATGTTTACTTTAATAACATGTCCGCTGTTCTCTAAACACTATTTGGAAACTTTTATATCAATGGCAGAAAAAATGAAGATATAAGGTCAATGTCTTTCAGTTTAAAAGTAATCATTTGTTTTAAAATCAAGTTCCCCTTCTTAAGGATAACTTTAACTTTTCATTTGATTTTACAAACTGCTGGTCATTTTGCTTAACGTGCAAAATCATATACTGTACCTTTTCTGAGTTTTTTATATTTCCATATGTTAAAGTAGGCTAAACCACTATATAACAAACAAGAGCAGAACAGCTATAATTTTTAAAATATGTTCTTAAACTGTAATATTTAAAGTAAACAGTGCAAACAGGATTATTAAAGTTTAGTTTTGAAATGTATGTATTGTTACACTTACTATCCCTAGACCTTTCACTTTTATCAGATTTGTGCATATGGAAGGAGATTGAGAAATTCCAAAGACTATTCTTTAAAAAAATAGTTTACACTTTTTAATACCGATTCTAGTTTCTATACTGATACTTGTTTAAACTCATACAAACATCTTTAGCTAGTTACTAATTAAAGGTTATGTGAAACATACATAGCCTTGCTAACTCCATGTCTCCAAGTTTTTGAATGAGTGAGCCAGCTTTAAAAGGAATTCTCTACATGCTTTTAGCCAAACCATGAGAATAATCTTTACACAACAGCAAGCACATGTGTTATTTCAGTTGATAAATTGTGTGCAAAGATCAAGAAGCCTTAAATTTCTACAAAACAAAGACAAAGCTTTTTTTAAAATTGTGGAGCTCCCCCCAACATAATCCTACTACTATCCTTTTTTCAATTAGCTAAAGATTTAACAGTAATGGACTGTAGCAAGTGGATTTGAAAGATGAAATGACAATTGTAACTGCCTTTCCCTCATCTCCAGTGCAAATACTGCAGATGCCTGTTTTTCCAAAGTGCCTAACTATGAGGAGCTGTGCAGTCTGTATAGCACCTCAATAAGCAGGCTTTGCATTCAATGCCTGTCAGCTGAACTTCATTTCAGATAACTGAGAAACAGGATTTGACAGGGAAGAATGTATGAAGCTGACTAATCACTGACTGACCAGCACTTCAGGTGGAGTCCCACCATCCCATCAACAATACTTTTAGCATCAAATTCCATGTATGCATAAGCATATACAGTAAAAATATAGATGCCTAAGTGTACACAGATGAGACATAGTGTGATGACTTTGGCAAAAACTTGAGTCAACATTAACTGGTCAAAAATGGCAGAAGGCAATGTTTTACTTGAAAAAGATTTTGGAAAGTATTTAGAAGCTTGAAGCCTTTGAAGAAAAACAACTTGTGCAGCAGTTGCCAGCAAATAGTGACCTAACACTGCTGTCTGCATTCCATTACTAACAGAATGTTTCTTGTCTGTTAGACCATTCTAATAGTTTAGAAACAAAGTGATATTAGATATTAGGTATTATTGAGAGCATAAGTGATGGGCTCTGTAAGGAACACTGCTGTCTTAAATATTCCTTGTCTAGTTTCAGCTTGCCAGACATTGACAGTTTTTTTACTTGTTCATTGTATAATTGAACTTTATATTATGGTGAGTGAAAAAAAAAAACCTGATGCATGAACTAGCGTAACAATGATTACATTACAGGCTTAAACCTGATAAGATGATCAGAAAAGTTCTCAATAAGCAAATAAGATAGCTGTCTAATTAAAAGGCTTAAGTGATACAAGGTAAGTCACATAAATAATGCAATAGGATGTTTATACCAAAACCCATTTTCAGATAATTTTTCATAGTATTTTTAGGTGGAAACTCCAGAAGTACATGGTGCTAAAAATAGAACATATAAACAATGCAGCTGAACTTTAATAGTCACTCAAACTCAAGGAAATTCCCTGATCATATTGGATTTCCTAAGGAAATCAGCCCGGAACTAACTGAATGAGTTTTCAGACTACCACTGAAAAGGTCAAGCATCAGCTTTTAAAACCATTAGAAACCAGTTTCACCATTATTCTGTTATCCAGATTCACTGGAACTGTTAATGCCAAGCCAGATCAGAAAATCTGGATAATAGAGTTAAAAGCTACAAAAGTCTAATAATGTGTCTCATCTAGGTTAGGATAAACCTCTTGCCTTCAACTACTATGATTAATAAAAAACAAAGGTGCTTATTTAAATGTTCCACTGCATTCTGTCAGGATGTGGAACTGGAGGAAATGGGGTAAATATATCAACAAACAAAAGTAGTCAGCAAACTACATTCACCTCTAACTAACTTTTTTTTAGAAATACAATAATAATGTTTCTAGCTAGATCTCAAAAGAAAATATTTTTTAAATCCTGCAAAATTCATTCAGGTGTTAAAATAAGTTACAAAAAAGTATAAACAGATTACAGTAAGTCCAAAAATGGAAAAAAAATATACCCTGCTTTGGTCAGCAACTGAGACCACCATCAGTGGATAAATCAATTTGCAGCAGCTGTGGACAGCCATTTAAGTCTGGGGCCTGAACAGATTAATTAGAGGAAGCGATGTTAAAAGTTAAAGGGGTCAGAGTTACATTAAGTACATGAATTTTTGCTGCAGCAAACCCCTAGTACTACATTCCAAGGTTCAGAAAACATCCTCCTGGTTAGTCAAGGATATGCCTGTAATATTTGGCAAGTCAACTTCACTTGAAATATTTTTGCAGAAGACAGTTTTTTCTGGGTAGATTAATTTTAGCTTCACCCAAATATTATAGATAATGCCAAACTAGTAGTGATTTTTTGCATCACTTTGTGACTTTTAAGATACTAGGATATTTAGTAATATTCAGAGGCATATCACTCTGTACTGTATACACATTAATAAATGTTTGCCATAACTTTAAAGCCCATATACTATAAGAACAAATACAATATTTTCAATTTTGTCATATTTTACAATAGAAAACTTGACTATTCTTTATGGAAGATTTTCTATTTTACCAGAATCCCCCATTTGAATGACTTGTGTACACAATCTGCATCTGGAGCCCTACATTAGAAGGATGAACTGGAAAGAATAATAGGTCTTTTCAATATACATTTATGATTCTTTACAATTCAAAGACAGCAGCTGTAAATAAGCTCTGAGATTTTAGCATACCCTTCATCTGCCAAGTGGCATGATGCAGATCCTTGACATGAAGGGTCGCAAAACAATAGTAATAATAACCCTTCGTGTTTCTAATATGATTCTAGAGCACTGAATGCGGATACTCCTTCACCATTTAATCTGGGGATGTTCACCGCTGCTGCAAATCGATTCATCCAGCGATAATGACTGGGACTCGGGACTAAATATAGCTAGAAAGGAACTTTTTGGTGACGAAAAATATTCCAGTATGTCACTGTATCCCCCTTTGTTTCTTTATAAATTTGGAATGACAGGGAAGGTACAGTTTGTATGCATACATTTTACTGTCGATTACCGTATAATAGAATCGCCTGCTCGACGATACCACAGTTAGGGTTGCAAAGCACTTTTCAGTCTAAACGTTATTTGAATCCCTTAAAGCTTAGTAATGAAGGGACTCGAGAGTACCAAAAAGTCAAAGGCTCCTCTAACTGATCCAGACCAGGATTCTGCATTGTTTGATCTCCGCTTTTGAGAAGCTAAATAATGAATTACTGGAATCAAAACCTTTTGAAGCAGATTCAAGATCATCAAAGTAAAACTGTGTTCGCAACTTTAGAAATACAACATATAATGCTGCCGCATTGTTTTAGGAAACGGATACATTTTTAAGATTGCAAGGCAGTTCAGTACGATGTGCGCTGTCTGAAATATTTCTTACAAAACAGCCAGCAGTGATGTTGCCAACACTACATAATCCGACCACTGTAAGGGGGGGGGGGGGAGAAATCACCCGAAATATTTCAGGCGCTGCAGATCACAGTGGCTAGCGCTGTGATCTTGCAAGGAAAAAAAAAAAAAAAACAGATCCTAAAACGAGACAACTACTATGGTACGGAAGATGACAATGAAACTTCCTTGACATGCTAATTTCCCAGCAAAACGGGGTGGTTTTTTTTTTCTGCACTCCGAAGAGTTATTAGTACAGATTTGTGCGTGGGGCTGTTGGGTTATAAATGCATGCAATTCTAATCCTGCAGCATCGCTCCGAGTGAGTTAGCCAGAGAGCCCCTTATTTAGATCGATCCTAAAAACAACCCTACAAATCTGGTACAGGAAAAGAACGAGGGGCCCGACTCCCTACTCCCATCCCGTGATCTTGGCCCGGGGCTGCAGCGCTGAGAAGTCCCCGCACGCCCCTTTTCGGTACTTACACTGAAAAGGACCGGAGAGTCCCACCATTCGCCACAGGCTGTGAGCTGAAAATAAAAGTTCCCGTCCTCCTTGGGGGAGAGCCGCCAGCCCAGGCTGCTGGTGGTCAGAGGGAGCGAGAGGGGAATGCAGTGCAGTGTAGTGCAGTGCAGCTTCCCTTCCCAGTTTCAGCTGATCCACGTCCACAAAAAGTCAAAGCGAGCCGAGAAGGAACTCCAGCAGCTTTTCAAAGGGGGAACAGTGTGAGAGAGACGACTGGGTCCAGAGGAAAGGAGCAAGAGCCACAAATAAAACAAAGTCTCCGTGTAAAGATAATTAATGCCCAGTTCCCTTTCTGTTGCTGCTGCAGACAAATGTGATCTCGAGTGCAGGAAACTGCTGCTGTCACTGGTGGTGTCTGTGTCCGCCTCTCTTTAAAGAAGGCGATGCATAGATTTGCAGGACTGCCGTGTGTCTGCTTTGGAAGAGACGCTCCATGCAATGTCGTGCAGATCCACTCGCAGAAAGTCTCCGCTGTGTTTGTCTCTCTCCCTCTGCTACCAGCCACCTCTAAAATCAAACAGCATACTGCAAGCAGCCGGCCTGGCTCCGCTACCCAGGTGCAGGGGGGGAGGGCTTAAAGCAGTGGGAGGTGATAGAGGTAGGAGACATCTGTGTCGTGAGGAGGTTAGTGGGGGTCAAGTATATGTTAACAATAGGCAAGCACAGTCCCTCTTGGGCAGTCTGCCTTGCCTACTCTTTCTTTCTATTTTACTGGATGGACATGTAACTTGCTCCCTAATGATGCCTTCCCAAGACTGCCTGCTTTAAGAGTCCAGACTGCCCTGCAGTAACCCAAGACAAACACTTTCCCTAGCCATCTGGAGAGCTCCTGGCTTCTCTGCCTGTATCTCATCACTGTCTGAAGAGACAGCACTGCTAGAAATCAAGCCACTCTCAGATCTGCTCTCTAATCCCCTTCTGTTAGCTGATTTTCAGTCAGACTATTTGCTTTCGCATTAGTTAATAGCCTTAGAGAAAACAATTATCATTTTGTTTTTCCCTTTGTTTTCACTCTAGAAAGAGTACAGTAGTGAGGAAGGTTTCTCTTTTTAAGAAATATATAGTCATTCATGTCTTGCAAAATACATGTGCAGTTTCACACAAGGGATGCTGGAGAGTAGAAACCTAATCATAACCAACTCAGCAGTGGAAATTAATTATAATATTTGACAATTAAGCAGTATTAGAATATTAAAAACATGAAGCACAAATGTTGCATAAACATTTAAAGAACCATCTATGGATTTGATGAATAAAGTACTCGGCTTTTAATTAGCTGGGAAACAATGTTACAGTGTGACAAACTATGAAACACTCTTATCTTTATATACATTTAACACTGTTACTTGGTGTATAATATTATTCCTACTGCATCTACACCTGTGGCCTGAATCAATTCAAAGAAGATATTTCTGTGAAGCACACATCATCTCAAGTAATAAGTCCATGCAGTTTCTAGATAGGTCGAGAGTGTTTTACAGTGAGTTTAAATTATAATAGTTTTGACTACTTGTAAGTTTTATTTAACATCCCCAAAATGTGTAATGTTAAGTAAACATAACAACAAGCAAAATTTATTCCCATGGGCAGGAACTTACACTCATCCTTAACTTTAAGCACATAAATAGATTCACTGAAGTCAATTGAACTATTCACATGCTTAAAATTAAGCATGTAAATGACTGCAGTATTGAAGACTATGATTAGTATTTGCTTCTGTGATTAGCTTTCAATATTCCATAGGTTTATAAAATTTGTTTTTAACATATGTTTATAGTCTGGAAAAATCTGCCCTCTCTAGTGATATAAATAAGACATGGAACTTCAATGGAACTTCTACCTTGCTTTATACCTGTTGTACTCAGTTGAGTTTCATGGAGCATAAGGTAGATCTTGCTCTATTGTGATTTCAATTTACAAAACAAAACAAAGACTGAACTGTAAAAAGTAATGATTATTTTCTAACTTAATATGATAATTTATTACAAACTTTCCCATTCCCTTCTAGTCAGAGATATTTGTAGATTTTTCTGGCAACAGCCATTACATTTGAAATGAAATCTAAAAGTAGCAAAATACCACACAATATGCATTTAACATTACCTGGTGAAAACAATAGTATTTTGCACAACTGGAATTTCCAGGCATTAGTTAAGCTTCACAATGCTTGTGACGTAGGTAAGTACATTCATCCCCATTTTGCGTAAATGTGTATGGAGATTCAGATTAAGCAACTTGCCAAAGGTCATACAGCAAGTCTGTGGCAAAGTTAAGACTGAGCCCAAGAGTCCTGACTCCCAGTTGATACTTTAAAACATCACATCACTCCCTCCCTGTCAACTTTCATGCATATTCACCCTAAAAGATCAATTTTTCAGCCACCTCCAAATCAGAGAAAGGAGTAAGCAGAGGCCTGTAATTTATGGTCTTCCCCTGTCTCTCCTAGTGACATAACTAGCAACCGTGGTGCAAGTATGTTAACATTTCCAGACTTTGTGTTCCCATTTGTAAACAAAGAAGAATATTTACAGTTACCACAATTTTTTTTTAAAAATCAGCACTAACCATTATTGCATAGTAAAGAGACAAGGTGGATGAGGTAATATCTTTTATTGGATCAACTTCTGTTGGTGAAAGAGACAAGCTTTTGAGCTTACACAGACCTGAAGACAAGCTCTGTGTAAGCTCAAAAGCTTGTCTTTTACCAACAGCAGTTGATTCAATAAAAGATATTACCTCGCACCTTGTCTTTCTAAAATCCTAGGACTGACACGGCTACAACAACACAGCAAACAAGTTATTGCATAATATTTCTCAGTATTTAAATAGAGGGAAAGCCTGTTCATATACCGGAGTGTGAGAAATGGTAATGTCTTAATAGTGATCACTGTGCTTTCCTTCGAGTTCTGTTGTGAGAGTTAATCAATGTGCTTCTCAGATAAAAGTCTGAAAATGTAAAGTATTATTATAATACTACAAAGCTAATGAGTGAACTATGGTCCCCTCCGTATTATTTTTATCAAAACTTTTTTCTTTTAACACACTGCAGAAAAAAGATGTTTTGTGATACTGGAAGGATAAACATGTTATCTGAAAATTATTTAAGATTCCAAAAATAACTATTTTTGTAGTAAAAAACTGTCTCTGCAAACACTTAAGCAGGTGAATAACTTTACACACCGGACATTTTTGCTACATGTTAAGGTGCAAATGGCATGATTCAACTATGTGTATTACCATGTGATATATTACATGAGAGAAAGGTAGATAAAAGTGAAGTTGCACATGGAAATCAAACAGTGAAATACCTCACTAGACCTTATGAGTATGACCAATTTTTAGCCATACATAAAATGCTCATATGCTAAAATATATGTACTTTTAAAAAAAAGTGTAGTTATCTTGCATGGAGTCTATAGCAACCGCACTAAAATGCCCACTGTCAATGATACGTCAATACACATTTCACCTTTCTACACAACTATCTATTGCTATAGAAAAATATAAATTTCCTTTCCACAATTATCACCATTCTCCAAATCTGTTTAATATTTAATAAACTTCTATTTACTGTCCAAATATTTAACAATTCTTTTTGCCAAATAAAATTGATTTAAAAACCAAAATGTTAAGACACTAATGTGCTATCTTATGCATTTTACACCATACATAAATTAAATTTCATAATAGGCATATGTTTTTAGTGAATTTGTTTCTTCATTGTAGTGTACTTTAAAAAAGGCACCATTTATCTCCTACTGAAGTGCATTTGAATTCTGACATTCATTTCAGTGTGTATAGGGTAGGGCCCAAAGTGTATGTATCATGGGTTACGATAGTTGATGTGACAAATACTCATTTTGATTGAATATCATAGTAAATGGCCATATAAAACTAAATAGTCATAATATTAAGCTAGACTCTTGATAGCTTTAATTTACGAACCTTTCCCTTAGTCATATTTTTCAGTTTTTCCTCTAATTTACAAGTGTATTTTACATGTTAGGGTAGGTCACACTTCATTTTCATTTCATTCCATTCAGTTATAGCACCTTTTGTAGGTTATATATTACAGAAATAGGGAGACAGCTATATTATTTTCAATAACACTAGGGGGCTGCGCTCCCTGCTCAGTATGCTCACAAACCCCCTCTCTGGGAGTAGGCAGCCCTGACTCTTCCCCCAGCCACTGGGGAGGGCTGGGCTGAGGTGTGGCAGCCCTGGCCTGATTCTACTCTCTCCCCCGGCCGGGCCAGCCCTGGCGATTCCCCTCACCAGCCGCCGGGGGGGTTAGGCTAGGCTGAGGCTGTGGCAGACACAGCTCTCTCCCTCCAGCTGCCAGGGGGTTGGGCTGGGCTGAGGTCGCTGCTGGTCTGGCTCTCTTCCTCCAGCCACTGGGGGGCTGGGCCAGGCTGAGGCTGCAGCAGACACGACTCTCTCCCTCCGGCCACAAGGAGGAGGGTGCGTGGCTCCCGCTCCCCTCCTCCCCATGAAGGAGGAAGCCTCATGATTCCTGCCCCCCCTGCCCGTGAGGAGGCCTTGTGGCACCGGACCCCCCGGAGTGAGGAGTGGGGAGGCCAGGAGGAGGCAGGACGGCTGAAGGCAGAGGGAGGGAAGTGATGATGTCACTCTGTCGTCCCACAGGAAACATTTTTTATTGACTTAGAGAGATTATGTATACTTTCTGTGGAAAATCCTACATAACCTCTCTAGAATTTGAACTAAGTCCTGCCCTGACCAATGCATGGAAATGAGGCAGAGACATTGTCTGGTATATCCTGTGATACACAGCTCTTGACAGTTAGGCCAACATTCCTCCAACAGAGATGCAGCAAAGGAGATAGAGAAACTACTGAATTCACTTTACTTTTCCACTGAGCAGGGATAAAATGCCCTCTAATAGTGCTCACTGATAACAGAGGAAGATGCGCATTGGCTGGATAGACAGGTGCTCCCTTATCTGGAAATCTGCAAGGGTTCATGTTACCTAGACATCTCTCAGATCTTTACTACAGGTTGACCCTCTCTAGTCTGGCATCCTCAGGACCTGATTGGTTGCAAATGAGAGAATTTTCTGGACCATGGGAGGTCAAGATTGTCTAGCAGCATTACCAACATTTCCACTGCTTACTGGGCTGTTAGAGGACATTTAGGGGTAAATTCGATCTAAATAACAGCACAGAACACTGAGAGCCAGGACTGGTCGCTGTAAACAAACTTATGGTACCATGAGAAACTTGGCCACCCATAAAAAGTGAACATCCACTTAACCAAAATAATTCCAGACAATAGATGTTTCTGGACCAGTGTTTCTCAACCTTTTTTTTTATAAAGTACCTCTTTAAAAAAAATTATAAGTACCCCCCACTACCTACAGTTTTCAGACACACAAAATCTTTTTCTACCATTGCAACACATTTGTTTAAACAACTTAATTGTAGCCAGGTGGGTGATGAAATTTTTGGGTGTAAAAAGTACAAAAATAATAAAGCGCTGTAAAACTTAAAACAAAAATTCAGTTTTCTCCAAATTTCAGTTGTGCTCACGTACTCCCAAGACTACTCTCGAGTACCCTTAAGGGTACTCATACCACTGGTCGAGAAACACTGTTCTGGACTAAAGAGTTTCAACCTATATTTGTTTCTGAGGGTGCCTGAAACATGTTAGACAAATTCCAAACAAAAGGCCTAGTACCTACTTTCAGGAGCTTACAAGTTCCACTGATATATATATGTTTATACCTTTCTTCTTGCACAGCACAGTTTTAGCCGCATGTGTGTATCTGTAATAAATTCCATTTTTTATAGTTGAGATACCAACTAGAATGGGTATATTGGAACATTTGTACATATTTGTTAGCCTCTTAGCAATATGAATACATTTAAGAAAGTAAGAATGGCCATAATGAGTCATCCCAATGATCCATTTAGCCAGTATTCTGTCTTCTGAGAGTGGCCAGTGCGAGATGCTTCAGAGAGAATAAACCAAACAGGACAATTTTTAGCAATCCATCCCCTGTCATCCAGTCCCAATTTCTAGCAGTTGGAGATTTAGGAACATACGGAGCATGGGACTGTGTCCCTGACCTTCTTGGCCAACAACCTACTTTATATAGAGCATTTAATGTTAAAGGTCTCCAAAGCACTTTATAGACTATGTTCTCACAGCAAAAAGAAATGTAGCCATCTCTGGGTCGACAACTAGCACACAAAAAAAGTGTGTCTGTTGGGGATATGTTGGCCAAGATCACAAAGGCAAATCTTAGGTGTTGCTGGACATACTTTGTGCATGATAGTTTTGTGACATTGTTCACTTGGTTTCTGTAAAATATGGCTGAGCCAATCAAACTTATTTTATTGAAAACCTTTTAATGAGGGAACAGGCTACTAATTAAAGAGGCAATATGATACAATATTTAAAAAAGGCTATGAAATCTTGCTATTCACATCCATAAAATCCTTTCTATTTTAATCCATTTTATATGTATTTTATTTGTATACATTTGTTTTTGGTAGAAATATTTTCCTATTTTATTAGAAAAAACTCAAATGTCATAATATAAAACTGTAATGCAACTTCTCAAACAAATGTGAAAACAAAAATATTGAAATAATAAATTTTGCTTCCATCAATGTCAAAGAGCAGGAAACATTTTGCTGTTGAGGTTCCTGGAAGCAATAAGTGCTGTATTAACTGCCACATAACACACACACACACACACACACACACACACACACTTTCACACAGGATATCTTATGTAACGGGAAAACCGTTGCCCTGACACACATATGCATACAGTTCCTTAACTTCCCCACATGCTGGGCAGCCACCTGCAATCAACAATAGTGACTTATTTTGAGACAGTAATAAAATAAGCAGTCATAAAGCTGTTTAGCTAAACAAGACTGGAAGCCCCTCAAATGCTGAGCTGCAGGCAGGGGAATTATTGCCTAGTTGGCAACAGGGTGAGCTTTCTTGTGACAACCTGTGAAGGACAACAATAACACCTCTAGAACAGTCGTATTGTAAATATGTCTACTGTTTAACTAGCTACACCTACCATCTGCAATATATGTCACTGATTTCAGCTACTGTAAAGTAATGAAACCAAGGTGTGTGATCTGTACCAGGTTTTCCTTTGTATATACACAACCTCTCAGAATTAGATTTGCTAGAAAGTATAGTGACATTTTGTATATGCAAAGGTAACAACACAGCTCTCTATACATTGCAATGCCATGCTGACAGTCTGTTATTCCAGTTATACATAAGTTTAAAATAGGAATATAATTCCATACTTCAGTGCTGACTGTTACCTACTTACACACTGTCAATACTTGCCTAGGGTGCGTCTACATAGCACCCTAAACTCAAAATAAGATACAAGTTTTGAATCTATTTTGAAATAGCTTGTTTTGAAATTTGGCATGTATACACAGCATCAAATTTTGAAATAACGTGCTTTTTCAAGCCATCCCTTAACTCTCATGCAACAAGGTTTACTGGGATGGCAAAATAACGGGTGGCTTGTGTAGACATGGGGTAGCATTGTATGCATTGTAGACATTCCCCTATAGAAAATCTGGATCATTTAGATATCATAAGTTATGTCCTTTTTTAGCATATCAAAATTTCACTTTTCCAGCTATAAATAAAAACAAATTGGCCTAGCTGGGAATTCTATTAATACCATGAACTTGGTATGATGTAATTGAAACCATACTTTCCATCCTCCCAAAGCTACTGTTTCTTCTAGCATTAAGCTAAATACATAAATATTTTAATTGTATTTCTCTGCATAACTTCTTTTAAAATGGAATATTTCTTAAGTGTAGTTTCATTCAAGTGATTACTTTTCCACATTCAGAGACATATGCATTGCCAACACCTTCAATCCATTTCCATAAATATTCCAGCAACCTCTTGGCACTTATAGGTATTCCAGTTTCCCTAAAATTGTTCTCATAACTTCAGATTGACTTGTTTGTTAAAACTATTTATAAGCAATCAGGAGTAGATATTTCCTTGCACAGGAATAGTACTTGCATGATGGTTTTAGAAAACACTTTAAATAAATTCACTTTAAAAAAAAAAAGTCATATAATAGGAACAACTGTGCACATCTTACCCTGGGGAATAACTGTTTAACATAAATTCAGTTATTTTATTTTAAAATATATTTGAATACTGTAGTATTTGCGTACAGATATTTTAAAGGTTCAGGCCACAGAGTGGAAACCCAGCTAGATAATGGAGTCTGATTTCATTTATTAGACTTTTGTTTTAAAGTGTGGTTTATTTTTAGAATGAAAGTTGTGGAATCCAGTTTGCACAGCAATAGTAATTTGAAGGTCAATAGCAACTTAAAATGCTCTTCCATATGCACATCATTACTGGGATGATGCTTTTGTATATTGGTCACTTACTACTTCTGGTCACAGACAAATAGAAAAGTATAAGTAATAAAGAAGTGAATATCCTATAGAAGGCAGACTGATTTTTTTCCTTTACTGTCTGTGACTGTAGACATTGTTTGATTACTGGAAGAAAAGGTATCAATTAAAAACAATTATAATGAAAATTCAGAAGAACGCACAATCCAAAACTATTTGGAAGAGCACAGCAAAGTTCAATATACACCATTTATGAAATGAAAATAAAATAAACGTGTATTCACTCTAATGTTGTTCAATGCACTAAACATCTTTAAATGTTAAGAATAAGGTGAAAAAATTATCTTGTCTAAGAAAAGGTAATTTAACAGGGCTCACGCATTATATGAGTTATAAATAAAGAGAGAAATTCTGCCACCCCTTACTCAAATTGAATAACAACTTCTCTGTGAGTTGTTCTGTTGAAGTCAATTGGAACTATTCTCAGCATAAGGTAATACTGAATGTGCGAAAGAGTGTCAAAATCTGCCAAAACATAGTTTATTATTTGTGTATAAGGAAGGCCTGATCCTATGATCCCATTAAAATAAATGTTATGGAAGTTTGGCCATTGACTTCAATGGAGCAAGATCATACTTAGAATACCCACAGGCTTTATTGTTCAAATATTCATTATTTCCACATAATGTCTTTTTAGTTCACTGCTCTTTCCTTTCTGTACGCTCACCCTTTAGTCATGAGTAAAATAATAAGAGTAATATATTTGCATTTATGTCCTGCAAATCATAAATAAGAGAAGTCAAATACATACGGCATTTTAAAAGGGTTCAGAAACTACTTTGTCTTCATGAGATGAGTATATCAAAACACAGAGAAGATTAGCTGTCTACCTAGACTAATATTTCTTTATCATCAAGCTTTATCAGGATTGAATCTCCTAATTTAAGCTTGAGTAAGCTTTGGGATACATTCCAAAAGTTAAAGGCAAAAGCCTGAGAATGCTTAGAGTTAGCATCTCTCAACTACCATCCTTTAAGCAGGGCCACTCAGAATGGAGCTGTACCTCTAAAGCTGGCAGAGTTGTTCTGATCTGTTGACCATAAGATTTGAGCTCGGCTTACTTTAGTGAGTGAGCTCAGCCAGACTAATGTAGGTTTTTTGCTGCTGTTATAGAAATCTCTTAACAACAGTATGTTCTGCTCTCTACACTTCCCTTGCAGGTGATGCGGGCCGAAAGTAATGTGTTGGAAATTGTACCATATCCCAAGCTAGCAAACTGTGGCTTGCCAGTAGTGAATTTTCTTATGGAATGTCAAATTGAGAAAAGATGTGTTATTTTTTCTATGACTCACTGAGTTGTGGATCAAGTGAGATTTCTACATATCTGGAAAAAAGCCGTAGTTATCAGCTAAATATGTCCAGGGCATTCGACAGGCTTGCTGTGCTTCTAGGCAAGGTGGGGAAGGGGCTTGGCTCCAGGCTCCCTGAAGGAGCAGAAGCTCAGGCAGAAGGGGCTGGACCTTGTCACCCCCCATCCCTCAGCACTGACCAGACTGCGCTACCCAGTCTGCACTACACAGGGCTCTGGCGATGATTTAAAGGTCTCACTCTAGCTGCTGCTGCTGTTGCAGTATCAGCAGCAGTGTCTGGGAGCCCCAAACCCTTTTGAATCATCAATTGCTCCTGTTGCCCCATCCCCATCGGCAGGCCTGGATATGTTTCTTCTCTTCAGCAGGACTGGTGCTGTTTTTTAACCAAAGTCTGCTGGATAAAGCTGTGAGTATGAAAAGTCACTTGATTTGTGTTTTTCTGGACATTACAGGAGACACCACTTTGTGTTTTTGTGTATGTGGGGCCATCATCACACTGATATTCAGGGTTATTCCCAGGATTTAATAAGGTCACGCTGCCTCATATACCTTCTTTAATATATAATTTTGGCTGGACTATGGGACCGTGTTGATACAATTTCCGAAGAAAGTTAGGTATTCAGCTTTAGAGAACTCGCCCATGGTATCTTCGAGGCACAGAAGTCATGTGCTGGATGTGGGTCCTATGTTACATGGCTGGGCCAAAAGAGTTTTATGAACTCAGGTTTAGTTTGCAGTTGCATATCAATTCTAATTCATGTGGTGACACTGGCATGTGACTCAAAATGGCACCCACATATGCCATTTTGTCTATCTTGGTCATGTGACTTGATCTCAATGGCGAATAGAGAGGACTTCTCAAAAAAGGTATAAGCCAACACTAAGAACTTCCTGGGTGCATATTGAAGCAGGTTCATATCTCTTGGTTTATACCTGCTGTTTGAAGGTTACCTTGACTAGGTCTTTACTGTTTAATAACAACACAAGTGATTTGTAGACTGCCGTGAATTTGAAATTATCAAGACACAAAAAAATACCTTGTCAATTATTCATGTACTTATATGGTCATCCAATATTCTCTCTATATTGGATTGTACTTGATTTTGGCGTCTAAAAGCTGTCTGGAACAATATTCTACAGGTGCCCAATTATGTCCAGGTAATTGGAATAGCACCCTACTAAGACAATAGCTGTTAGCATCTGCTGAAACAGCTGTAGACTTCGAATCATCATAAAATGCCAGAACTGGGGATATAGTCAATAGATGCTTTAAAACCTCAAAAGCAAACTCTTATGCTTTATTCCATTTCTTCACGGTGTCTGTTTTAAGTAGTTTAAAAAGCTTTTTAATGACAGGTTAAGTATGAATTTCCTCTACATTTTATAATGCACATGAACCACATCAGTCCTAATATATTTTATGTGATGGTGTTTCAAATATAGCTTTGATATTTTTATAGATATGTTTTTATTCTCGCTATTGGTTGCAAGCCCTGACTATCATAGCTTATATTTTTCTGTGTTTAGTTTTATTCTTTGTGATAATTCTTGGGGTAATTTTGTTACACTATGCTTCTAGCAAGGGGGAGTCCTGCTTGTGCTTCTCTGGTGTCACCTCCCTAGCACCGCAAATATTTCAGCCACTGTCCATACATTTTCACAGCAATAGTAAGGACCAGCATGAACGCCCACTTTCATTTTAAACCTCACATGATAACCTCACGTGATACTCTTTACTAAACTAGAATGTACACACCAGACTTGAGATTTCTGTAACCCCTTGTCAGACATTAAGAGATCCTTGGATCACAATCCTTCATCTCCAAATGCTTTCAGAACTGTTTTAACTCTTCCTCTTTTAGTGTTCCTCAGATTCTCCATAAACTAATATTATAGACATATAAACCTTCATTTCCCTCAGATCTTGTAAAGTCTCATTTATTTTCCATTGGAAACCTTTTGAGACATATCTGGTGTCAAATGGGAGATTTAAAAAAAGCACTATCCTCTGAATAGTATTATAAAAGTTGTCATATCAACACTGTCATTGTAGAGTGGAACTTGTTAGAATTCATTAGCTTCATCTAATGAGGAGACCATTGCTGTAACCAAGGATTGGCCTGGATTCTCCTGGAATCAACATCAGCAAGGCCAGGGGTGTGTGGGTGGGGGGCATCTCTGCACCCCTGGAAGGGCTAGAGCTGAAGTTCGTCAGCCCTAAGCACCACCCATACCATGGTGCGGCGCCCCATAGCCCTGAGAGCTGTGTGGAGTGCTCGGTGCAGTGCTCCAGCAGCAATTCAAAGGGGCCCAGGGTTCTGGCTGTTGCTGCAGTAGTGGCAACCAGGAGATCCATGCTCCTTTGAATCCTTGGGCCCTGGGGCAATTGCCCACTTTAAATCTCCCTCCCCCATCCCCCCATCGATGAACCTGGTTGTCAACAATTTTCCAATGATTATTGATAGCAATCCTGGAGATTTTAATAGGATATTTTAAGAAAATGACATTACAATGTATTAAAAAAAAATCATAGAATCATAGAATACTAGGACTGGACCTTGAGAGGTCATCAAGTCCAGTCCCCTGCCCTCCCAGAATAGCTTTAATCCGATTTGTCAACCCTTCCTGTACCAAATAACTTAGGGTATGTCTACACTATAGCACTAATTCAAACTAACTTAGATCAAATTAGTTAATTCGAACTAAGCTAATTCGAATTAGCGCATCTAGACTTAAAAACTAATTTGAATTAGCGTTTTGCTACTTCGAACTAGCGCATCCACACCGATTGGACGCTGGGTCGCATTTAAGGGCAGCTGAAACCGGTTCCGGCAGGGCATCAGGTCAGTAGTTGCTTTGTGTGGCTGCTGTCTGAGGCTATCTGAGGCTCGTGCTTAAAGGGACCCCCCTGGACAGCCGGTTCTCAGCTTTTCCGCTTGCTTGCCTGCCTTGCCGAGGGACAGCAAAGCGTTTTTTCTCTCTGCCTGCCTGTGTCGGTGCTTTCCATTGGGGACACCGCCGCAGTTGGCACCATGGAGCCAGAGCTCACCCTAAGCATGCTGCTCCAGTTTTTGGACTTGCTGCTGCAAGCCTGCCAGCAATGGGTGGAGGCTGCCTTGCACCACCTGGTGCATGTCAGCCCCCTGCTTCTCCCCCTGGCCTCCCCGGGGGTCATGGAGGAGCGGCAGCAGCGCCCGGACACCAGCGTGCCCCACCGCATCTGGCATCTGGACACCAGCAGCGACTGGTGGGACCGCATCGTCCTGGAGCGCTGGGGAGACCAACAGTGGACCCAGAACTTCAGGATGAAGAAGGACACCTTCCTGGAGCTCTGCAAGTGGCTCGCCCCTGCTCTGCGGCGGCGGGACACTCGCATGAGGCCCGCCATCCCCCTCCAGAAGCGTGTGGCCATCGCCCTCTGGAAGCTCTCCACGCTGGACAGCTACCGATCCGTCGGGAACCAGTTTGGCGTGGGAAGATCCACCGTCGGAGCAGTGCTCATGCAGGTACGGCACCCACCGGCCACTGGGCCGGGGGGGGAGAAGGGGCTGCAAGGAGGGGATGGGCCGCCCCAGGGAAAATGGGGGGGGAAGAGATGAAATTTTGCCCCGCACCGGAGGGTTCGGTCTGTCCCAGCCGTACTACACGCCGCCCGCAGGGGTTGCTTCTGGGAGTGGGGCGCGGGGCAGTGCCAGGGAACGAACACTCCCAGCCACCTGGGCACCCCAGTGATTCGTGGTTTGCTATGTCCCTCTGCAGGTGGTGAAGGCCATCAACCGGGTGCTGCTCCGCACATGGTCCACCTTGCCAACCCGGATGCCGTCATCCAGGGGTTCGGCGCCCTCGGCTTCCCCAACTGCGGGGGGGCCATCTACGGGACGCACATCCCCATCCATGCCCTGGAACACCAGGCCTCCCAGTATATCAACAGGAAGGGGTACTTCTCCGTGATCCTGCAGGCCGTGTGTGACCACCGGGGCCAGTTCACGGACATTAATGTGGGCTGGTCCGGCAAGGCACACAACGCCAGGGTGTTCCGCAACTCCTCCGTGTGCCAGAGGCTGCATGCTGGGACCTTCTTCCCCGACTACCACATCAGGGTCGGGGACGTGGACATACCCGTCTGCCTGGTGGGGGATGCGGCCTACCCCCTACAGCCCTGGCTGATGAAGCCATACACGGGGCACCTCAACCCCTCCCGCCAGGCCTTCAATGCCAGGCTCACCAGGGCCCGCATCGTGGTCGAGGGGGCCTTTGGACGCCTGAAAGCCAGACTTAGGTGCCTCCTCACCCGCCTCGACCTCGCCGAATACAATATCCCTCCCGTGGTGGCAGCATGTTGTGTGCTGCACAGTTTTTGCGAGCGGAAGGGGGAGGCTTTCCTGCCAGCCTGGATGGCTGAGGCTGACCGCATGGCTGGCCAGTACGCGCAGCCCCGCACCGCCGCCGTCTGGGAGACCCAGTGGGGGGCTGTCCGGATCTGGGAAGCCCTGCGGGAGAGCTTCCTGGTGGAGGAGGAGGACTTAACTCTCCCTGCATGCCCCACTGGAGCCTTCTTCCACCCTCCCTTCCTTCCCCTTTCCCCTCCCTAACCCCCCTTCCTAATGTAAAATAAAAACACCTGTTTTGACAACACAAATCTCTTTTATTTTACATAACTGGGGTGGGGAGGAGGGGGAGGGAGGAAACCTGGGAGGAGGGTGCTGGAAGGGGAGGAAGGGGAGGAAGAGCTCAGGGTTGGGGTCCTGCTGGCTCTCCCATCTCGCAGCACTGCAGGTGCGGGGCGTCGGGGAATGGGTATGGAGGGTGGGGCAGGAGGGATGGGGGGTGCGGAGGAAACGGGAGGGGGAGCAGCGGTGGGAGGAGGAGCGAGAGCTGGGGCGGCTGCAGGGGCTGGAGCAGGAGGAGGCAGGAACCTGTCCACCAGGGTCTGGAGGTGACCTCTGAGGGCACGGCTCTGCTCCTCCAGCACCTCCAAGCTCTGCTGCTGTAGCCGCAGGTCCTCCCAGACCCAGTGCTCCTGGATGCGGAGCTGCTGCTCCAGTAGCCTCAGGTGCCGCTGCTGGTAGTCCTCTAGGTTCCTGGCGCGCCTGCTGGCCCAGGTGCGGGTGGCTGTTGCAGGCTGGGTGGTGCACCTTGCAGTCCCAGGTGCTGTGGCTGTGGTGAAACGAGCAGTGATCAGTTCTCCCTGGGGATACGGTGGGTGAAACCCAGCCCGCCTCTGCAAGGCGAGGTCGGTGAGTGGAGAAGGGGCCAGGGCCCCTGCATGACACCCAGCTGCTGCTCCATGGTGGGCAAGGCCCAGGCGCACAGTCCCTGGGCTCCCTCTCCCCCCACGCCTCCCATACACATAAGGGGAGCATGATGGCACTCACATGTGGAGCCCTCCCCAGCCTCGGACGACACAGACGATGTGCTCTGTGGGGTGCCTCGGGGGTCCTGGGTCTTGGGCAGGCTCCCTGCAGGCTCCTGGTTCTCGGCGTCCTCCTCCTCCATGTCCAGGATGGGTCCCTCTGCCCCGGGGTCGATCACCACCCGGGGGGGCATGCACTGCGTGAGCCCCCAGGATATGGTCCAGGGCCTCATAATGGGGGCATGCCTCCGGGTCGGCCCCTGGCTGGGAGGCCCTGGAGTAGGCCTGCCGCAGGTCCTTAATCTTGCAGCGGACCTGCTCCCGGGTCCGCATGTGGCCTCTGGTGGCCAGGCTGTCAGCCATGCGGCTGTAGACAGCCGCGTTCCTGTGGCTAGTGCAGAGATCGTGGACATTGGAGGACTCCCCCAAACCTCGATGAAGTCCACGCTCTCCGCACTAGACCAGGCGGGCGCCAGCTTCTTGCGGCCCCAGGCAGGCTCCTGTGAACCGCCAGCCTGGTCCTGGGAAGAGGCGGAGGGCTGGGTGGCAGCGGGTGGCTGGCTCATGCTGTGCCAGGTGCAGGGTCTGCTGGCTGGGTTCTGGCAGGCTTGCAACTGGCACAAGCACTGTAGCCAGACTGTGGCCCTTTAAGGGCTCGGGGGCAGAAGAGTTTCCCTGGTTGTGCCCAGAGTGGCCACCAGGGCAAGCTGGGAAGGGCTAGCCTCCAACTAGTTCGAATTAAGTGGCTACACGGCCCTTAAATCGAACTACTTAATTCGAACTAGGCGTTAGTCCTCGTAGAATGAGGTTTACCTAGTTCGAATTAAGCGCTCCGCTAGTTCGAATTAAGTTCAAACTAGCGGTTTGCATGTATAGATGCTATGAAAGTTAATTCGAACTAACGGCTGTTAGTTCGAATTAACTTTGTAGTGTCGACATACCCTTAGAGATTATATATTCCCTAGTGAGAAGAATATACCTTTCTCTCCTTAATTTGCATTAAACCTTATTAGCGCTATGTCTGCATTGGTGTATGCTTTCCCCCAACTTATATCACATAGATATATTGAGCTAGTGATTCAGTTCTGAAGTCTATTACACTATTCTTCTCCATGCTATTGAGTTCTTCCTTCACTTTTGGAAAGAGTGGTTTTAACATAATTGGAGATGAGATGAGTACACAGGGTATGGTTCCTTTTTCAGTAGGATCCGTACTGGTTTTTCTTTAATCAGACCAGTTCCTTCAAACTGTCCCAACTTCTCTGACAGATTGTGTGAGTTATATCTAAAAGACTGTCTGTAACAGACTGTTATGGTGGGCACTCACCTCAGGTCTGTAAGAAGAGCACTGCATGTAGCTATATAGCTGAGTGAGGCCTTGAAAGAGCACTTTTATGATTTTACAGTGTTTGTCATTGATCCTTTGAGTTGGGTCACTCTAAGTGCTTTCAGAACTGCTAGACATTCTGCAACATATTTTGTGAGCTAATAAAGCTTAATTATTATCCAAAAAATAGAATTGTATACAGTAACAAAATCACTTCAAAGAAAAAAATCTGCTCAATTTAAAAGCAAATATATTAAAAATTGAGCAAATTAATAGAACAGAACTTTACAATGGAAGAGAGCACTTTTGTTCATTTTAGCTACACATACAGTAACCTGTGGCTTTCACAGGTCAATTTATCTGCAGCTGTGGGTGTCCCTATTGTCCACCGAGCAAGGAGTAGGTAGAGATAGGGATGTAGTCCCCTGAGATCACAGGGAATGTTGATGAGGGCAGGGTGCAGGGAGATGCTAAAATTGAGTTCTCCATGGACTACTAAAGCAGAAGAACCTGTGACTGTTGAACTTGTAGGTCCACAAGAATCTGCAGCGTTTGTGTTTGCTGTTGGAGAAACCCCATTATGCCCTGGTACATATCCCTCTCCTTTTCTACTGGGACTCTTAGGCCTTTCTCTCATCTACTCTTTCCCTCTTCATACAGTCTGAAATATTCCCCCTGCAGATTCTTTGTCCATCTTGAGTCCTCGTGTTTCTTCCCTTTATCGGGACCAGATGTCCTGCAGGTGTGGAGGGAAATCCCTGAATGCTGCAATGGCAGCAGGTGCATATAAAGCATACAGTTGTACCATTGTCTACATAGTAAAAATGGAAAGCAAAAGTTAAGGTTCTTCTTTAAGGTCATGTCTATAATAAGAAATTATTTTGAAATAACTAAATTCAAAATAACAACTCCCAAAATAACTATTTTAAAATAAGCTTATTCCCCAAGGAAAGCAAGAGTACAGATTTCAAAATAACCAGTCTGTCATTTCAAAATAACAGGCTTGGTAGTGTGGATGCTCTGCTTATTATTTCAAAATAATGGGGGTTATTTCGAAATAACTCCCTAGTGTAGACCAGGGCCAAGAGATGTCCTTGTGGGTGCTACACTTTGGGTGTCAGTGAGCTTCTGTACTTTCACCTGGAGATTTCTACAACAGTCCTCATACTGTTTGAGCATACACAGTCCCTGCCTCATGAGCCGGTCCTGTCTTAATAGCACACATATGACTGGTCTCTTAAGTTCCTTCTCTACTGTCCCTGGTCTGTCTGAGACAGAGCTCAGCAGACTCATCTGAGATAGTTTTTCCTTAGTTTTATATTCTGGTTATTCAGATAAGTTCTTTCCCTTCTGAAATCCATTAAAATAAGTTTTTCTCCTCTCATTATTCCCATCACGTAGCTGAGGGTATGTCTACACTACAGCACTAATTCGAACTAACTAAGCTAATTCAAATTAGTGCATCTAGACCTAAAAACTAATTCGAATTAGCGTTTTGCTAATTCAAACTAGCATGTCCACATTGAGTGGACCCTGAACCGTTAAGGCTGGCGGAACCAGGACTTAGGAGTGCGTCTAGACTACATGCCTCCGTCAGCGGAGGCATGTAGATTAGACAGATCGGCATAGGAAATGAAGCGCGATTTAAATAATCGCGGCTTCATTTAAATTAAATGGCTGCCCGCTCTGCCGATCAGCTGTTTGTCGGCAGATCGGGGCAGTCTGGGCGCAGCGATCGACAAGGAAGCCTTTGTCGATCGGCGCAGGTAAACCTGATTTCATGAGGCATACCTGCGCGGTCGACAAAACTTCCTTGTCGTGGCAGCGTCAGACTGCCCCGATCTGCCGACAAACAGCTGATTGGCAGAGCGGGGCAGCTATTTAAATTTAAATGAAGCCGCGATTATTTAAATCGCGGCTTCATTTCCCTATGCCGATCTGTCTAATCTACATGCCTCCGTCGACGTACCCACTCTAGACGTACCCTTAGAGTGTGGAGCTGCTGCCTCAGGCTAGCCGAGGGCTGTGCTTAAAGGACCCGACCCCACCCCGGACAGACAGTTCTCAGGGTTCCCGCTTGCTTGTCTACCTCGATGAGGACAGCAAAGCAGTCCTGTCTTGGAGTGCCCTGAGTGCCCTCACTCGGCACATCACAGCACTCGGCCATCAGCCCAGCTGCACTTGCTGCAGGCTGCCATCCAGGGGGGGTCAATTGGGGGGCTGTCAGGATCCAGGAGGCCCTGCAGGAGAGCTTCCACCCCGAGGAGCCCACAAAGCCACCCCAGTCCTCTCCATAGGGGGCTCGTACCCCATTTCTCCCTCACCTCCTTCCACTTACCCCTCCCTAGCCCCCCTTCCTGATGTAAAAAATAAAGGACACGTGTGTTCAAAAATAGAAACTCTCTTTATTTAACAAAACTCGGGGAGGATTAACCTCTGGGGAGACTGGGAAAAGGAGGTGGGAGAGGAAGAGAGAGGGTGGGAGAGGAGGTGGAAACCTGGGAGGAGGGAGCTGGAAGGGGAAGCCAGGGGAAGAAGGAGGAGGGGAAGTATCAAACTATGGTACGCCATATCTTCAGTACTGTGTACAGATGTGGTCTCCTCACCTCAAAAAAGATATTTTGGCCTTGGAAAGGGTTCAAAAAAGGGCAACTACAATGATTAGGGGTTTGGAACAGGTCCCATATGAACAGAGGCTAAAGAAACTGGGACTTTTCAGCTTAGAAAAGAGGAGACTGAGGGGGGATATGATAGAGGTCTATAAAAGCATGAGTGGTGTGGAGAGGGTGAATATAGAAAAGTTCCTCATTAGTTCCCATAATAGAAGGACTAGAGGACACCAAATGAAATGAATGGACAGCAGGTTTAAAACTAATAAGCAGAAGTTCTTCTTCACACAGCACATAGTCAACCTGTGGAACTCCTTGCCACAGGAGGCTGTGAAGTCTAGGACTATAACAGAGTTTAAAGAGAAGTTAGATAAATTCATGGAGGTTGGGTCCATGGAGTGCTATTAGCCAGGGGGTAGGAATGGTGTCCCTGGCCTCTGTTTGTGGAAGGCTGGAGATGGATGGCACGAGACAAATCGCTTGGTCATTGTCTTCGGTCCATCCCCTCCGGGGTACCTGGTGCTGGCCGCTGTTGGCAGACAGGCTACTAGGCTAGATGGACCTTTGGTCTGACCCAGTACGGCCATTCTTATGTTATTATGTTCTAAGCTCAGGGCTCAGGGTCGGGGGGTCTCACTGGACCAACTTGATTTTTATGCAAACCTGCCCCTGGGTTCGCATGTGGCCTTTGGTGGCCAGGCTGGCAGCTATCCTGCCCTAGACGGCCACATTCCTGTGCCTAGTGCGGAGGTCGTGGATGTTGGAGGCCTCCACCCAAACCTCGATGAGGTCCACGATCTCCGCACTAGACCAGGCGGACGCCCGCCTCTTGTGGCCCCAGGCAGGCTCCTGGGAGCTGCCAGCCTGGTCCTGGGAAGAGGCGGAGGGCTGGGTGGCAGCGGGTGGCTGGTTCGTGCCGTGCGAGGTGCAGGGTCTGCTGGCTGGTTGTTGGCAGGCTTGCAACTGGCACAAGCACTGTAGCCAGACCGTGCCCCTTTAAGGGCTCCGGGGCCGGGAGGGGGGCAGAAAAGTTTCCCTGGTTTGGCCCAGAATGGCCACCAGGGCAAGCTGGGAAGGTCTAGCCTCCAACTAGTTCGAATTAAGTGGCTACTCAGCCCTTAATTCGAACTACTTAATTCGAACTAGCCGTTAGTCCTCATAGAATGAGGTTTACGTAGTTCGAATTAAGCGCTCCGCTAGTTCGAATTAAGTTTGAACTAGTGGTTTGTATATGTAGCGCCTATGAAAGTTAATTCGAACTAATGGCTGTTAGTTCGAATTAACTTTGTAGTGTAGACATACCCTGACCAATACTGACTATGCAGAGTCCTCCAAATTTTAAGCATTGTACTATGTGCAGGGATGTCATTGCTACATTGGATGGCCACGCTTAATGTATGAAGTGTTTGGGGGAGACCCACATCTCCCAAAAATGTGCTCATTGCAGCAAGTTAAAATATCAGGCACAGAAGGAGAGAGAACTTTGCCTTTAACTACTATAGCTGCAGAAGTGCCTCTGACCTAGGTGCAGGCTCCTTGTCAAACCACAGCCCTCTCCCCTCCACTTCCACATTATCAATCAGAAATTGGAACTGGGATCCTTTAGGCTGTAACTCAAGAAAATGGTAGCAAAAATGTTGGTTTCCCGCTGGTCAAGTAAGTCTCTCATTTGTCCTAAGATGTAGATGAGATTCTTCATCACACATTGGATGTCTTCATATGTCTCAATTACATTTTCTTGTTCTGCACTTTCTCACATTGTCAATGTCACTCAAGCACATGACAAATCCCTGTGATGGTCCAGGTCACAGAATATCATGACAGTGAAGTTTGCCAAGATCCTTCAGGTCTAACCTCTACCATGGATTTTTACCAGGTATAGGTTGGCCTTATAACATGAAAGTCCTCACCCTCAGTATCTTTTCATACCAAATGTTGTATCTTTTGCACAATCCAAAAAAAAATAAGATGCAGACAGCACATGGCCACAGCTGGGCCACAAGTAACCCTTTTCACTAAATACACACCACATGCAAGACCTAATTATATTAATGCTGCTGCTCTGGTTGTTTTTTGACAACATATAAAATGTAATACACAGTAAGTACAACTCAAACTATTTAAAAGGATACTACACATTTCCTATTCACTATCGCAAGATTCCTGGTTTAATTGTACCAAGAACTTTTAATTTACCTCCTCTCTGAATATAAATTATACCATACTGGTTTCAGTACCCTTTTTTGTTGAGATATCTCCTAGACCAGCTCTCTACATTAACTGTGGTAGTTAGTAAACTTTCACATAATCATAGTTTTGTGGACACCAATTTATTTATGATTTTTAATCTAGGTTCCTATGCATTTTTCCCCTTAGCTATCTCTGTTTTCCTGATAATTCATCTTCTTTTTAAATGGGTTTTGTAGATTCAAAGATTTCAAGGCCAGAATGCACCACTGTGATTATCTAATCGAACAGCCTCTTAGATAACACACATAGAACTGTCCCAAAATAATCTTTTTGAGCATATCTTTTAGAACAACATATGATCTTGATTTAAAACTTGCCAGGAATGGAGAATCCACACTTGATAACGATTCCATTGGTTAATTAAAAATTATGCATAATTTCCAGTGTGACTTTGTCTAGCTTCAACTTCCAGACATTGGATTCAATTTCCAGCCATTGAAGAGTGCATTATCAAATGTTACTCCCCTTGTAGGTACTTAAAACTGATCAAGTCACTCCTTAAATTCTCTTTGTTAACTCTTGGTCTCTTTGAGTCTATCACTATGGGCACGTCTACACAGCAGGGCTAACGCCAAAATAAGCTACACAACTTGAGCTATGTCAATTTATAGCTTAAGTCAAAATAGCTTATTTCAGCTTTTGGCTCTGTCTACACAGCAGGAAGTCCGAGAAAGAGCACTCTTTCTCTGACTTCCCTTACTTCTCGTAAAATGATGGTTATAGGAGTCAGAGTAAGAAGTCCTCCAGCTGAACTTTATTTTGATTTTATGTCACATCAGTTATTCTGAAATTACACTGCTGTGTAGACATACCCTATAAGGGTATGTTTTCTATTCCTTTAATCATTTTGTAGTTCTTTAATCTGCTCAAATTTTTCAACATTCTTCCTGAATTGTTGATATCACAACTGGATATTGCCTCTTCTTTCTTCACAGGTTTTCTTCCCTGCAGTTCTATTGCATGGCTGTGAAACCAATGCTTGTCTATTTTCACCATCAGTCCTGCCAATTTAATTAATTTTTCTTCCTACTTTTCACTTTAATCTTCTGTTTACTAAGCCCTAATTTTATTAGATAATGTGAGAGAAAAAAAGACCAACTAGGAAGTAGATAGTATGTAATACAAGAATCTTAAAGATACGTATTTTTCTTTACCAGAAATATTCTATACAACTTCATTTTTCAATATTCAGAATTTCTAATTCTTCTTCAAGTGTTTGCTCATGTCCATTCCATGTAGGTGTGCGCGCGCAGCATGCACGCGTTGTTGGAGATTTTTCCCACAGCAGTACCCGTCGGGCCAGCAGGGAACCCCCTGGAGTGGCACTGGTATACCAGCCGATATATACCCCTGCTGGCCCCCCGCCCTCTCAGTTCCTTCTTACCGCCATGACGGGTCGTTGGAACATCCCCTCAGCTCTTGCTTAAGCAAATGCTGCTAGTTCTTAACTAGTTCTTTAGTTACCCATTATCAGTTAATTATCTGTTAAAAGTTGTAAATTGAGTTAGAGTAGTTATCTCTGTTTGTTTGCTGCTGCGGCATGCCGTGCGCCTGCAGTGGGGCATGCCCGGACTGCAAGGATTCAAACCTTGCAAAAAGTGCCACCAGCCCATGCCCTGCAGCAATCTGCATTCATCCTGCCTGAAGTGCCTGGGAGAGGCTCACCTTTCAGAGGCCTGCAAGATTTGCAAAGCTGGAGAGAGAATCGCACCTCAAGATCATTCTCATGGAGGCAGCCCTAAGACCGGCACTGGAGTCAGACCCGGTACCGGCATCTCAGAGCACACTGGCATCGGTGCGGGAAGCTGTGGCACACTCTCGCACCTCCCCGGCACCGCACAGGCTTTGGCACCGGTTGCAGTCCCCGGTGCCGCAGAAGAAGAAGAGGCCTAACAGGTAGATCGCCCTGTTAGGTAGGGCACCTTCCATGCGCCCTTCAGTGGGGCACGTGGCACCATCGAGCACCGAACCCGGACCATCTCGGTTGGGCGGACGTTCATCTCCACACCGAGAGCCCAGCCCACTCGGGGACTTCACAGAACCCTCCACTCCAGAGGCCTTCGAGGCAGCCAGGGACTTGACTGAGACATCTCCCTCGCCTCCCCTGACACCGACCCCCACCACAGGTCATGGGAATGGCCAGCACCGACCAACGTTGAGGGCGTCCAATGACGTAGTCCAGGATGCCATAAAACACCACTCAGTGCAGCCCACAACTCCGGCACTAAACTTGGCATCGACCACAGCACCAGCAACTGATTCAACCCCGGTACCTGACGCGGCACGGGACATGGCCCCGGGCCCGGCTATGCCACCCCCCAGACGAGGCCTTAGGGGACACCCTTCCATCCATGCCCTCTATGGACACCAGGGCCCACCAAGACCTCCTTCGCCGACTGGCACAGAGCCTGGGGGTCCAAACTGAGAAGGTGTGTGAAGATTCCGACCCCACGGTCGATGTCCTCCAGTCTGACGCCCCACCAGAGTGGCCCTACCGATTAATAAAAGGGTGACCAAGATCTCTAAAGCCCTCTGGCAAACCCTGGCCTCGATACCACCAACAGACAAAAGGGCCAAGCGGCGATATTTCGTGCCTCAGGAGGGCAACGAGTACCTGTTCTCTCACCAGCCCCCGGGATCACTGGTGGTACAGGCTGTCCACCAGAGGGAGAGAGAGGGGTAACCGGCTGACACCCCCAAGAACAGGGAGGCCAAAAGACAGACCTTCTGGGCAGGAAGGCCTACGCGTTCGGGGGCGTCCAGCTCCATATTGCCAACCAGTAGGTGCTGCTATCACGGTACGCGTAAACACCTGAGCCTCCATGGACATGTTCACAGACCTGCTCCCAAGAGACTCCCGTCTGGAATTCAGGGCCCTCCACGAGGAGGGAAGGGCAATCTCCAGGGCAGCACTCCAGGCAGCCCTCAATGCAGCTGACGCCACTGCCTGCGCCATGGCCACAGGACTAGTCCTACGCCGCAGCTCCTGGCTACAGGGGTCCGGGGTGCCCCCGGAGCTCCAAAGCACCATCCAGGACCTTCCTTTTGAGGGCTCCTTGCTGTTCTCTGAACAGATGAACCAGCGCCTCCATGACCTCAAGGACACCCGTGCCACACTTAAGTCCTTGGGTATGCACATACCGGCTACCCAGAGGTGTTCGTTCTTGGGCAGAAACACCCTTAGAGCACTCCAACAGACCCTGTGTCCTGACTTCCCCTGCCTCAGGAGCAGGAACGGCAATGGGAGGAATGGCAGGCGCCGGCCCCGACCTTCTCAGGACCAGGGCCAGGGGCCACCTAACAAACCCTCTGGACCTCACCAAGGATTTTGAGGGGACGCCCAAGGGCAACATACCAGTCTCCCCACTTACATTCCGGGACCATTTATTCCCTTTCTACCAGACCTGGCACTCCATTACATCGGATCGGTGGGTCCTGGAAATAGTGGAAGAGGGATACGTCATCCCATTCAGCCCCCCCCTTTAAACACCCCAACCCCATCTCTTTTCAGGGACCCCTCTCATGAGCCTCTCCTACGGGAGGAGGTTCTCCACCTTCTCACTCCGGGAGCCATAGAGCTGGTTCCCTCTGAGTTTTTGGGCAGGAGTTTCTACTCCCGGTATTTCCTGGTCCCGAAAGCCAAGGGAGGCTTCCACCCCATCCTGGACCTCAAAGACCTCAACTTCTTTATTGTCAAAGCCAAATTCAAGATGGTAACCTTGGCATCTATAATCCCTTTGTTAGCCCCTGGAGACTGGTACGCTGCCCTCGATCTGAAAGTCGCCTACTTCCACATTTCCATCACTCCTCACCACTGGCGGTTCCTCTGCTTTATGGTGGGCAGGGACCACAACCAATTCACAGCTCTCTCCTTTGGTATTTCTACGGCCCCTTGGGTCTTTACCAAATGTGTGGCAGTTGTGGCTGCTGCTCTAAGGAGAAGGGGCATCCAGATGTTCCCCTATCTAGACGACTGGCTCCTGAGGGGATGGTCTGAGAACCAGGTGTGGGCCCACATCACCGCGGTCCGGGAACCTCTTCAGGGAGCTAGGCTTACTCCTAAATGTGGACAAATCAACTCTAATTCTGATCCCGATAATAGAGTTCGTAGGCACCAACCTGGACTCGACATTGGCAAAGGCTTCCCTCCCCAGGACTCACTTTCTGGCGATAGAGTCCACTGTCCAGGGACTGCAAAACTTCCCAGTGACCACAGTCAGGGCCTGTATGCGCGTCTCCTAGGCCTAATGGCCTCGTGCACATATGTCATGCAACACACCAGACTTCGCATGCACCCTCTACAAATGTGGCTGGCATGAATCCACAACCAGGCTTTCCACCTGTGGGACAAGGTAGTGATGGTTCCCGATACTGTTCTCCACTCGCTGAACTGGTGGACTTATGAGGAGGAGGTCTGTGCAGGAGTCCCCTTCTCCAGACCTGTACCAACCATCCGACCTGTGACAGATGCATCGGACACCGGTTGGGGACTGCATCTGGGGGACATGTAGATGCAAGGTATGTGGTTCCAAGACGATCTCTCACTGCACATCAATGTCAGGGAATTCCAAGCAATCCGCCTAGCCTGTGCGGCTTTCCTTCCCCACCTCGGGGGCAGGTCAGTCCTTCTCTTATCAGACACCACAATGGCGGTGTCATATATAAACAGACAGGGTGGGGCTCACTCTTCCCACCTGTGCCAGGAGGCGATTCACCTGTGGGACCTCTGCATCGGGGTGGATATCCACCCGATGGCTTCTTACCTCCCGGGTTCCCAGAATGTCCTAGCAGACAAGTTAAGCAGGGCCTTTTCTGGCCATGAGTGGTCCCTCAGGAAGGAAGTGGCTCACTCCATCTTCCGTAAGTGGGGGTTTTCCCAACTAGACCTGTTCGCTACCAGGAAGGACAAGAAGTGCCCGAGGTTCTGCTCCCTCATGGGATTGGGAAGGGGCTCCCTAGGAGACGCACTTCTCCACCCCAGCCCAGGGGCTTACTGTACGTCTTCCCTCCATTCCCACTAACTCACAGGGTCCTCCTGCGAGTGCCGGAGTTCAAGGTGTCTATAATTCTCATCGCCCCAGCATGGGCCAGACAGCATTGGTTCTCAACCCTTCTCACCCTGTCATGTGAGAGGCCCATACCCCTTCTATTGCTCCCGGATCTGATCACTCATGACTCCGGCAGACTTTGCCACCCGGACCTGCACTCCTTGCACCTGATGGCGTGGAAGCTCTGCGGCTGACAGCAGCGGAGCTCCAGTGTTCAGCTTGGGTTCAGGAAGTTCTGTTAGGCATGGAATGGACATGAGCAATCACTCAAAGAAGAAAGAACGGTTACTTACCTCGTAACTGTTGTTCTTCGAGATGTGTTGCTTATGTCCATTCCAAATCCCACCCGCCTCCCCTTCTTCGGAGTAGTCCAGTAAGAAGGAACTGAGATGGCAGGGGGCCAGCAGGGGTATATATTGGCTGGTATACCGGACCCACTCCAGGGGACTCCCTGCTGGCCCGACAGGTACTGCTGAGGGAAAAATCTCTGATGATGCGTGCACACTGTGCACACGCACCTACATGGAATGGACATGAGCAACACATCCCGAAGAACAACAGTTACTTAAAATTCATTAATAATGTATGTTAACATTTACAGTAGGTTCCTGGGTGGAGCAGGAGGAATTATCTAAGGGTATGTCTACACTAGCCCCCTAGATCGATCTAGGGAGGCTAATAAGGGCGACCGAAATTGCAAGCGGCGCGGGATTTAAATATCCGGCGATTTCATATGTTCGGCTTGATCGCCATTTTAGAAATTGACTAGCCCGAAGTAACTGCCCGCGTCTACACACGGCAGTGAAACGGGATTCCGAAATAGAGCCCTAACTCGAATTAGCTGGTATTCCTCCTGTAATGAGGTTTACCAGCTAATTCGAGTTAGGGCTTTATTTCGAATCTCATTCACTGCTGCATGTAGACACGGGCAGTTACTCGGCTAGTCAATTTCTAAAATGGCGACGACGAACATGCAAATCAGCGGCGATATTTAAATCCGCTTTCGCTTGCAATTGAGATCGATCTAGGGGGCTAGTGTAGACATACCCTAACAGAGAAGGCACTGGAAAGGAGATCTGGGTTCTGTCCCTGGTATGTCACTGACTTGCTGCATGATTTTTGGGCTGTTCACTTAGGACAAAATTTTCAACACACGTGCCTAGGATTAGATTCCTACATCAACCTTTAGGCATCTAAATAAGTTACTGATTTTCAGAGGTGATTTAATAACTTCCCTGGGAATGGTTTGTGCTGAGAACCTATTTATTCAGTTGCTTTAATATGAACTTTGGTGCCTAACCTTAAGCATCCACATTTGAAAGTGTGAACCTTGACATTTTCTTGACTTAGTTTTCTCTTCTGCTAAATGGAGACAAATATATTTACCTCCTGTGAGTCTTCTTGAATGCTCATGAAATGTTTTGATGGAAGGCATACAGTGTTATTAGGTTTTTATAATTTATTATTACAAGGGGCAGCATACTTGGTTGTAAACTGAAAGAAGACTTTCTAAATGAAGAATAATGCTTTAGTGCGCTTTTAACAAAAATGTCCTCTTTGTATTTGCTTTCTCCATGAATTCCCTCTGCTTTTCTATCAGGAGGCAATCAGCTCTACAGACATCATTCTGCCAGCAGTTCACAGAAAAGCACACTAATGATTCTATGCTATTGAACTATTGTCCTGTACTGTTAGTACTGTACACAAGGTTTTATAGCTCATAATGTTGGAGACTGCATTACATGTAAGACGACTATTACGCATTAAGCATCTATTTAATACAGAGAAACTGTATTTAACCTTGACAATTAGAGATGGCATTATGGAAACTATGAGATAAAGATAAAACTATGTACTAATTACTTTGAATCTATTCCTCATGGTAATATTTACAACAATACTGCAAGAGCTGAAGAAAGAAACCCATGTAAAATTTCATAGAAGGAACTTCAAAGTCTAAGTCAAGAAGAACACAGGATGTGGTTCTATTTCTTTTAAAATGTTTAAATGTTTTGGTCCAAAGGATGATCAGAATGCTGAGGGGAATGCTTTCCAGAATAAAAGCAGACTTTTTTTCTTGGTTGAGCTAATAAAACTAATCTCAACAGAATATCCAAGTTCAAATATTATTCCAAAAAGAGTTTTTCAGATGATTCTTTCTAGCGCTAGAACTTATATACAATGTTAAATATGAGGCATGTGAGACTTCTGACGCAAATTTAAAATGAGGGTTCACCAACTTGAGTCAAGTTTCCAATAAGCTTGGAAAAAATTAAGGATTTAGGTGCGCTGATGCCAAGGTATCAAGGTGATACACATGCTATTATAACCATAGATAGATAAAATTTAGGGTGATTTTGACCTCAAACCCACAGTTTGCTGATTTTGCTTTGCTTTGAGTTTGGGGGTTTCTTTTCAACTTAAAACTCAGAGGTCTTTTTTGGTGCTCCCTTAAGACTGTGCTCCAGTCTTGTCCACCATAATAAGTTAGAGCAGCTTGTCATCTTCTTTGAGTTAAACCACCTGTCACCAGTTTTAAGGGTCTGTGCACAGGGAAGATTCAAGCATGCTCTCTTACATCAACTGAAGGAGGGCAATGTGGCATAAGAACTACCAGTATATCCCCCTACACTTGGGTGGTACTTCTATGGCTGGCTGTGCTATCTATATGACTGATGTGTGCCAGTGGCATGTCAAATAGGAGAATGTGGGTTAAGGAATGCAATGCTCATGTACCATGGCCAAAAATTCACCCAAACTCCTGTAAACTAAAACTGCTGAGTTTTCCGTGCCTCTACTATAAAACCAGGCAATTCCTGTATGGGAACAATCCTGCTAGCCAGTTTGTGGGTATAAATGCCACAGAACACAAGGGTGATTTGCTTGGAGAAAAAAATAGATGTTTGTATCTCAGATGAAGAGGGCAAACTTTGGTCTACAAACCAGCCAGAAAATCAGCACACAAGACTGAATGATGATGAATGATTTACTATAAACAGGTCACAGTTTGTCATATTATTCATTGTGAGTCACTACGATTTAAAATGGACTATATTTTACTTTGAAATCTTAAACAATAGACGGTGTCAGATTCAGTTATATATTCTCAGAATCAAAGAGTAAATGGCCTTTTATACCCACATGCACACTATTTTGACATAGGCTGTAAAACACACATGCATCATGAAATATGAAGGGAGCAGAAAAAATAAATGTCACACAAACCTGTATTTTGCACTCAGACTGAAATTTTAGCATTGTACAGAACACCTGCACAGAAACACAGTTTTAAGGGTTAAGGCAGACTATTTGGCATCAGATATTTGTATAATAAGCTTTTACTGAAGTAATTAAAATTTGTTTATAATTAATACAGATGAATTGGTTTCTGCACAATAATAGTTAGGAGATTAACAAAGGCCACATTTTGGCAACAGGAGTACATTCTTTTCCAAGTGCTGTGGGACTTTATCCAATGAATGTCTGTCCAATCCGGCTGATTCTTCAGAGATGCCATATGGCACTGCTATGCATTACAATTTTTTTTCTAAAAGGCAGCCATATGACATAACTGATCTTCAAAACGTTGTCAGAAGGCATTACCTGGGTAGTTTGTGAGCTGCCTTCCAAAAACTTAGCAAGCACAGGGGCTATTAATTATGAGCAAAAGAAATGTGCACTCACACGCTGGAAACTTGGCATTCTTTCCTCTCTAGTCACAGCTGAGCATCTTTCAAACTGCTCCAGTTAGAAAAAGTGAAAAGGGCTTTTTTTTTTTTTAAAAAAAAGTAACATCTTTTTATGTAACATTAATGCAGCAATTTCTCAATCAAGATATCTCAGAAGTTTCAGCACACCTGACCCCCGCAAGTACCCATGAATATCTTATTTTACCAGCCACTTGTATTCTTATACCAACTCAACTGCTTTCACTAGCACACTTTCTTGAATCAATACATTACAACCTCTCATCCTCATATGTGTGATTTGAAATCAAAACCATTTCAGATGCTTTTGAAATAATCTATATTGCAATACCAGGCCGAGAAGGAAAAGGGGATACAAAGTAACAGATGCTGAATTGGTATTGTGAATAATCTCATGACAGGGATCTAGATCTCTGAGTTTTATCCCTGGCTCTGCCACAAAGTGTAGTATGTAATTGTGGGCAGGCCATTCAACCCTACTGTTTTCCCCATCACTGTTTTCCCCATCAGTAAAATGAATACAATAATACTTATTTATCTCTGCACTAGCTCCTGAGACTTTTGCTAGTCTCTGCAACTTCCTGGCAGAGGGGTTCCACTGCAGCTACTCTACACGGGCTTCCTCAGCTGGCAGCTGCTCCTGAGACCTTAAAGGGAATTCTCAAGATTAGAAAGCTCTGCCAAAATATTAATATGCATTTAGGGCTTGTTCACATGAGCAGTGGTTCCAGAATTGCTTTTGCCATCACTTTCCCCATTTAAATTTTAGCAGATTAACCTCAGGTGAGGACAATGAATATGCCTCCCAAATCCATTTGCTGCTCTCCCACTTCTTCCCCATGACTGGATCCTTAGATTGTTGGAGAGCCAAAGGGCTAGTATTGGGTAGTATCTGACTCCCACATTCTCCTTTCCATTCTAGAAATGCAAGATCCTTGCTGCACACAAATCTAGGGGAAGATGCCTGCTGCACACAAATCTAGGAGAAAGATCCGTGTGCAGCAGGACCTCAGCATATAACTTTGTGTTTGTATTGTATTGTTAACTGTGACATTTTTCATGTTTGCATCTTTTGGTATAAGATACTGGTGCAGTTAGTCCAGCAAAATAAGGAATGTGTGTTTGTGTGCACTGAGCTAGAGGAAGGCAGAAACAATGGATAAGGGAATTCAGAGGAAATTATTCGTGTCTTTAACTGTGATCTCTGGAAAAGGGGGCACTCCTGGGAAAGTAAGCAAAATCCCAACTCCTTGCAGAAGATGGGTTAGGACTGAAAAACCAGGTGGTAGGGGGGTAAGACTTCATATATTTCCAGATATTCTTCAGTTTATGTGCTACAAATATTGAGAAGTTTCTTTGCAACATCCAGGGGAAAAAAGTCAGTACATTTGCTATCAGAAAGGATTGAACACATCTCAAGGGGCCATATTCTCTAGTTTCAAGGTATGCATAATTCTCCTTGAAATTAATGTGAGACTTGTATCCTGCAGCAGGAAATCTGGGCCCAGTGGGTTGCATGCATTCAAACAGATTTATTGACTATAGGTAAGATCTCACATGAGCAAATCTTTAGACAGAAGTCATAAGTGATCAAGGAAAAATACCTCATTTAGGCCTCTATTTAAGAGAGCATATTTATTGAGGAAGGGTATTGAACTTTTAAGTCCATACATAAGTTCTACATAAATGGGACTTAGAAACATGTAAAATTAAGTACCTGTTTAAGTGATTTCTTAAATCAGAGTATAAATCTTTTTCCTTTTCAAATTTTAGTGGCTCTTAAAGTGTCAGCTCTCATAGGTTACAGCCAGGCACAGTCAGTTAGATGCTGTGCAATCTTCTTTCCCCCTCATCCACCCACAATGATTCTAATAATAGGAAAAGGGTGCAGATGGAGCTTCTGAAGAAGAATCCTCTCCCGGGGTGGGGGGAGTGAGATTTCAAACAAAAGATACACATATGAGGCTTCATATGCCTGAATGAGAATTATTATGGAGACTTCCACATTTCAAGTGGAAGAGTTCTTTGTGATACTGGCATATCACGCCAAAGCCCCCAGGCCTCAACTGAACATTGACAAATGCATAGCTGGAAACCAGTCTGGCTCAACTGTGTGTTACCATTGTTCAAATAGGTATTAGATTTATTTAAAAAAATGAGTTTAGCGTTTAGACTTTATCAAATGCTTGAGAGTTGCTGCATGCATTAATCTCACTTGTAATATCTGTGGCCTAAGTTATGGGATAATACTTAAGTGTTTGCTCTAAAACTATAAGCCCCCACAGTTGAGAGAAGCAGCAGCATGTGTGAAATACTAGTTTTTTCATAGGAGATGTCTCTTCTCTACAACAAAAGAAGGCCATTGTGGAAAAGCAGAAGACAAAAGACTGTTGATTGCTCCTGTCACACCTATGAAGGGAAGATATGTACAAGGACTAAAGCCATCAGCTTGAATATTGGGGGGAGTGAATAAAAATTATTGACAAAAAATGAACTGGTTGTCTATGTTGATTGGACTTTTAGAGGGCAAGATTTCTAAGTAACAGCCAGGGCTCCCCAGATACTTAAGTCTGGGCTAGCTCTACACTAGAGGATATATAGAACTTGCATACTACAGCTAGCTTCTGTCACCTTTTGAAACCTAGGACTGTAATCCATTTGCGTGTGTATGTTTCATGACTTTAACACTGTAAATGACTCTCTTATTTTTTTCTTAGCTTATAAATATTTAGTTAATTTATTAAAGGAGTAGCTATTAGTGCTGTTTTTGGTGTAGGATCTCAGTTGCAATTGATCGAGGGTGAATGACGGTCCTTTGGGACAGGAAGTAACCTGAATATTGTTGTGTTTTTTGCTGTAAGGGACCATCTACCACAAAGGCAGGCTTATCTGGGTGGCAAACTAGATTAGAATACCCAATGGGATTTTCCGTGACTCTGTGTTAAGATGGCTATAGTGCCTGAGGAGTTCACACTTGTTAGTTGGTTGGTGAAATCAAAGAGAACTCACAAACAATTTGGGGGTTGTGCCCTGCTTTTTCACAGTCTTCACTGAGACTGATTCTCTCGAGCCTCTCCAGTTTGCCTGATACACTTATCCTACTTTTCCTCAATCATAGGATATATCATGGCCTATTACACAGGGACTTGTTATAATACAAAATGATTGTCACTAGTAGACTCTAATAGTTGCTTCAGAAGTATTAAAACTTTACCATGAAAGCACATATTAAAGCAATTTTACATGTGTTATTTTTAACATCTTTTTGGGAGAAAAATAGAATATCTGTTGATGAAAAGTAGTTACTTGACGTGTGCAAGACACACTCTCCAAAGCTGCAGAAGTTGTTCGAGTCCATAACACATAGAACAATTAGAATATGTTAGGGATTAATCTTTTGTCAAACTATATTCTTTAGTTGAGACAACTTTTGAATTATAGAAGCTTTAGAAGTTCCCTGAAATGATCAACATTTTCCCCCTTTTAGAACTGAAATAAGATGGGAATGACCAAACCATATGGCTATATTGTTTTAAACTTTCTAAAAATATAGATTTTGGTGACAAATTTTATCCTGAATGAACTTTTATAGCTCATTTAAAACACCATTTAAAAAGAGATATAATGGAAATCTCTCTCAACTATAACAGTGTTAGTGGATGCCAGCATATAACAAAAGTCTATACTCTACCAAGATGTACTGAAAGCAATAAGAATATAAAACCATTATTTGAAGTGAGGTGAAATGAAATTCAATTCATCTACTTTAATAGAATAGTCTTATATGTAAGAGATAATGCCAGTAGAATAGATCATTGTCATAGGAAAATGAACTGCAGCTAGTACATAAGCACTGTGGTAGTTAAGGAAAATAAATGTTGAGGCTAGACTGGTATTTATTTTTTAAAGCAGGAGACCCTGATCATAAGAACATAACATAAGAACAGCCCTCTTGAGTTAGACCAAAGGTCCATCTAGTCCAGTATCCTGTCTTCTGAGAGTGGCCAGTGCCAGGTGCCCCAGAGAGAATGAACAGAACAGGTGATCATCAAGTGATCCAACCCCTGTCGCCCATTCCCATTTTACTACAGACACCATCCCTGCCTGTGCTGGCTAATAGCCACTGATGGATTTATGCCCTTGCTATAATCTTTTGACTATGTTCTGTTACAGTGACTTTCTGTTATACCAGCTAGTGGGTGTAGGTGTGACCATTTAATCTTGTAGTTGTTACTGTGGTAGCAACACGCTCTAAAGTTGCTGACTTCCAGTTTACAGATTGTCTATCAGAGCCTATCTATTGTATGCCTATCAAAGAACATTTGAGCCATAAAACAGTAATTTCTTTAAAAAGTCAATGAGACTAAGCATAACAGGAGGATGTATGCACATTGCTTCCATTATCGCTAATGAGGGAGCCAGGCATTAAAACCTTTTACAAATCTTTTCAAATAAAGTGCTCACATTCTGCCTTCAAATATACATGCAAAATCCTATTGATGTCAGTGGTATTGGAAGGGGGTGGTGCACAAGTGACACATATTTAGTCTCAATCCTTCTGTCATCTACAGCCAGGCAATTCCTACGGAGGGCAGAGAGGGGTGCTGCAGAGCACTATGTGAAGCAGAAGGGTCACAGATTTTTTACGCATGGCTACTCTGTCCTCTCCCTTCTACTCCATCCCCACACAATGGAAATGCAATTATTCTCATGTGTTCTGGATCTTGCATATGTCCTGTAATGTTTCATCCTTAGTCATTTGTACACGTATCATGAACTATTTGTAAAGCATCAAGTTCTTTCAAAATGATATATTTTGTCATGATAGTTTAAAAATGCCTTTGTAGTATGTGATTAATGATATAGGGCTTGATTCTCCACCTTACTCATAGTACCCTTTTTTGCAAGTTATCTCACTGAAATTAATGGGAATAGTTGCTCTGTAAGCTACTACTCAACATCTGTAAGGGTGGCACAATTAGACCCATAATGATTAGCTAATCAACAACCTGAGTGAAGTCAATTTGGTATCATAGATTTAATAGATTTTAATCCCAGATGGGACCATCATGCTAATCTATTCTGTTCTCTTGCATTACACAAGACATAGAATTTTATACAGTGATTCCTATATCTAGTTCAACAACTTGTAGTTAGCTTACAGCATATTTTTTAAAGTAAGACACCAAGACTTCATGTGATGGAGAATTACCATGTTCCTTGGTAATCTGTTCCAATAATTAATTACCATAACAGCATTTAGAATTATCATGTTTATTAATGATTAAATTACTATTACAAACCTTTACCTTTCCTTACCCGGGAAATTATATTCAAATATAAAAAAACTTTAAACACTGATATCAGATTTTATAGGAAATCTTTTTTATTATCCTGAGGTAATTAAGTGTGGTATAAAAACCATGTTTTACTCTGTCATATGGCTTAAAGCTAAGTGGAGTCTGTTTATTCTTAGCTACCATCGATTAAGAGGTTTCAGTCTTGATTACGGCAAACCTCTGCAAATATTGCTTGGCATTGTTTTATTTTTCATGACTCCTGACATTGTTCATGCTAGTGTCCTCTTCAGTTGGCACAAACAGCAATAAAATAATGCTGTTTGATGTAGCATTATCCTTACTAGAAGGGCTAGAATCCCTTCTAGCTACTATTCAGCAGCTGTTGTGGGGCTCAGCAAAAGGTATCAAAGCTTCCATCTGGATCTCTTTTGCCAAGAAGGAAGGGACCAACAGAGTAGCATGTGTCTTTTGCTTCTGCAGATCTACACAAGTCCCTCCCTTTCTTCTGGATTGCTGGTTTGGAAAGCTGTACCCCACTCTACTCTCCAGACCCCCTCAAGCTCCTCCCATTAGCGGGTTTATAGAAAACTGAGCAAAGTGAATTGCAGTTTTCTGTGTGCTGCTCCCCCTCTCCCCTGGGCAATTTTTTACTTTAAGCAACTCTTACATTATAACATTATTAAGGTACCATTGCAATAGTGCTGATTCACTACTCTCTTACATAGATGTAAACTGAAGATGATTCCACTGAACTCAATTCACTTATGCTGGTGTAAAAGCAAGTGTGTGAGAGAAGAGAATTTGGCCTATAATGTGACTGTAGGAAACATTAATATTATTAAAATACTATACAATGAAGATTATACTATAATGTTTAGATTGCTTTGGCCTGGGCATCGCACCAACAAGTCAAAGATACTAATAGTTCGTGATTCACTGGCAACATATGCGAGAAAAGACTGCTGAGTGATGCCACTCGGGATAATAGTCCCTGACAAGTTCAGTCTCTGTGGGAAAATAAATCATTTCATGTCCTTGCCAGTCTGTACTAGTCAAGTGTGGCACCATTTCAGCCAAGCCCTCCCGGGCAATGGACATAAAGAGGCCTCTCACAACAACGGTCTGAGAATAGCTGATATGGTTCTGTTTGGTCCTGGATATGAGTACAACATACATGGCAGATTATGTAGGATTAAATCAAAGTTGTAAAGAATATTAAAGAGGTAGAATTTAATCATAGCTACCAGGTTAGGGTCCACATAGCTCACTGAATCAGTGATGCATGATTGGCTGCGTGTCTTTCAAATGAACACAGAAAAGTGATAAAAAACAAAAACACATCATCACTGATGGGCAACTCTTTTCACAAAATGGTATCCCTATATCTGACCTCTGAGTCCTTGTCCTCAGTGGAACCATGCATAACAGTTTCAAAATAAGAGCATGGGAGCTTAAATTCTTAACTTTATTAGACTCTTAAAATCAAGGACTCAAATGACACAGGATTTGCAGTTCATTACAACAATCTATAACTCAATAATCCACCTTTGTCATACTACTGCAAAGGTGTTGGCTTCCCACTTCACCTTGAATTGTCTCTTACATCTTAACTCTTTATGCTAAAGAGTTTCCCCCGCATAGTATTTAGCAGTGACATCCCAGACCTGAAGAAGAGCTCTAGTTTGTCTCTTTCACCAACAGAAATTGGTCCAATAAAAAGATATTACCTCACCCAGATTATCTCTGATAAATATATTGATGCATGTAAAACAATTGGCAATTAATCCAGTTATCAAGGGCTGTAAGGTATGTATAGATAATATCTTCCTTTATCTGAGAAACCACGGAGATATGTGAATCAGCGACAGGCAATTGCTAGTCTACAGGACAAGAACAGTTACAAAGTTAATTACCTGTGATTATCTTACAAAAGGAGGTGATTATGTAGCTGAATGACAAAAAAAGAGTGTTCTGTGAAGACAAAAACACACAGTACTATAAACTGATAAAAACAGGGCCACCCATTGGTAAATTAGAAATAGCCCACTTTAGTTTATGTTTTTACAGTAACATTACAACAATACTTTCCCTGCTCTCTCAATACTTTTAAGGAAATAGTAACCTCATTAAACCATTACTATTTGCCCCTCCTTTCCCCCCTACACGATCTCTTTTTCTCTGTTAAATTCTGAAGTTAATTTTTGTGACTATTAAAGTGACAGCTCACACAGTATCCAGTCAGGCATAGTGCAGCGAAACACTGTGCAGTCTTCTTCACCCTGATGTTCCAATTTACCTGAATCCTCCTGAGCTTAGTACACCACCTTCTTCAGTCTTAGTCCCCTCTTCAGCCTGCCAAGCAACAAGAATAATGAATCACTGTTTCAGCATCAAGTTAGGAGCCTTCCCTTCCCCCCAACTATCCCTGCTCACAAATGGTTGGAACAGAATACAGCCAGAAAAATCTGCTTCCTGAAAAATACATTTCTGACAAAAGATTCACAGTCGAGGCATCATATTCCAGAATTTCGAATGCAAGATCCCTCTCTCAGCCTTTTACAAATCCTTATGGTCAAATATGGAAGTCCTTATTCAGGCAAAAATCCCATTGAAGTCACCAACATTAATTTACTTCAGTGGGAACCTTGCTCTAATTAAGAAGTTAGGGGTCAACATTTTGTAGATGACAGCTTAATTTGTTGGAGGCTCGGAGAGGGTGCACAGTGGAAAAAATGCTTCATAGACAGGTAAATTAGAAAGCTTGTACACTTTTTAAATTGCTGTTTATAAACAATTCATTAACAAGGTTTGCTTGTGCAACATTAATGGAAAATGAACTTCAGATGCCCACTTTCCTCAAGATTTCACAGAAAGATACCCTATGTAGGATTAAGCATATACATCATGTGAGAATCATTAATTGATTTAAAGAACAGTACAGCCTCAGTTCACAGTGCTGACATTAAGAACATCAAGTGAATGTGACTACAACTTTTGCGGTTAAGACCACACAAAATCCCTAACTAGAGCTTTGGGCACACAAGAAGTGAAATAGATAAAATCTGGCCGTATTCTTCATGATGGGACACATGCCTAATGCAATCACTTTGCATGAATGTGACAAGAAAAAATAATTTCACAACTGGTACCATCTAGAGCTTAGCACTAAGTCACTGCTACTACAATCTTCTCTAGAAACGCAAACCCCTAGTGAAACCACTCCAGCAGGTCACTTATGCCAGGGTAGGAAATTAAAGTATCCTTCTCTCCTTCTCACAGATTACTCACACAGGTTTCTGTAGCCACAGTATGGGTCCAGGGCTTTATTAGTGCACTATGCTCCTTCACTACACAAGGTTTTTGGTCAGTGGATTTATGTAGTTTGCAAAACCAAAGGCAAAGATATCATTGTGCTCACAACCTCCTTCTCTGCCAGGTTTGTGTGTCCTGATCTGCTTCATATCATTAGTCTGTGGCACAGAGGCAGGCAGTCCCTTAGCATTGCCTTTCTGTGGACTTCAATGGGAAAAGAAATAATGCTTTTAAAGGCAGAAGGTTCCCCAGGGTTAACTAGAGCTACAGTCACATTCTAGTGGGGGAAACGGACTCTGAATTAAAGATCATCTTTGACCCTCTTTTAGTTTCAGTTAAAAGAGAAAGACCCCAATCCAGAAAAGGAGGACATTTATGCACATACTGAATTTTTAGCAAGTGCTTAAGTCCCATTGAAATTAATGGAGCATAAGCAAAGAAGGATAAATTTAATCACATGCTTAAGGACTTTCCTGAATTAGGGCCTAAATTAATATTTAATTAAATAAAGTGGTAACCATCATAGTTCTTGAAATCAAAAGCTCTCTCATTTCCTACAAAAATATTCACTGAATACTAGAGCAGATGTCAAATCTCACATATTAAAAGAAAGTACTACTGAAACAATCAGTCTTTTAAAAAATTAAAGCTATGAAGACGTATAATGAAGAAAGATGGGATTTGATGCCTGTGTGCCACACAGAGGTCTAGCCTGTAGTTCTTGCTCATCCAAAAAATGCCACTGATGGCCCTTTAAAGTTAAGGCCAACCTACATATTTTCATCAGTGGATTCTCTTGATAACTTTTAAGTGCTCTTAATATAAAACGAATAATCTTAGGCCAAAGATCTGTTTGAAAAAGATATGATTGATGACCTATCAAGCCTAATTCACTGTTTATACTGGTAGTGAGCCTGTTGGGAAAATACCTCATTCATCAGAGTATTAGTGAATTCAACCAACGTATGGCACCTTCATTTTAACAAACTAAAGGAGAAAAGCTAAATGGGGGGAAATTGACAACCATCTCTGATACTATGATAATGCAATTAGGCTGCTCCTCTCCAGAGCTTTTGCTAATTCACAAAACAGCTTCAGTAGGCAGGTCATAAATATATGATCATTTTTCACACTTTGAAAAGTAATGATGCCTTGACATGAATCAATATATCTTGGTGAAGTCATTTTATTTTACATTATGCATGCGAGTCAGTTTTAAACCTAGAATATATTAAACCTGACTTTTTATCTGGTCTGTGCTCATGTAAAGTAATTTTACACAGGCATCTGTGTTAGCTGTGTACCCAAACTCTTACTAAAATAAATGGCAATTTTGTGTGTCCATAAGATGCTGCATCAGACACCTAAGGGTTATATTGTCTTCTTTATCCAATGGAGAAGGTGAAAGGTACAATGTAAACCCTTACTCCTTTGGGAGGGAAGAATCACTGAGGCAACATGACATCCTCCCTTTTTGTCCAATCCTCATTTGTCTCTCTGGAAACACTCTGGGATTTTTCCAATTTAATGCTGAAACTGACAGCATTAAGTCATGTGAACTACCACTCCGTACCATCAAATCCCCTTGAGGAAGGAGATGGTTTAGGCCAGGCATGCCTATTAAAATAATTGCATTGTAGTTTCCAAGGAAGCTGTGATGCCATGGGGGAGAAGAAAAGGGATGGAGCTCCCACCAAAAATATTGCAGACAGTTGACACCACCGTGTGAAGACTCTGGGTCCTCGGGATTTTCCTAGAAATCTTGGGACAGCCACCAGTGCTTGTGTCTATACATCAGGTGCCCTCTCCTGACTACATAGAGTAGCAGACATTTTACATCCTCAAGACCTTTTTGTTGAACTTTGGTCCTCCTACAGGATTTTGGTATATGGGCATGATGTGTGTTTAATGTAAGCATAAGAAATTAAAAACACAGTTCCTTCCATCTGAACACCACAATGATTAGATGCACAGTTTCATTTGTAATAATTACTCCTCTTTAATTTATTGTGTCATATGTCATACATGTGAAATAATTAACTAAAAAACATATCTATTCCCTATATCACATGCATAATGGACAGCAAATTTATCTGAGCAGGATATAGTCAAGGATAACCAATACATGCAAAAGACTAGATACTGTGTCAGGGACAACAATATTTTGGACCTCTTCACAAAACAGAAATAAAATTTCATAATCTCTCCCTAATACAGAAATACACTCATAAACACACACATTAGCACAACATCATACTAATGATTGTAGCATTATTTGTTTTATGGTAAATTTATAGATGGACATGCTGATAAATAAAGCATAGGGTAAGTGTTGAAGTTTGCTTAAGTCTGAATTATTAAAACATCTAAAAATTGCCAATTTGTAGAATTTATACTATCCGGTATACGACATTTTATTTTTTATTGCTGAAATGCTTGACAATTTTGCAGCATGCAAAGTGAAATGACACTAAATCACAAGAGTGCCTGCTGTGCTGTCATTCTCATTAGACAATCTCTTTTGTTTAGTTTATTCACTGCTTGTGGTTCTTTAAAATAAAAAGTGCTTTATAATGGAGATGGACAAAACAACTCATGTATCATAGGATTGAAGAGAAAATGTATAAAAAAAAAAAGGCCCTAGATTGCGTCCTCAAAGTCATTTTCAATAGCTGATTAAAATAAATATTGCATAGAAAATTGTTTTTGTAGCCTCTGTTTATTCTACACTGTCTCCATTATTTGATCTTCGTTACGATAAGTAACCAGGTTGTGATATACTGTACATTTAAAAGCAAATGTGCATGGCATATTGTTGAAAATGTAACAATTGCTACAGAAGAATTAAAGTGGAAGCCCACAGGTTTATCTATTCTTACAGACCACGGTAATAAAGCAATAATATTTTTGGATAAAAATGTGTTTAAGAAAGTAGTATTTTTAAAGAAAGATAAAATGCAGTAGTGTACAATAGTACATTTGTGTAAGATTTAAACAGAAAACTTAATAAAATTTGAACATATAAATGGCATATTCCTTAATACTTTCAAAAACAATTCTAAAGGGGCACATCCTCAGATAATAATGTTACTCTGTGTAGGCACTGGGACTTAAGCACATACTTGAACTTACGCACCTGCTCCAGTGATTTCCTCAATCAGCAACCAGGTGAGGGGCTGGGAGTGGTCACCAATATTTCTCTCTTTTTTTCATAATCCCATCATGGTTAAATTTCAAAGGAGAAGCTAAAATCCCCACAATAAATCTAAGTGCCATTGGCCTGCACATCCCAGAATGGTTTATTAGAGAAATAATATAAACATATGAAAATATGTTACAGTCTGCTAGTCTAATCCTGTTTTGAGTACTGTTGAAGGTGTGGTACTTGTTTTTATGAAGGTTCCTACAAGGAAAATATTTGAATTAATAATGTAACTTAGTGGCGATGCAGTGACAGTAGGTCTAATCTCTGAAGAGTGAGAATAAGGCTTTGTCTACACTACCAATTGAAGGACAAACCTTTTTTTGTTCACCATGCTTATACACCCCTCACATCCGAAAGACAAAAGCTTTGCTGCAGCAAGCGGAAGTGTAAACAGCTTGCTATCAGCCATAGCCTTCTCTGGTCAACCATGGAAACTCTGCTTTTAGGGGATGGAAATATTTTATCAGCAAAAATGCATGCAAAAAGAGTTTATACTGCCTGACTTTTAGCGACACAGTCGAGTCGCTAAAAGCTGTGTAGTGTAGACAAAGCCCTGAATTGAAAAAGTAAACCCGTGGGAGATACTCGATTGTGGCTGTTGGACTGGCAGCTCGAGAGTTGCAGGGGTCATGCTGATTGGCATTGTCACTTTCCCCATTCATCAAGCCAGGCCAGACTTCCTGAATCATTTACCAGATGGGGCAGCTCCTCATTTTAAACACCTGATATGAAGCCATCCGTCATCTGATAACATGCTCATTCAGCTGCAGCTGGCTTGGTGCTCCGCAGCCCGAATGCACATGTGATGGACTGAAGCCAGTGAAGCAGGCTTAGCAGTGCTGCGCTCCCCTGATAGGATTTGCAGTCCACCACCGGACCATGGAACAGGTGGAGGCTGAGACAGAATGGAAAAATTACCATGTGTTGCAGGGATTAAAGAGCATACTCTCACCACTCCTCTGGAATACCAATCAAAGGACAACCTTGAGCCAGACAAATTTAAGGCCATCCATGATGTGACATGTGGAAGATGGCAAAGGTGCCTCAACACACTAATAAGTCCTCATTTGCCTGCAGAATATAGAACTACTGCTCTTCAGATTACAAGTTGTCATGTCTTTCCCATCTACTACAAGAACAAAACGTAGAGATTTGGAAATATGCTTTTTCCCCTCTGACTTTTTAAACAAAAAATATCTTAAAATGAGCTATCTGTTCCAAAAATGTCTGATCATAGATGCTGTTATTCTTTCCACACCAAGAACATGCAACAAAGAGATTTACAGAGAGAACAATTACACATGATTACAATGAGAGTGTTTGGCATTATGTGAAAATATAATTAGGCTGATTGAAACTGGTGGTGGGTACGTATGTAAGAGCTTAATGGATAAACTACTGACCTTTCACACCAGAGCAATACTTCAAGTGTATTCTAAGGCCAGATCTTGACTACTACTTGTTTCAGTATAAGTTACATCACCCAGAATAAGTCACACCTCCGAGCGATGTAAGTTACATCAACCTAAGTGTCAGAGCTACTGCCTCTTGCCAAGGTGGATTTATTATGCCGCCATGCTACAGCAGCGCAGATGTAGCGCTTCTAGGGTAGGCAAGCCCTTAGTCAGCGGATACAATGAGTTTGATGATCCCAAATCAGTTCCTAGTGGGAAACAATCCTTGCTGAGCTTCTGTGCTGCATCCCTAAGAGGTGCAGGTCAGAATTCATAGCCCTGGGAGAGGGGAAAGATAAAATGGCTTTGTGCTCTCTTGATCCTGAGCTGTTATGCTGCCTCTGGCATAATTTAGAAGCTCTACAAGCCTGTACAGCAACCTGCATGGGCCATCCTGAGGGCCTGAGTGCTGCCTGGAATCTCTGCAGCACTATGTGCTGTTAACCTGCCCCTTACACATACATCTCCTGTCTCAACCCCAGCATTCCCTCTGAGCAGGTCTTCCTCTGGGCCCTTGCTGGGAGAATCCTTCCGAAGCCAGAACCAGACTTTGAGGGTACTTTTGCAAAGTGCAGGAGGAGGAGGTGGAGGAGGGAGCAGTGGAAGGGTGGGGGAAGAATCTCACACCATGTATTTTAGCAAAAAATTAACTTATTTGCAGAAGAGAGAGACCACAAGTCTGATTCTCCTCTCACACTGCATTCGCACAACTGTGGCTCAACTGACATCAGTGGAATTACTCCAGATTTACATGAGAGAAAGTAAGATCTAGACAGAGTTAGCTGCTATTTCTGGGAGTGTAAATAAATTATTGTCCACTTATGTCATCTACAGAGCAATGTAAAGAAGATTTTTGTTATCTCCCCCCCCACTTAGATAATAGTGTTGGATATATTTTTTTAAAAAAGTAATGAAATGAATGGCAAAATCTGAATGTACCTCTGAATTTAAAATTTCCTCAATGCTGTATTCTCTCCTATGATCTAGTCATTTCTAAAAAATAGTGACCTACAGTAATCCAGGAGGTTGCCAGAATATTTTAATGTGTAAATCAGAGTAAGAATGTCTTGTGTTACTCAGAATGAGAAAAAAAAGATTATTTACAGTCCATGATTGAGTTCAGACCTTTGGTGGTGATTAGGCCCAGTGATATTTTTATGTAAAATTCAAGATGCAGACACAGAACTCATCCATTTTATGCCACACCTGGTGGATATGCCATTTCCATCAGTTGAATCATAGCTACTATGGGCATAGGTGCCAGCTTTATGGAGCACCTATGCCAAGCTCCCCAGTCTGCCCCTCCCCTCATGCCTCTCATACTCCACTGATGACAGTTCCCTCCCACCCTGCCAGTGCTTCTGGAGCATAGCAAACACAAATCAGATGTTTCAGGAAGCTCTGGGAAAGTGGGGGAGGAGCTGGGACAGGGCACACTCAGGGGAGGAGGCAGGGAAGAAATTGGGGTTTGGGGGAAAGGTTGAAATGTGGGCAAGGGCAGAGCAGGGATGGTGGCTTGAGGGAAGGGGGTACAGAGCTGGGGCAGGAAGAGGCAGTGGGCGGGGGTTGGGAGAGGGTCAGGAGCAGAAGAGGAAGTTGGCACCTATGCTGTGCATTAATGACAAATGAAGCATAGTCCTATTAAAAATAAGAAAAATAATCCAGAAAGTCCCAAATGCACATTGTAGATCCATGGATGTCAGTGAATTGCACCTGTCTCCAATGGCAATACATTTAGCTGATTGGGTTTGGAATTTTTCAGTGAAATGAGAACATTTTGAGGTATGTATTCTATTATAAATGCTCTATTTGGCTAGGCAGAAGGAAAAGGTGATGATCATACAGTTTCTTTGCCCCTTCCTTCCTTCCTTCCTTCCACAGCTGATTGGCTGTATCAAGCGCTATATTGTAGTGAAGTATATTGTCAAGAAGTATGCTGAGGCTACAGCATAGTAATATAGTAACACAGCAAACCAGTGACAAAAGTGTAAAGAAATGGAGGCCTATAGGACAGCATAGAAAAGGGACAGAAAGATAGATAGATAGAGAGAGAGTGTCTGAGAGAAAGGCAGGCTTGAATGCAGAAAGAAACAGAGGACATTGATAGAAGAGAGATTGAGCCAGTGTAAAAAACCACACTGGTCTATAAGGTCACATTTTAATTTTTCTACCTTTCCCTTTTTGTTTAGAGTGGTGGTTCTGAACCTCTGGTTCTGCTTGTGAGAGCTGCAGATCATGTGACATCATCATGGCCCTAGAGATTATATATATATATATAGATAGATAGATAGATACTAGCGGGAGTTACCCGGCATTGCTCGGGAAAGTGGAGGAACAAAATTTAGAAAAACAATAGTCCATTATCGTTTTTTGAATGGTAGAAAAGTTGCACTGAGTTCTACAGGGATTAAAATATATTAAAAAAAAGTATAAAACAACCAATTTTACATGTTATCATCAAAAACTTTGCTGTAAACTATATTTTCTGTTTCATTATTCTTAACAAATATGTACAAATTTTTTCCACTTCCAACTCTTGAACACGCAACATAGAGTTGTCCATGTGAAAAGCAAGATGTCTCCAAATCAATTCCAACTACTTTAAGTGACTGTCCTTGCGCTTTGTCAGTATACATTGTTGAGATATAAGTTGACAGTTGCTATAACTGAGGTGAGGAGCCTGAGGGGAGGAAGGGAGAAGGGAGCCGTGTGCCTGCCGCCAGCGCCCGAGCCCACTCTCCGCTTACTTGTTCCTCCGCCGGCCTTAGTGAGTGACTGGCCCCGCCGCTTCCCCTGGGAAGCCTCTTCTCCCCGCACTGCCAAGCTCCGTGCAGCCCCGGGGAGAGGTGTCAGTCTCTCACCTCTTCCCTCCCACAGTCCCTTAAAACCTTCTCTGGATAAAAGGTTATCCCATGCAAAGTTTGGTTGTGGTAGCTCTTATAGTGTCCAAATTATTGGCGCACAAACATACAAACATTCTCCTTTATATATTTGACTAGCTGGAGTTACCAGGCATTGCTCGGGGTGGGCGGTGGGGTCGTACCAGGAACCCCGTGTGAGGGGCGGGTGGGAGGGAGTGAGCACAGGACCTAGGGTGGGCAGGGTGGCCCAGCTCACGCCCAGGGCTGCAGGTGCCGCGTGGGGCAACGACCCCACTGCCTGCCCCGTAAACTTTCTCCCCGCTACCTGCCAAACCATGGGCCATGCCGGGGGCTCCCCTCTCCCATGGACCGCGGTGAGCAGGTGCTGGGCTCCCTGCCACGCAACCAGGAAGCTGCCGCTCGGAGCGCCACCCCTTCCCTCGCGCCTCCACCACCAGCCTTAGTGAGTGACTGTCTCCACTGCTTCCCCCAGGAAGCTGCTTCTCCCCGCACTGCCAAAAGTACCTTAAAACTTTCTCCTGGATTAAAGGTTCTCCCATGCAAAGTTTGGTTGAGGTAGCTCTTATAATGTCCAAGTTATTAGCTCACAAACATACAAACATTCTCCTTTATATATTAGATAGATATAGACAGGGCTCAACAATTACGGCAATCTGCTCGCCCGTGGCGAGTAGATTTTAGCATGGCACGGTGCCGCAGCGCGATGAGCGCATGTGCAGCGCGGTCTGCGCATGCGCAGCATGCCAAACCATGCGGCTGGCGAGCAGGGCTTGCCGCTGCTTGTCAAGCCCTGGATATAGATATAGATAGTGTTAATATGGCCATATAACACAGAGAGCTGCAGAGGTAGCCCACAATTGTAAATAGGCTGAGACGCACTGATAGTAATTCTCTGTTTAGCATTGTATAAGAATTAACTGTGACAAACTTTTCTTTCAGTCTTGAATCTTTTAAAAAACATTAAGCACTAGCCAATTAGCCCGTCATAAGACGGGATTTTCAGGTCTCTCCTCCACATCGGTCTTCTCTCCTGAGCCTCCGGTCTCTCTCTCTCTCTCTCTCTCTCTCTCTCTCTCTTTTCTCCTCCTACTGCCTCCCCCTCTCTCTCTCAGCTCTCCTCCGCCTCCTGCCTCTCTCTCTCTTTCTCTTCTCCTCCCCCTCCTGCCTCTCACTCGGGGACCGCGGAGCCCAAATGGCCGTTTGGGCTCTGCACTCCCCGTGCTGCATGGGGAGCGCGGAGCCCAAACGGCTGCTAGCGCCACTTGCTCCCACGCGGCGGCCTGCCTGAGCAGCGCAGAAGTCAGCCAAGCGCCACGGCGGGAGGCAAAGGGGGGCCGGGCTGTGACGTTCACGTTCAGGGGGAGGGCCTGGAGCTGCTGTCATGCCACACATCACCGCCCCGCCCCCCTTCCCCTCCCGCCGTGGCGCTCGGCTGATTTCTGCGCCACTCAGGCAGGCCGCCGCGTGGGAGCAAGCGGCGCAAGCGGCCATTTGGGCCCCGCACTCCCCATGCAGCACGGGTCGCCCAGAGGGAACAGCCAGCATTTCAGCGTTACAGAGTCACAGACATTGGGCTACTGTATATATGATGAGTTTTTAGGACAACAGAGGGATGTGAATATCCACTTCCTGTTAATGATCAAATCCACTTTGTGGCTTTGAAAACCCTTCTTTCAGAGGCCTTTGCTATTCTCTCTTAAAACTCAGGCAAAACCATTGACTCTGTGGGAGTAGGTTTGCCAGACCCATAGGCTTATGTGTGAACAGACATTTTAAAAGCTCTAATATCCTTCTCAGCTGCAAACTTCTTCAAGTTCTATCGCCCTTCAAGTATGATTCTTCTCATTACCAGAACTGCTAGCACTGAGCTCTCTGCCCCCTCTTGCTTCTTTCAGGGCTCCTCTTGTAACGGTTCTCAGAACAACAGCTGCTAACCATGCTTTCAGGCACTGTTTTAAGGTATTTCCAAAAAAGCTTGTCTGTCTGTCCTGGGTGGCACATGAACACTCGCCCCCTCCTTGCAGGCATACACTTTTTTCAGCAAGGCCTACCCTATGTGACCCAATTTTGCTTTTATTCCTTTTTCAATAAATACCCTCTGTAAGGGTAGAAGAAGGTGGCTATTTTAGGACAAAGGAAAGAAATATAAAGATATTCAAAAACTCATATTTGGAAATAGGTATTGAAACCGAATGAAAAAAACTCATGTATTGTAAATATAAAAAAGATTGAAATGCAGAGAGGTAAGATTTATGCAGCGTTTCCTCTTTCCCGTAGAAGTCCTGAGAATCAATTACTAGCTAAAATAAAAAAGTGTAGCTCATTAACAAAAATGGCACAGTTTGTTTAGAACTGGTGCACCAGACTTTATACTGTTACTGTAACTTTAAATCTGCTTCATTCTGCATCTGCTTTTATCTGTCTAAAGAATAGCAATTAGCACCCTAAAACAGTAAACTTGATAGCCTCACCTTGCGAGTAGAGAAACTGAAACAAAAAGGGCATGTCTACACTGCAGCATTATTTCAAAATAACTAACATTATTTTGAAATAACAAGGTTACAGTCTACACAGCAAGGTCGTTATTTCAAAATAATGGGCTTCTTATTCCAAAATCTGTAACCCTCATTTCATGAGGAATAACATCTATTTTGAGTTTTTATTCCGAAATAGCTTATTTCGAAATAAGTATATAGTGTAGACACACCCAAAGGTTTTGTCTATTTTAATGCCAGGATTAGATCTCAACAATTCTCAGTTCTAAGCACTTTAAAAAGATGTTATCGTTTCCAGTGAGAAAAGTTTTTAAAATATTGTACTGCTGTACCCACAGATCACTTACTCACAGAGATTGTCAGAGAAAACGTGTGATAATAGCAGTAACATGGTGTTTTAGAGAATGTCAGGTTGTATAGAGATCAGGGTTCCCGTTAAGGAGCATACCTACATGGGCATGCAGCAAAAATTTACCACACTCCCACCTCCTGAGAAGAGCCACACAGTGGCTGCCCAGGTGCTTTGGGGTGGGGTTGCATGGTGGGAGGCTGCCACGCCCCAGGAATAGCAGGGCAGCCACCTCGTGAGGAAAAAAAAGGAGCATAAACATTGTCAAATTAAATGTAAAAATATAATAAGAAAAGCCAAAAAGAAGTTTGAAGGACAGCTAGCCAAAAACTCAAAAAGTAATAGTAAAATGTTTTTAAAGTACATCAAAAGCAGGAAGCCGGCTAAACAATCAGTGGGACCCTTGGATGATCGAGATGCTAAAGGAGCCTCAAAGATGATAAAGTCATTGCAAAGAAGCTAAATTAATTCTTTGCTTCAGTCTTCATGGCTGAGGATGTTGAGGAGATCCCCAAACCTGAGCCATTCTTTTTAGGTTACAAATCTGAGGAATTGTCCCAGATTGAGGTGTCATTAGAGGTGGTTTTGGACCAAATTAATAAACTTAACAGTAACAAGTCACCCGGACCAGATGGCATTCACCCAAGAGTTCTGAAAGAACTCAAATGTGAAATTGTGGAACTATTAACTGTGGTTTGTAACCTATCCTTTAAATCAGCTTCTGTACCTAATGACTGGACGATAGCTAATGTGACACTAATATTTAAAAAGGGCTTTAGAGGTCATCCTGGCAATTACAGACTGGTAAGTCTAACATCAGTACTGAGCAAATTAGTTGAAACTATAGTAAAGAATAAAATTGTCAGACACATAGATGGACATAATTTGTGGCAGGAAAGTCAACATGGTTTCTGTAAAGGGAAATCATGCCTTACTAATTTACTAGAGTTCTTTGTGGGGATCAACAAACATGTGGACAAGGGGGATCCAGTGGATATAGTATACTTAGATTTCCAGAAAGCCTTTGACAAGGTCCCTCACCAAAGCCTCTTAAGTAAAATAAGTTGTCATGGGATAAGAGGGAAGGTCCTTTCATGGATTGATAAATGGTTAAAAGACAGGAAACAAAGGATAGGAATAAATGGCAAGTTTTCCGAGTGGAGAGAGGTAACTAATGGGGTCCCCCCAAGGGTCTGTACTTGGACCAGTCCTATTCAACTTATTCATAAATGATCTAGAGAAAGGGGTAAACAGTACGGTGGCAAAATTTGCAGATGATACCAAACTGCTCAAGGTAGTTAAAACCAAAGCAGACTGTGAAGAGCTTCAAAAAGATCTCACCAAACTAAGTGATTAGACAACAAATGAAATGTAATGTTAGTAACTGGTGGGTCCAACAGTGGCACACATGTGAACAAGCACACATGACCTTAATATTGGTGCACAAGACAAAACTGATTTCGCTCATGGATGGAAAATGTTAGAGGGAACACTGATAGATGCAAAGAAGAAAAGTAAGATGGACGACATACTAGCTAGTATGGGCTGGTCATTTTCTATGTAAATATGTGTATGTATGTGTATCTTGATAGGATTTGTATATATTTGTGTGTGTTTATTGCACAAGAAGAGAGTAATATTTGTTTGGAAAAAATGTCAGGTGTATTAGTTTAATTCTATGCAATATGCCATTTTAATTCTGATCCTTATACAGGAGGCCCCCAACTTGCGACCGCCTGAGTTCCAACCTCCCGCACTTACAACCATTTTTGTATGTGCAGAAGGAGCCGAACCTCTCCCCTCCCCCCCCCCCGACTTATGTCCTTGGCCTGCATTTATGACGGTGCACAGTGCCTATCGTAAATGAAGGTTCGAATTACGATGCCCCTGACTTGCGACGCCTCCCCCGGAACCAATCACTTTGCAAGTTGGGGGCTTCCTGTAAACCACCAGAAACAACATTTAAAAAAATACAAAACCATTACCATGGCTCAGGTGATTTTAGGTCATAATACCCAAATTTTTAGAGGTAGACTAGTTAGTCAAAATAGCCAGCCTTACAGACATGAGTCTCAAAATAAAGTATATCCAAAGTTTTCACATCTATTTTATCTTTTGGGTATTGAAATCACTGGGAACCTTTACACTGATTTAATCAAAATTGGATTGGTCACTTTCTGCACAGTACCACACCACACAATAACACCACGTGGCATGCATTTGTATAGACAAATAAATGGTAAAAACACTAACAACTAGTATATACATGCCCTTTCTATACCAAGAGTATGGAAACAAAATTAATGTCCTATCAATAACCTTGAGGCCAAACTGACTCCCATTATCTCTTTATTCCCCTCTCTTTTGCAGATGCAAAAACATCCCTAAAATCCTCATATGGAAATTCCATAATCTTTTCTGTTCTCCTCAGGTGTGCATGCCAAGTTTTCATTATGAAGGTTTCCTGCTGTGAAAAAAAAGAGGTGCATTTCCACTTTCATGTGTCTCTTTCTTTGTGGTAGAAAGGATTGAAGCATTAATGAGTAAACTAAACTAAACCTGTACAGGCAGTCCTGCAGGAAATTGGGTAAATTTCAAATACAGAAGGGGAAGAAATTCAATTAGGTCAATAAAAATTGTGTAATTTTGACACAATGAAGTCAGTTGTCACTAAGGAGTTACATGCACAATTTCTATTCATCTTAATGCCATTTTTATGCCTTACTCCCTGGTGTGTTGATGTGAACATTTATTTCAATGCACCACAAGAATCATGCAATAACAAATGAGGAAAAAAGAATAACTTTCTTTACACTTTCAAACCATTTACCTTCAAGAGAGTTATCCAAAAGAGAGCTAACATTCTTTAAAAGAATTTCAACCAGTATTTAGATTTTCTAGTGGAAAAAGCAGGCAAGCTTTCAGAAAAAAACATGCTGACACTGAACTAGGAACTTTATTCCCAAAAGAAAACATACGAGGCCCACAAGTGTGTAGATTCTAGGCAGAAGCTTTCTGTGGCTTCTTTACTTAGAGCCACAGAAAGCTTCTGCCTAGAATCAACACACTTGTATCTGAAGACTGAACTTGGCCCATAAAGTTTTAACAAAAATGTGCATCAAATGCTGTCCTCAGTCAGCTGATGGAATGAAATGGCAGTGATGCATCTCTCCATCACCCTTCAAAACCAGTAATAAGGCATGTTAAGAATATTCCATAAACGGGAGGTTGGACCTTTCAAGCAAGTGCAAAGCCTTCCTACTTAGCGCAAGTCCTTTCCTATTCCCTATGGCTTGTGACTCATACTTGAGGATTTTTCAGAATGGGAGCAACCTGAGTAAGGATTTTAATGTTAATACTGTATTTTATGCTTTTTAGCATTATACCATGTTATATCATAGCTTATAGTATATAAGCAACCTCAACGTGCTTTACACATTACTGTGTACAAATGTTTATGAATTAAGCTTTAGATGACCATTATGAGGTAAGTTTTATTTTCCACATTTTAGAGATGGAGAAAATATGACCCAGTTCCCAGAAAAGCACTTATGCACACAGTTAACTTCAAGTATTCCCACTGAAGTAAAACATTATAACAGAAGAGCAAAATACAGTTAAAGCCAGCCTTTTAGCTAGTGACTACCAGTATGAAAATTATAGCAGCATAGAATCATAGGACTGGAAAGGACCTCAAGAGGTCTTCTGGTCCAGTCCTCTGCTTGGCGACTAAGTATTATCTATACTAGGGGTGGGCCAGATACCTCAGGCATGCAGCAGCTACTGTTTTAAGTGCAGTGCTGCTCCATGTGACTCTTTACTCTGGAGGGCAGGGGAAGGCTTCAAGTGATCTCCCTGCCCCAGCCCAAATCCTCAGCTCCTATTGACTGGATACAATCGGCCAATAGGAACTGACCCCAGCGAATCGCTCAGCTCTGATTAGCCAGAAACAACCAGCCAATAGGAGCTGAGAGATTGGCGTGGGGGACAGAGGCTGCACAAGCCTCTCCCCTCTCCTAGAGAGGAGAGCCACATGGAGGGAGTAGCCTGCATTTTCAAGCTATCTGGGGATATGTCAGGTAGGGGGCCCAGCCTACCTTGGAGGGGTTGCAAAGATGCTCGTCAGGAGATGCTTAGGTAAGTGCCTCCTAACCAAAGCCTGCCTCTAGCACCCCTGCCCCTCCTGCACCCCAAATCCCTTCCCCAGGTCACCATCCAAACCCCTCTGCATCTCCCTACCCCAGATCACAACTCCTTCCCATACCCTGTATCCTTCCTACTCTCCTCCCCCAGGCCAGAATCCTCTCCTGCACTCACACTCCCTCCCTGACCTTACACCTCAATCCCCTGACCCAGATCACAACCCCCTTCTTCACCTAAACTCCCCTCTCAGATTGCACACCATCTCCTGCACCCAGTCCCTTACCCCAAGCACCTTTCTGCACCCAACTTCCATCCTAGGCCCTACAGCTCCTCCATACCAAAGTGTGGCCCTTGATCACTTTCCAAAATCTTGGAATGGACCCCACCAAAAATTACTGCCCACCCCTGATCTAGACTGTTCCTGACAGGTATTTGTCTAACATGCTTTTAAAAATCCCCCATGATGGAGATTCTACAACCTCCCTAGGAAATTCATTCCAGTGTTTAACCACCCTGACAGGAAATTTTTCCTAATGTCCAATCTAAACCATCCATTGCTTCTTGTCCTATCTTCAGAAGTTAAGAAGAGTAAATTTTCTCCCTTTTCCTTGCAACAACCTTTTATGTACTTGGAAACTATTATCATGTCCTCTCTCCCGCCCCCTCAGTCTTCTCTTCTCCAGACTAAACAAACCCAGTTTTTTCAATCTGCCCCGAGAGCTTCAGTTTTCTAGACCTTTAATCATTTTTGTTCTTCCTCGCTCAGTGCTCCTCAATCAACAGGACAGCAGTGATGAACTCTTACTTTCTATTCAATATTCCAAAAAATAGCATTGAATCAAGTTCTGGGGCAATCATTGGGTCCAGTAATCTAAGGTAAAGGGAAGAAAATTGTGATCCTTAGTGTGGAGGAGTGTTGATTTGGCAAGATTTCATTTGGACCAACTTTGCATTGGAAGTGAACTTGGCAATAAAAAATTCCCTTTGTAAAGTAACGCTTATGCATAAATCTCATTCATGTTACTGATAGCTTTGTACAGGGAAGTGGGATGAAAGAACTTGGTTTAAAATTGTGCACTCTAATGACTTTGGGAAGCAGGGAAAACATCTTTTATCTCATATCACTTCAACATACTTAGGTTCAATATATACAATATGATGCATGGTATTTAATCAAGTACCATTTTCTGTATCATGGTAACTCCTAATTCAGGATCAGGTTCTATGGTGCTAGGTGCTATGCAAACACATAGAAAGACACAGTCCATATCCTGAAGAGCTTAAAATCTACTTTAAGACAACATCAACAAGTGAGTGTGACAAACACTAGAAGGAAAAATGGTTCTGAATTCATGAAAAGTGTTTTAAAATTAAAACAAAACCCAGTCCTTATTGAATGTTCTTAAAATCTGTCATAGAAAACAATGCTGAGTAGTCATAATTTCAGTGAGCTTTGCACTCAAAAGGCCTAAAAAAATAAAGGATTAACATTTTCTTAAAGCCAAATAAATATGGGTTTGAGGCTATAATAAAAAAATCTTGCTTCTTAGTTAGTTTTAGCTCTAGACACTTTAAAATTAATATGATAGCCTGCACCAAGAGCATATTAGCCATTTTGAATTCACCTTTTCAAGTAACATGTATTTTTTCTCTAAGGCTTTATCTATACTGATTAAATGACAAATTCCAGATTTTTGATGATATAATCTTAGGAACTAAGCAGAATAAACACATAAAATAACATATTCTAACTTTACATCAGTTAATGCAGGTGATAGTTTGTCATAACAGATTATGAAATTAATACTTAGTACAGCTGAAGTCTTTGCTGGGAGGAAACCCATGCAGAACAAATACATGGTAATCTTTCTTGGCTTTGAGATTTGCAAGGTATCATCAAAAAGCATTAAATCTCTTTGTTCCACATTTATAATAATATTCCTCTGTTACAAAGGAAATCCTACCCCAGATACTTAAAGTCAAAGCCTTGATTCCCCTCAAATCATGTACTCATGAGTTTGAGTGAAAGAGCACATAGAAGATCACGCCTTATTCGTTCAGCCTACTTAGCTGTATTTCTCTCTCTTGTTCTGCTAGCTGAAAAGTTAGTCTAATTTGCTGATGAATACATTTAAGAGGGAGTGATCCATTACATTAGCTTTAATGAGCTGCAGCAGGTCACATAGTTATGGATGGCATCATGCAAAGGCTACAGTTCAGTGTGATACTAAATCTCTTGACAGCCCCAGAGCTTTTATGCAGTACTTACAACAAAGATGTAGTCACCAACTCCCTGTCACAGGAATTACTAGGTTTCATAGCTCTTTGCTAGTTGCTGTAGGTTTAGTCCTACAGTTTAGGAGCATAAGTAATTCATAATTATATATAACTGGCAGCCACAAGAAAGAACATTAATTTAGAGGTCTCATAGTTGTAGGAAGGATGGGCTTTTTACGTCTACCATATTTCCTCTGATATGGCTCAAAAGGCAAATTTAAACTTTTGAATTTCCCATATGAAGTCCTAAAGCACCAATTAATGAATAATAAAACCTATAGTTGAGCATAGTATAGTTTATCTTTACTGTGAAAAGGAGGAAGGTTAACAGAGAGAAATCTCCATTGCAAAATATTAATTTTTTTTAACTACAAAAGATCAACATGTGAGTTACTAAAATTACCTGTATCGTATTACAATTGCATGTACACGTTTGTGTGATTAAAATCTTGATGCTCTAGAAGTGTGTTTGTATTTATAATGAAAGATGGAATGAGCAGCATATTAGCATTTCAATATCTTGATATTTATATGACCTTCATAAATGTAAAACTGCATTACCAGAAACCTACATTGTTACTATGCTTATTGTCCTCTATTGTCCATAGGAGAGAGGTGGCTTTCGTCTGCATAAAGAGAGCAAAAATGGAGGACAGCTGTCACTTTCCTACCTCTGAGATCCAGGGCCATCCCTTGGGGGAGCATGGGGCAACCTCACTGCCCCAAACCCTGCCCCTGCCCAGCCTCTTTCTACCCCTGCTCTGCTCCCCCCTTCCCCAAGCCCCACCCCTGCTGCATCCCCACCCCTCTTCCTGCCCCTGCTCTGACCTCTTATGCCCCCATTGCACCCCTTCCCCGAAGTCCCCTCCCATGAGATATGTAACCCAGGGGATTACTGGGGGGGTTGGAGCTTGACATGGTGTGGCAGTAAGGATTAGACTCCATTTCCCAGACAGGTCTCTCTGTTTTACCATAGTGAAGGGAGGAGGACCACCCCAGCTCCCGGTCCTGGCCCCAGCCTGCTCCGCTTTACTCTTCCAAGCTCATGAGGAGTGGAGCAGGCTGAGGGAAGGGTTGGGGCACTCTGCTTCCACTGCCACAGTGAAGTGGAGCAACCCAACTGGGAGATGGCAGTGGAGCAGAGCAAGCTGCTACAGCACTCCGCTTCCAATGTCTCCCGTTGCCACAGTGAGTGTGTGTATGGGGCGACCCCTGCTGCTGACCCACACCAGGCTCCATAGGTTGTCCCTCAGGCCACCCTGGGTCCCATAGATAACATCAACATGGGGGGCCATCTCATCCACAAGATGATTGAGGCGGCATCTGTGGGGCCTTCAAAACACAGGGACTGGGGTGGCCACCCCGAAATGTCCAATGGATGGGATGGCTCTGTTGAGATCAACTCATCACCTTCTAAAAAAAAAAACATTCTCAAGACTTCATTTCAGTAACTCCTAACGTTAACGTGATATCACATCACATCAATGAGATTACTTAATAAGAGTGACTGTTGCAGATCATAATCTTGTCTATTGAAGACAGACATCTAGAACAGTGATTCTCACCCATGGGTATGCACACCCTTGGGTGTACGCAGAGGTTTTTCAGGAAATATAGCAGCTCATCTAGATATTTGCCTAGTTTTACAACAGGCTACATAAAAAGCACTAGCAAAGTCAGGACAAACTAACCTTTCATACAAGGATTGTTCTATATATCATACACTGAAATGTAAGTACAATATTTATATTTCAAGTGAGTTATTTTATAATTATATGGTAAAAATGAGAAAGGAAGCAGTTTTTCAGTAACACTGTGTTGTGATACTTTGCATTTTAATTTCTGATTTTGTATGTAAGCAGTTTTTAAGTGAGGTGAAACTAGGGGTATGTAAGAGAAGTCAGATTCCCAAAAGGGGTACAGTAGTCTCGAAAGATTGAGAGCCACTGTTTTATCCTTCCCCTGCAATTTACTCTCTATTTGCTAAGAGCACTGTAAAATGCATTAGTAGTATTTTGTAAAGCTATCAGAAATAGTCTGCATTCTTTAGGTACTATTTGTTATAAAACCACATTAAAACATCAGAAAAGCAGACTTTAGGAATTAACTAGACAACTGGCCTGTCTAATATAAACTATTTCTGCACATGAAATCAGAACAAAAATCATTCACATTTAACACTGGCCAAGAGTTTCAAGAGTGACTAGATGATTCTAAGTATACAACTTGGTAAGCCATTGAGGGGTTTGGTTTTCAGAGGGTGAATGTTCAGGGTTTCAAATTGGAGACTCAGAATCATTCAGTTGACTTTGAAAACCTGACCTAGTTTTGGAATCTCTAACGTGTTTTAGATTAGCTAGTTATTATTAATGCACATAGTGGATATCTTAGAGCTAGATATTTAACAAATGGTTGAATTATTATCTTTGGATAACATTTGTTTGAATTGTATCCTTTTCTTTGTGAATTGTCCACAGACTTTATCTTGTTTTGGTAAAAGTGTACATGATATAGCTTATGAACTGATTATTAACAATTTGCAGTCTATAGCTCACCAATGAACTGTTTATTCTGATTGCTACTTATTTTTGGTTTGTATTTGGTCATCTAAGTCATTTGTTTCTACATCTTAACTGCATGACAAACATTTTTAAACAGGATAATAATGAAGAAAGAAATGCAAATTAATGGCAAATATGAATACTCTTGTTCACACACAAATACCCTTTTTTGCACATGAATATGGGAATTGGCATGGAAAAGAGCTATTCTCTAAACTTCCATGTGAACAGTGCATGTTTGAGAACAGTGAATAAAATGAATAGATGAACAAGGCAGAATCAAACAGCAGTTCAGACTTTGAACGAATGTTCGTAAACACTGTTTTGCATCTTTCACCCAGACCTGTGAGCAGCCATCTGTTCAATAACTGATTTCAAACACGGACATTGACTTGTTTGGTCGATATTACTGATCAAAGAGACGCTAGCTATCTATTTATAGAATTTCTATTAAGTTCATGGTGGGGGTAGAGGGTACACCTATTGACCTATGGGCTTTTTAAATTTTTACACATCAAAGATGAGGTTTTGTTTAATAAATCATTTAAATACATTGCTGGTTGGTATAACATCTGTAACCATGCGTATGCTATGCAGCCTGTTACACACATGCTTAAAATGAAGAAGATGAGTAGTTCCTCCATGTATATAAAATAAAACACATGCTTCAGAGCCTTGCTGGTTTTGTCCAGAATGCTCAGCACCATGCAGGTTTGAGTTCCATCTGTTTACGTAAAAAATTAGCTGTACAAGAGTATTAGTAACTACGTATTTTCCAAATATTTTTAAAAATTTTTGATGAAAATCTGTTGTCGAACATTGAAGGTTTCCAGTTGTTGAAAACTAAACGCACTTTGCATTTTGTTATCTCAATGAAATCCAAATAATAATAATAATACTTAAAACTGGGCATTTTCTTGTAAAAATTTCCATTTAATCTAAAAAAAAAATGTTTCACAAAAATATTTCAACTAGTTCTAACCAGTGCTCTAGTTTTCTCCATTTGTGTTCAAAGCTTTCAGTGGAAGAGTCTGTGTATGCTGTTTTGCGAGCTATAAAAATAGCAAGTAGTATGGATTAGAAGATGTGGTCTTCATCTATTGCTATGAAGATTATATTGTAGTGCTACTAAGGCTTTGTGTGTGATGTTCCTTGGTCTTAAACCTGGATTGTGAAATATCTAGGATATTGTTTGCAGTGTTCTAGCTGTATTGATCCCAGGATATTAGAAAGACAAGGTGGGTGAGGAAATGTCTTTTACTGGACCAATTTCTTTTGGGCTTGATTGTTACTATTTTTTCAGTGGTTAGAGATGGAAGCTACAGTGGGAAGGGATTTTTTGATCCAGTGTGGGCTTTTTGAGGATGGTAATTATTGTATATTTCAGGGAAGCAGGCAGATTCAATCCCCTAAAGGAAGCACTGATATTTTCTATTTGTAGTGGACAGATGCTTTTCCTTGGGTTTCACCAGCCAGAAGAAGTACGGCTAAAGTGCCCAGATATCCAATTTTATAGGGACAGTCCCTATATTTTGGGGTTTGTCTTATAAAGATGCTTATAACTTCCCACCCCTTGTCCTTTCCCCCCCCTCCACACACTTGCACAGTTCTGTTTTGCAAGTTGGTGGCTTGAGTATTCCTAAAGACTTAGCAATGTCTATGCAACTGAAAGATGCATCAACTTAAGTTAGAAAAAACAAACAACCCCAACCCAACCAACCAAGGAAGGCTTTGTGCACTCAAATTTCAAACAGGTAATTTAAAATAAAATTAAAGGAAGGGGCTTTGTTTTTCCTTCTTCATAGGGTGGGTGTGGCTCCTAGGATTAGGTCATAGTGCTAGATCACAGTACTCTTATAGTCCCCTTTGAGCTTCAGTACCTCACACCAGCTGAGCACAACCACATTTCACTACTGGCTGGGCTCCCTGGCAAGCTGCTGTAGAGTTTTCTTTACTCAAGGATACAGTGTTAACCCTCTCTCTACCAATCTCAGGATTAGACTCTAACCACCTTGCAAAAGGATTTTTATTGTTCTCTCAGCTGGTCATTGATTGTTTCACCAACTTTTTGAAGTCAATCTGTCTGTGTTTTTGCTCAGTGTCCCTGTAATACTTCTCTGGCCTTTTTAAGACCTGATACTGGGCTAATGATGTTGCCTTTGATTATAGCCTTGGCTGCATTCCAGATCATACTTCTGAGTACATTGTAGGGCTGTCTGAACCCTGTAGAGTTAGTTCACAAAGGGGTTTGTGAATTGAACCATAGTTCTTAATCTGTAGGGGCTGTTAGTGAACCTTCAAGAGCAAGCCTCCACCTGCTACATATCCATTCCATTTCTACTCCTGCCAAACATGCCCTCCTTCCTCACAAGTCTCATGGGCTTCTTTCTTTCTTACCTTAGATGTCTCAGTGAGAATCCTGTTGTGGAGTAGGGAAAGAATGCCAGTTGTGTGGAGACAGGAACTCCTATTTATGTGTGGACAACCTCAGCCCATGTTGGGGCTGAGACTTTTGAAGGTATTAAAAAGCTTGTGTTCCGCAGCCACCAAGGTTTCCAATTTGATGTCCATACTTCACACAGCTCTAATACCCATAATAAAATGTATTTGCTTCACGTTAACTTGTATGTTTAGGCTAAGAGGATGTGAATGTTTCAAACGCAAACTATAAGGGCATTGTGTCACAGACCGTTTACATCCAATTTTACTCATGAGGGCATTCTGCACCAAAAAAATTAAAAGCTGTATGCCAAAAAATAAAAATTCTGTGCACAATACTTTACAATTTTGAAATAGTCTGCAAATTTTATTTGTCTCATAACTGTGGAGACTCTAGTATCTCATCAGGGAGCACAAGCCACTGGCTGCACAGAGGTGGGAGATCACCCTGCAATACCCACCAGGACATGGACTCAGGGGTGAGGCTGCACCTAACCCTGACACAGCACAAGGAACAGACCTGCTCCAGAAACTTCTTAGGGCCCTGTCCCTCTGTGTCAGATGCACCAGATGTGGGCAGTCAGGTTTAGCCCGGAAGGATCCAAGTGTGGAGGGACTTAGTTTGGGGGATTCCAGTATGGGTTGAGGGGGTTCTGTGTGGAGCAATCTGGATCCTCCCACTAGACACAAAGGATCTTCTGAAGGCTTCTTTGGTGGCACCTTTCCAGACTCCTGAGATGCTGTTGATAGGTCACCCAGGTTTCACAGGACTATAGGAACAACAATAGTCCTGTAGACCTGAATCTTTGTGTTCTCTTGTAGGTCATGGTCTGTGAAAATATGTCAGCACAATTTCCCAAAGGAAGCACATGTGCATGGGATCCTGTGCTGGATCTCACTGTCAATTTTTGCATTTTCAGAAAGTTGGCTACTGAGTTAGCACAAGTGCTCAACTGTCTCCAATGTCTGACCCTCAGTTATTTGTGGTGGGTCACATGCAAGTCCTGAAGCAGGCTGATGGAGTACTTTAATCTTGTCAATATTGAATAAGAGTCCCAAGTTTTGGTAAGATAGTGCAAGGAAATCTGGTATGGACTGAAGGTCATTCTCAGTGAGCATGAAGATAACACAGTCATCAGCATACTGAAGATCAGTAATGATCCCTGAAGCCTATAGATTTTGAACAGAGATATCAAAGATTAAAGAGCTGTCCATCCATTTTTTACTGGATGTCAACTTCATTGGGGAGGTGATCTTCAGCAAGGACCAAAATGGCTGCTAAATAGAAGGAAAACAGGATTGGAGCAATAACGGATCTTTACTTAACCTCAGTTTTGATGATGAAAGGTTCCATCTCAAGGCCATTACTGAGAACTGTGGGAGTCATGTAACCATGAAGAAGCCTTAGGACCTTAATACATTTTGGAGGGCAGCCAGATCTGGCCAGGACCTTCCATAGAGCTTCATGACTGACAAAGTTAAAGGCCTTTATCAAATCAATGAACCATGAATAGATCCTGATTTTGTCCCTGAGAATTTGCCTGGATTTGTCAGGCAACAAAGATCATGTTGGTTGTCCTACAATATGGCCTAAAACTGCACTGAGATTCTGGCAATCTTTCCACACAAAGGAAAGTAATTGGTTTAAGAGGAAAAGGGCAAGAGTTTTCCCTGTTGTAGCTAGCAAGGCAATGCCTTGATAGTTTCCACATTCCAAAATGTATCCTTTTTTAAAGATTGTAACAATTTTAGCATTTCTCAAGTCTTCTGGAATCTTCTCATTATATCAGATATGAAGAAAAAGGTTGTGGTACTTCCTTACGAGTTCTTCACCTCTAAATTTGTTGACTTCAGCTGGTATGCCATCTGGCCCTGCTGCCTTCTTGCTCCTGGTTTGCATAATGGCTCTTGTGACTTCTTCGAGGAGGAGGGGGAGTCAGCAAGAGATTCTCTTTCATGCCACTGAGATATAGATTCAATAGTAGCATCAGAGACAGTTGACTCATGGTTCAGGAGTAATTCAAAATGCTTTTTTCATCTGTATTTGATGGTTTCACTGTCCTTGAAGTACACGGACCCATCTTGGGTGTAGAGTAGTGTGGGTTCATGGGAGCAAAGACTGTAAATGGCCCTTCTTCCTGAAAAAGCTCCTCATGTCATGTTTATCAGCACTTACACTATTTTGTTTTTACAGTCCCAATTATCTACAACCAATGGGGAAAAAAACAATGTATGGAAAGGTTGTATATCCTGAGCACAACACCGATTCCATGCAGAATAAAATTATCATATACACTACAATACCCTTTCTATGCAGAATAAAATTATCATATACATTACATACAGTGACACCCAGGAGATATTGCACTGCATTAGGAGACAGCTTAATAGAGCATTGTTATAGTAGTTGTAGAGTTCAACCATCTGGGAAATGCTGGGTCATATCTTCACTGGTCTAAACTGGCATAACTTCAGGATGTGGCCAATTATGATGAATTGGGAAGTCTATATATTCACACAAATCTTATCAATAGACTCTAGGAAATGGTAAAATATGGGACATAACAAAAACCACAATTGGTGAAACATTCCTTGTTACTAGATATTATAGAACATCTGAAAAAGAAATTAAAAACACAGAAAATTGCTTCCTTGGGATTCAATTTGGAAAGTTAGGCTACGTCTAGACCGTAGGCTTCTTTCGGAAGAAGCTTTTCTGAAAGAGATCTTCCAAAAAAACATTTTCCGAAAGAGAACGTCCATACTGCCAACGAGCATTGAAAAAATGATCTGCTTTTTCTCGAAAGATAGCGTACACACTGAATGGATGCTATCTTGCATTTAAGCTGTGATTACTATGGATGGAGTGGCCACCAGGGCACCTGTGCTTTTTCCTCTTTCCTCTTCTTTCGAAAGAACTCCCTCTTCCCCCATCCAAAAGAGCTCTTTTGGAAGAAGGGTTCTTCCTCATAGAAAGAGGTGTACCAATGTTGGAAAAAACCCTCTGTTCTTTCGATTTTTTTTTGAAAGAACACAATTGCAGTGTGGACATAAAAATGGCCGTTTTTCCAAAAAAACTCTGTAGTGTAGACATAGCCTTAAAGTGTAAGAGGGTAATTATATGTGATCAACACAGAGAAGTCCAACAAATCCCAGACATAAATAACCTGATTGTGTCTGACTAAACATTCCCTGTTTTACTCATACATCTATAGTTTCAAAATTTAGTTCTTGTCTAGGCATGGATGTTGCTGCATTTTCCACTGTTTCCAATTCAAAAGCCCACATGCTGTTTCCATTGGCTCTCTTGACCTCCTGCCAACTCACTTTCTACTTCCCTAGCATTCCTGGGGATTCTTTAGTAACCACTGCCTATGATTTTAACTCTTACAGGCAAGGCAATTAGGGTTAGGTTTAAAGAGGTAACAACTACTGAGAAAAGACTTTAGCTAACTGAATGGTTGGAACATCCACAAAATGGCGTTTCCCCCTTTCTTTCATTCATCACAGGGGCAAATGTTTAAGGACCATGATTTCAGAGGTTGCACATGCAAATGTTCATAGTGGAAGTCATGGAATAGGAGGAGACACTGCTTAACACATCGGATGCCAATGTTCCCCACATCATTTGCCAGAGCCTGGCATAGAAAAAATTAAATAGGCCAAAGAAGACTTTGAAAACATGCTTTTTAAACTAGGACCATGCAAACATATATCAAGAAGTTGTCTCAGGGTATGGTGCAGCAAGAAAAGACCTATAGCAGCAAGTCTCAGAGCATAGGTTACCTAACTTAGGGTCATGGGACTTATACTACTGTTTTTTAGACCTGCAGCACAAATGTCCAGGGTTGGGCTGAAACTCGGACTCTGAAGGTATGTCTACACTGCATTCCTCTTTCAAGAGAGGAATGCAAATTCAGCCGAGCGAAATTGCAAATGAAGCGGGGATTTAAACCTCATTTTATAAGGAGTAAGGGTTATTTCAAAAGAAGGGTTTTCTTTTGAAATAACTGCGTCTAGACAGTGTTTTTTATTTCAAAACAGGGTATTTCGAAATAGCGGCCGGACGCGATTATGCAAATGAAGCACAGAAAATTCAGATCCCCGCTTCATTTGCAATTTCTCTCGGCTGAATTTGCATTCCTCTCTCGAAAGAGGAATGAAGTGTAGACATACCCTGAAACCTGGAGAAGTGGGAAGATCTCAGATCCTGGATGGTGGGAATTGGAAATATGGATACAACAGCCTCATCTCCAATTTTGATACTTTTTTTCTGGTCTAAAAGTTTGGTCTGCTGTAAAGTTTAGCAACTTGTTGTTTTTGTATTTTTGGTCATTCTAAAGTGATATTAAACCCCTATTTTCTGGCAACATTATATTTATGTATGTGTCTCTACTACAGATTATTCCCTATTTTTAAAATTGTCAGTGCATATGATCAAGAAATGTTCTTGAGCAATGAGATCAAGCAATCAGTCATAATCTTCCTCAGTGCAGTGTCTTTTTGTATGCAGGAAGCAGCTGCCACCATTGATGGTTGAGCGCAGTTGCCTCTGCAATTTTCCTATGTTTTTCTCTCAGTATCAGATTGTATTTTCCACTCTTCTCCTTCTCCTCCTCATCCTTTCTGACTTTCAGCTCCAAGGTTCTCTGATAGGTTTCAGCTTCTTGTTGTATCAGCTCCAGGTAGGGAGCTCCAGGTTGTGACATGTTGCAATCCCCCCCAGAGGGTGGGGGGACTCAGGGCAAGTGGTGTGAGAGGAGGGTTGTGATACAACACGATCTGTAAGAAATTTAAGAGTGGGGTGGAGTACGGGAGGCTCCAGGCAGCAGGCTGGGGAATGTCAGGATGGTGGGGAGGGTGGTTCAGGGCAGGTGTAGAGATGTGGGGAGTGTAGGAGTCAGGGCAGGGGGTTGGGAAGCTCAAGGCAGGAGCGTGAGGTGTGTTTGTGAAAGGAGGTGCTGAGAGGCTGTGGGGGCTGAAGCCACCCCTCCCCAAGATGTGTACCAAGACACTGCTTCCTCTTCCCCTTCTTGTCACTGTCAGGGAGAAAGAAGAAAGTGCACAGCTTCTCTGCCAGCCAGAGAGCAAGGAATGCGGCAAACTGTGCACTTTCCCCTCGCTCCCTGACAGTGACGAGAATTCCTACATGAGAATCCCTTCTGGGGGAGCGAGTCCCCTCCTAGTCCCTATAGGAGACTATAGGAGATCCCCAGGAGCAAGGCTGCAGACATATTGTGCCTATTCCTGCAGCCGAGCACTCCAGCCAGTGGTCTCCTTCTTTCCGGAGCAGCACATAAGGGCACACACTTTCACCTCTGGCTCTAGGGCTTTCCTGTGGGTGGCTTCCTCAGCTTCTGCAGTGGCCATTTCCTTCAGTCCATTTCTGCCAGCCACTTCTTTCTCTCTCTTTTTTCTGCCTCCAATCTGGCCAGCTGTACCTCTGCAGGTTCACTGGCACTCATTTGTATGTTTCTAGTTTCCTTACCTCAAATAAGCAAACAGAAAATAACAAACTACAACTTCTTTGACTGTTTCAAGACACTACCCTTGAAACTTACTTAAAATGGCTCTACCAGTGTTTAAAGTGTAACCTTCACTTAAAATAACAGGCTGTGCATATACCCTGCTCATTGTGCCACTGTGACATTACATGCATTGGCTGATGAATAGCTGTGTTCCTTCAGTTCTCCAACCTGGAGTGCCTTTTGCTATGAGTGTTTCCTATCCTAGTCTCACATATAACCTCCAGCATGTAAATTACTCTCACTTAAATTATATGAATACTATAGCCACCTTTGAATTATACTGCAGAGCAACATCAGCAAATTCTCAGGCCCAGACTTTTTCCAGCTCTCTCATGGACAATACAAGCTCATATAAAGTCTGTCATTTTATTAATAGAAAATGATATGCAGAAATCCTGCTTTCTCAAATAAAGTTTCCCAAAAACTTCAGTCCAAATACACTGGGTTAGATAAATCAGTAAAATAAATTCATTAACTACAAAGAAATAGATTTTGACGTGACTATCAGTAATGAGACATAAAAGTTGGAATTGGCTACATGAAAATAAAAGTAAAACTCAATTAATATCTGACTTCAATCTAAGGGCTTGTCTACACTGGCAAGTTTTGTTACCAAAACCCCCTTTTTGGCAACAAAACACAGACAAAAGTAATGCAAAATGCCTGGTTTCAGTACAAAAAACTTCCACTTGAGCTCCCACAGTGACATTGTGCCAAAAGAGATCCCGGAATGCATTAACAGGGTAATCTTGAATAGGAGTAATGAGATTATTTAACTATATTTGGTACTAGTGATATTGCTTCTGAAATATTGTGTCCACTTCTGGTACCCACAATTCAACCATCACTGACAATTTTTAGAATCAAGTTTGGATGTCTTCCTAAAAGATAAGCTCTAGAATTATTTTGGGGGAAGTTAGACTAGATGATCACAAATAGTATCTTCTGGCATTGTAATTTATGAAAACCATGGTAAAAAGCCATGTAGAAAGAACTACAGGAGAGCCACATGAGTTATAATTCTACTAATATCCTTGTACAGTTTTTGAAGAAAACACTTTTAGTGTTACATGGCAATAATAGAGTACTGCAGTGTCAGAAGTTGACTCATTTAAACCAGCATAAATAAAAGGAAAAGAAAACTTTTCTAATTAATCGAACTTTGACTTAATTAGCCCACAGAATGGCTTGAGTGTGAAAAATTTGTTTCACCACATTATAAACCACAATGGAGATTGAGAAAGAACAGTGAGGTACATGTTTGCTAATTAGTTTATGCAATGGGATGTGAAGCTGAAGATATTAATAATGCATTTCTACTGAAGGAGCCAGGTATAACTGTGATGCTATTGTTAAGAAGCTTGATGAGCTTTTCATTACCAAGAAGAATGTGATCCATGAATGGGCATGCTTTGCCCAAAAAACGGTGCAAAGGCCCAACATCGAAGACTTCCTAAAGGTCTTGTGTGGACAAGCAGACACTGTGATTTTGGTATCTGGAAGGAAGAAGATATAAGAGATTGTCTAGAATTTGGGATTATAATGAAGAAATTTACATAAAAATGAGAGTGAGTATCTTAGCTAAATCTGGAATGGCAGTGCCACTGTCACAGCCATCTGAGCTAGTGCACATATAAATCATCTGCAAGAATATAGCAGAAGCGGCAAAGAAATGTGTTTATGGATAAAAGAGAAGCATCAATCAGATGTTGAGGGGACTCACTAGGAAACGAAAACACGGATGAATGCTCCAACATGGGAGAGGATCCAGAAGGGAGGAGTTATGAATATCAAGTCTTAGTAAAACATGGCCTCATGGAAAGAATTCCCCGGGTATCAGCAAAAGCCTCACATCAGAAGAATAATATGCTGTACTGAGGATATGTTGTTTTTAGCCATAGTAAGAGCTCTGTAAGGAGCTTGATCCAAGAAGAGTGATAACAAAAGGCCTTGGCTCAAGCAGGGGGTTTCAGGCCAAGATGACCTTATTAGTAAAGGACATGCACATAAGTGGGGTTTGTTGGGTTCACTGAATATAACATAAGAATGGCCACACTGCATCAGACCAAAGGTCTATTTAGCCCAGTATTCTGTCTTCTGACAGTAACCAATGCCAGGTACCCCACAAGGGAATGAATAGAACAAGTGATCCATCCTGTCGCCCATTCCCATCTTCATGCAAAAAGAGGCAAGGACACCATACCTGCCCATCCTGCCTATTAGCCATTAATGGACTCCATGAATTTACCTAGCTCTTTTTTAACCCTATTAAAGTCCTTTACAACATCCTCTGGCAAGGAGTTCAACAGGTTGCATTGTGTGCATTGTGTGAAGAAATACCTCCTTTTTTTGTTTTAAACCTGCTACTTATTAATTTCATTTGGTGACCCCCTAGTTCTTGTGTTATGGGAAGGAATAAATAACTCTTCATTATTTACTTTCTCCACACCAGCCTTGATTTTATTGACTTCCAGCATATCCCTCCTTGTCTCTTTTCCAAGCTCAAAAGTCCCAGTCTGATTAATCTCTCCTCAAACAGAAGCTGTTCCATACCCCTAATGATTTTTTTTTCTCTTTTCTGAACTTTTTCCAATGCCAACATATCTTTATTGGGATAAGGTGACCACATCTGCACACACTATTCAAGCTGTGGGTGTACCATGGATTTAAGGGCAATAAGATACTCTCTGTCTTATTCTCTATACTTTTCTTAATGATTCCTAACATTGTTTACTTTTTTAACTGCTGCAATATACTATGTGGATGTTTTCAGAGAACTATTCACAGTTACTCCAAGCTCTCTTTCTTGAGCGGTAACAGTTAATTTAGTCACCACCATTTTATACATATAGTTGGAATTATGTTTTCCACAGTGCATTACTTTGCATTTATCAACATTGAATTTCATCTGTCATTTTGTTGCCCAGTCACCTAGTTTTGTGAAATCCTTTTGATTTCACAGTCTGTTTTGTACTTACCTATCTTGAGCAGTTTAGTATCCTCTGCAAATTGTGCCACCTCCTTGTTCTCCTTTCTCCAGATCATTTATGAATATGTTGTATATGATTGGTCCACGTATGGACCACGGGGGACATGGCTAGTTACCTCTCTCCATTCTGAAAACTGAAGTAGAATAAAGTTAATTCAGCCCGTTCCCTTCCAGCTAGAGACATTGAGATAGGGGCCTATTTGTTCTATGTTCCACATTTGTGTTAAAAGAGTTAGCCCGGTATATATAAGTCTTGTTGGAGTTATTGAGGTCCACCAGGGGAAACTGAGACACAGATGTAATTACAGTGCTCCAGGAGTGAGAGCCCCTACCACAGTGACATGTTTGTTTATGAGAAGTAAGAGGAAGTACAGAATATAAGGTTGAAACAAGTTCTGAAGCAACTGAAACTGCTGGATTAAAATTATGTAAAGAAAAATATTTGCAACGAGAAACCCAATTACAGTCCATAGGATATGTGAATTGTAAGGGAAAATGAGGACAGACTGAGAACAAAAGTCAAAGCTGTCATTAAAGTGCTACTAAAAAGGATCCAGAACTTAAGCAGGTCCTAAGTATGACAACATTTATGAGCATATTCATCTACCCCATGTCCTCAGAAAGTCAAGCACTTTATGAATTGCTTAAATCAGACTCAATGTGTTTCTGAGATAAAGTACAGGAATGCAATTTTGGGGCACTAAAGAATCCGTTGTCTACATCTCCAGTACTGGCATTTTATGACACTGTGATGGGGTGTACTCCCCGCATTGGGCAGGATAGTGTTAACTCTGCCCTGAGAACTGAGAAGGCCACACTCCCTTTACCTTATTGGGTATGCTTGGGCTGCACTGCTATAAAAGAGAGCAGCTCAACTTAGTTGGGGCTGGCACTCAGAGGGAGAGGATGTGCCTGACCAACTCCTGCAAACCCCAGTGACAGCCCAAACACCAAGACACTACCACACAGGTTGGAGACCTGATGCATCTAGAGATTTCCCAGGTTCCAGAAGCAATTGGAAGTAGCCAAATCACAGAGGAAGGAGGGGAGCTGGAGAGTCACCAGCGAATGGAGACATTTGAAGCAGGAAGCAGCCCAGGGATGGTGACGGCTACAGGGTGAGCTCTCACATCTGGGATTTCCCCGCTGACTCAGTGGCTAGGGCAAACCACTAACAGGGCCCTGGGGGAGAGTCCAGTGGAGTGGGAGGACCTCGACCTCCCTGTCGGGGGATGTAAACCTTTCCCCTATCTACTGCCCCTTAAATAGACTCTGAACATTGTGTTGTGCTGGGACTATTGAACTGTGCTGCCCTGCCAAAAAGGGTGAGTTATAGACTTTGACCATTGGGTTGCATTGGGGACTATTGAATGGATCTGCCCTTCCAATAAGGGCTAGATATAGATTCAGACCAGGGGACTAGAGGGAACTAGTAGACAGACTTTGGGTGTGTGAGATTAGAGACACTGGCCAGGGAGAAAGGGGTGAATGCATGTGTGACAGGCACAAGGCTAACACCCTCACTCTGCTCTGGATCAGGTCTTCACCTCAGCCGTGTGACAGAACCTTTAAAGGTACAGTCATTTCAACAAATACTAGGCGCCTAGGGGGAATTGTGGGAAGGCACTGGAGCACTAGCAACTCTGGAGTGGAGCTAGATAACATTCAAATTACTGAGTGCTTGTATTAGCAATTGACAAGTTGTATTAAATTCAAGCTTTAATCTATGCCCCTGAAAAGGCCCACACACTTGAGTTAAGGGTTCTTCTGTGACTCTTGAGGTAGGGGCAATTCAAGGCACAACTCAGAATGAACGTTGCAATGAAGACAAACCTTCAGGTGCGGGCTGATCAAGGAGTCCCCACTGTTGCTCCAGAGAAGAGATTGGAATGACATAGAAGAACACGTGATTGGCCTACCATCCTCACCACAGAAATGAGAACTGACTCAAGCAGCCATAAGTGAACATACACAAATGTCAATTATATCAAGTTTTCATGACAGCCCAGTTACTTGTGCTGGCCATGATTCCCGTGTTTTTCCTGATAGCTATGGAATTTGTATTTCAGTCCCATTGTCAGCCCCACAGATGGGAAAGGTGTGAAGGGGGCAACTGCCCTGGGGCCCACTGATTCAAAAGGGTCCAGGGCTCCCAGACACCATTGCCACTGCAGTGGTAGCTGAAGCCCCAGCTCCTTTAAATCGCCACCAGTGTGCCATGTGGAGAGCTCCAGGAAGCGCTGAGGGCTCGGAGGGAGCATGTCACCATCTAGGCGGCACCGAGGGCTGGCTATCCCTGGCCCTGCCCCTCCTTCCCAAGGCCCTGCCACTACCAGGAGTGCTGAGCTAACTTCCCCATCTTACCCAGAGAGCTGGTGAGGCTGTTGGCTACCCTACCCATAGTCCTTGCAGATGACATATTGGAAAGGATACATATGGGATACCAGGGCTTTTGAAAATGCTAGTAGTGAGCCTGAATGTTGGTTGGCAATCCAACATAGGATAGGACCCAAAACTCAAGGTGGTATCCCAACCACCTTGAAATTCCCAGTTTTGGGGATACAGTATCATTTTAAGCCTACTACTTTCAATCCCCATTACCCACAAAGGAGCAGACTGATGGAGGCAGCAGTACAGATTGCAAAAGGAATTCTACAACAGAAAGACTACACATTAGCTCTGCTAGACAAGAGAGCGGCCATAATGGCAATCACTGCAGTAGGTCATGCTCAGTGGCCAATGAGAGATCAGAATGATGCTGCCAACTTTAGAAGTAAATACTCATCCTAGATGGCAAATTGAAGAATAGAAGTGGTCTGACGTTTTCCGATGCAACTTTTTTCTGTCAGAAAATGCCACTTTTGACTAAACTTCAGATGGAATTCAGGCAGCCTTACAGCACTCCTTCCAGTTTAGGCACTTAGCTCAGCTTCCACTAAAATGATTTTCACACAAGATCAGTGAGTCAACGTTTTTTAAATCAAGAGACAGAGAGAAACAAGTCTAAGAAAATCTTAATTGGGCGTTTGTCTGGTGTCCTGCTTATTTACTCATCTGCCATGCCAGCTCCTCAGTAACTTGCATGGCAGCTACTGGTGACCCCAGGCTCTTGGGCTCTCTGGCAGCCCACTTGGGAGCTTGGACTTCCAGGTTCTTCATCCTGATTCTGGACAAAACATCAACATTTTTTGACAGAATAGCCAAATGCACTTTCCTGGCCAGGTCTAGTTAAGAGTCTCCAGTGGCCTTGTCAGAGTTTCCACTGTGTGATTGACAGCAATGAGACTCACACCACTACTTTAGTGGAGAAACAGTAATCCTGTTTGGAAGCATCTTTCAGCCTACAGAACATGAATCTAATTTTGGTTTTTGATATACCATCACATGGACAAAACCCGCCTCTAGGGCAGGAGATGGCTAGATCTGGACAAATGATAAAGCTGGCACTTCCTTTAGAACTCTATTTTGTTGCATCATGTGAATGTGCTCAGGGCTGTGCAATTAGAGGAGGTGGTAGTAAAGTTGTGAGAATGTGCGCTATTGTTTCTTTAAAACTGTGGCAGAAATCCAGAGGAGAGGCTGGGAGGCAGGGCTGGGGAGGTTCTCAACTGAAGCTCCATAGTGAGGCAAAAGTAGCCAGAGGATAATGCTATCTGCTTTATTCCAGTAGAGTTCCTTGTACAGTGTTAGAAGAGAGTTGTTTCATCATTGTCACATGACAAACAACAGTGTGGGAGCTGAGGTAGAAGAACAGCTTAAGACACTTTTAGGATAGCTGGTGAACAGCATAAAGATAAAGATGTGGATGGAGATGTCCTGGCGGATGTACAAATAAGTGCCAATCAGCCTGAGCCAAGACTACAAAGAGACCTTCTTAAGGAGAGAGAAAGCTTTGTGATTTATCATTCCCATTTATCCTGCACTGACAAACAATAAATAACAATTTACGTATGACAGAGGAGTTCAGCTTAACAACACCCTATTCTTCAGAGACTTCCACTGGGAGGAAAAATGATTGTCATTCTAGAGACTGGAACACTGTTCCATCCCCTAGATAGGTAGCATAACGAGTAAAAAAAAAAGAGGCCTGGCTTAATGAGCAAGACTATTTAAAGACAGATGATACCAAAAGAAGGAATGTAACTTGTGGTCTATTCATATAAGCCCATATTTAAAACATTAATTTCTGTTCAGTCTAAAACAGAGAACCCACAAATGCGCTTTCCCAGACAGACTATTGATTTCTGACCTACAAATTACTATCCATCAAGGAGGTTTGGTGCAGAGCACAGGCTGTGGGGGAAAAGGGCTGCAGTACACTGGGTACTTCTCAGCTGCAATCTGCATAATGTTTAGTATTCAGCGAGTTAAAGCATGCAATGAAAGGGAACTGTCAGCGCAATCTAGAAGATATAAAGAAATGAAGGGGTGAAAAAAAGCCGTATGCTAATAATCCACTCAGTAATTAAGTGAAGATCGCTGCCAAGCGCCACTGCCACTTTCAAAGGGTAATTTGTACAGGAAATCATAGAGTCATTGTCAAATCATTTCAGGATAAAAGGAAAGTCATCAACTAAGATAAGATAAATGCTGGGTGTCTGGCAGCATGTGCCCTAGGAAATGCCTTTGCTTTTTTTTTAATTTAAAAAAATACTTGCAAAAGTGGGGCTAGGAAAACTTGACAGGTTGAAATGTGCATTTACTATTAATAATAGGGGTGATATATGCATAGATACATTATTAAATAGGTAACCGGAACAAAAACGATAAAATAAGCCAGTTAAAAGTGACTTAACTTGCAACAATCATAAATGATTTTTCATTTAAACCCTCAATAAATTAGAACATATTTCTTCCCCGCCCAAACCCTCTATTTTAACTAATCTATTTTAATGTTATTTTCTCACATTTAGGTCATTATCTGTGGACAGAAAATGTTTCCTTCAGTAGAAAATTATTTACAAGGTGGGATGATTTCACAGATTTTTAGCCATTGGCCTTTAAAGTTCCTCTTCAGTATCTAACTATTGCCCCATTGTTATGTTTTAAAGACACTTCAAGTGCTAAATCTGCAGCCATTAAGGTTGTGATGTAATTGTTTTTGCTATGGAAATAGGTATTCTATGATGCTTCAAGGATGCACCAATTGTTTATTCAAAAATGGATATTACTGAACAACTCCAAGCCGTCCTGTGGCACCTTAGAGACTAATATATTTATATCATGAGCTTTTGTGGATAAAACACACTTCATCAGATAAATAGAGTTTTCCTGTGTTAGTTTCCACTGAGCTTTCAAATGTGAGTTTTTACCTATCAACCTGTCCTGATGAAGGCCATGGCACTTCAGTATGTGCCTAAGAGAAAGTGTGGTCTCACTGAAATCCATTTGACTAATCAGTGTTTGAAAGGTAAACCTGTGCTCCAGTGGACTGGGACCATTCAGGACATTCTGGCTCTAATGAACTTCCATCAACTTCACTGAGGCCAGAATTTCACCCAACTACTTGTCAAATATGTCCAAGCTGGAGGACTGTCCAAAAAGAGTGTGACCCGATAAAAAAACGGAAGGTTTTAGAATTTTAGCCCTTCATACTAGTTATTCATTACACTCTTTAAAAATGAATCAGACCTATGGGACATATATTATATATAATTCTATCTGACACCTGAGATTTACATGATACACAGATTCACTTAGGCTTGTGAGATATTGCTTAAACAGCTTCCATTCTCTTTTTCCACTGGGTCTTAAAATCATGTGATAAAATTAAGCTTACTTCTAATTTATATGACTTTTTAATTTATTCCAGGATTATTTGTTAAGTAAATTTTCTGACCTATACTGTAGTTGTCACAGGTGAAAATAGCACACATATGGATGTGTGAGTGAGTGAAATATATTAATTGTTTTCAGAAAACAGTGAGCATCAGAAGTGGAAAAATATGACATTGCATATACTTTATATTTTCCAAATATATTAGCTGGAATGAATGATAAACAGAAGCATGAGTCTCTTTAGATGAGGTTTAGAATTTGCATATTATTTTACAGCTAAGTCAGAAATCCAAATGCAGAACTCAGGAGTAGGTAACAGAGTGAGGATTTGTGACATTTTGTGGAGAACTCCTATTCCAATTAATGAATTCCAGCCATCTAGATTTTATTCACCCATGACAGATACAATGTAGATCAAATGATTCACGTCATAAATAATTCAAGTGTAATTTAATAAAAGTTAATGACTTATATTAGAAATAGCCTTAATTTTATTTCACTGTTTCACAATATCAATGTGAGAGAATACAACAGAATAGAAATGCCTTAAACAATGGCATGCAAGCTTCTGTGGATTTACTTTAATATACTGACCTTCCACACACAAAAGGTATGTTGGAATCTTTTACAAAGTAATGTGTTAACTTCTAGCAGCATGGCTGGATTGGCAAAAGGAGCAGCATTTTGTGCTCAACAATTGCTCACACAGAATCAACCATCCTTCAGATGTACTTAAAGGTCTGTAGGAAAAGCACATACATGAGATTATGTGGCATGATTATCCTTTAAACTTTTATTCCAAGCAACTTTCCTCTTATCTAATATGGAATTATATCTTTCCTCTTAAAAAAGATTGTTTTCACTTTGTGGCAAATGGGCTTCTGAGTTTACTTCAAACATCTAATTTATATTCTATCTAGTAGTAAGACTTAATTAAAAAACAAAAACTCTTCAACTGACTGTTACACGAGTAAGATGTGTGAGCTTTGGCCCTATAATATATTACTTTGCAGTGTGAAAACATGAACATGCATCTCTGTTCTCTTTTAGGGCTACCTTATTTTTTATTAAAATAGAAACAGGACAGGAGTGTGTTTAACACACTCACAAGAAAAACTTGTGTGTAGGTATTCTAAACAGTCGATAAACTCCTCTATACGTTTCTGGGCTTTTAAAAAAAACAAATATAACCTAAATATATAATTTTGTTATGATAAATCCACAGTCTTTGAAAAATGACTATTCTTTCAAACTGGTTTTGCAAAACAAAACAAAATGATGTGGAAGATTTATCTGTGCTAAATTGTTTGACACAGTTGTGGCTAGATATGAGTAGCCACTCCCAGTTTTGTTTAGGCAAAACCTTGCACTTTCCACACCAATAAGTGCCCAGCTACCCCATTTAGATGGACAAATGTTGCTTCCATGAGATAATTTAAGATGCATAGAAATATATACACACTACTGAAGGTGCAATTTTTGAGGGTTGGTCCAGACTCAAAGGAACCAAGAGTTTGCCAAGAGTGACAGTTTGGCTAAAATTTGAACCAAACAACCCCAAATTTTATGAGATGAAATGTTGTATTCTACAGAAATAATTATGAGTATTACAAAGACTAATTGTGATTGCACAGTGCATCTTAAGAAATGTGGCTCTAAATCCATGTAGCTGTAGCAATGTTTATTTTTTTAAAATGTTCACATGCCTGTTGATATTTCCTAAATTAAGCCAAGGGAAAAAATGACAGCATTTTAAAACATAAAGTAATCTGTAAAATTAAAAGCTCTTGCTTCTCCCTTTCCTTCCCCTTCCCCAATGTATACCATATGCCAAGGCTACTCCTTAACTATAACCGACTGTTGTTACTGTAGTAATCAGTCTATGTCAGAGCAATTACTTAAAATCATCCGTCCTGGTTGTTTTTCACAATCTGCATCACACTGTGCAGAACAATGCAGCTGACAATCCAAATGGCACAGATGGAATTATCATACCTCACACACTGTCTGACTGACAGTTACCTGCGGGAAGAAGGAGGGACCCTATCATCTAAATGTTTGCTGCCAACCAGACTTTTCTGGGAACAGCTTAAAGGAGACTGTGATGGGTTTGCTTTGCTGTGCCTTTGTCATTTCAGAAACACTGAAACACATGCACAGCGCATGAAAAATAGCAATAGTGCCATTGGGGGAAGAAGTAGACATGGGCATTATATAGTTTAGCAAAATGTGTTTGATAAATCACATGCCAGGGGGCCTTTAAACACTTACAATTATTTCACCTTGTGGCAACATAGGTTAAAACTAGCAAAACAGCTCCCAAATCACTGAAAGCTTCCAAATTTGGATGGCTGGTGTTAGAGATCAAAAAGTGACCCCTGATCCAGCCCTTGAATATTCTGAAACTTAGTGGTGTTTGATAACAACTTTTACATCTCAAGGACATCTCTAGTTGAAATTAGGGATGTTAAATATTGGTTAATAGAATAGTCGATTAACCTCATGAATTCTTATCGGTTACTCGACTGTTCTGTAGTCCCCAGGGATGGGGCTGGCAGTCAGTACACTGGCCCCATTCCCAAGGAGCCCCTTCCACTCTGCGCTGCTGCCTCTGTATCAGAGGCAGCAGCGTGGGGTGCCAGGTGGGAGCTGGTCCATGCAGGGACCCAGTTTAAAATCCAGCTCCCCTTGTGGACTGGCTGCCTGTCACCCCATGCAGCAGCAGCCCCATCTGAGGGGGAAGAAGGGCTGAGCTCCTGAACCTGGTGCGAGCTAGAACTGAGCCGGGCAGCTTGTCTGTCTGGCTCCTAATACACTTTAAATGCAGAGCTGCAGTGGGGTATGTCCAAGACCCAGGGCGAGCCAGGACTGAGCTGGGCTGCTGGCCAGCCTGCTAAAAAAATTACTGGCAAGGGGGGGAAAAATACATGTAGTCTATAGCATTAACCGATAAGCTCTTGCTTATTGGTTAATCGACTACACTATTACATCCTTAGTTGAAATATATTAGTTCTTACCACTGTTCCTTATATCAACGTGAGTGGTGATTGGCAGAAAAATATAACCCCTTGAAACCTCCATCGTTTTCTTTACAAATTCTGGAAATTATTTCTTTTAGACTTGGTTTATTATACCTGGATGTTCATTTTCAAATTGTAAACATTTCATTTTATTAAGGAACAAGCTGTTAGAAGATAAAATTATGAAATATCTATTGGCATTTGAAATTATACATGCATATTGATTCATACATCAATAATCTACCATATTAATACAGAACAAGATACTGTTTGGGGATAATATGTTATCTTATACACTTTAGAATTCTGATAAATGATAAATAGCAACAAAAAGAAACACATAGCTTTATAGAGCAGCACTTGCAAAATTAAAAAGTGAAAAAGCCATTACCCCAAAGGAAACAAATATTTCAGTTTGGTATTGAAATTTCAAAATCTTCAGAACTGCAGTGGTTGACAAAGAAAATAAATAGCAAACCCCACAATTATTATCCTGTACTGTGAGTTCCAGGGCTTAGGGGTGTGTCTCTATTAATTATTTGTACAATAGCTGGTGTAACAGGCCCAGATCCTTGATTGGGGTCCCTGTATGCTACTGTCACAGAAATAATGATTTTCAGATGGTTCTATTGTATCTCCTGCTTCTCCCGGAGTAACACTTGCTTGAGGCAGTCTGACTTCTGCCTCCATCTTCAGCACAGACACCAAAGCGCCTGTTTTCATGCGAGTCAGTGAAGTCTTTCATTTCCTCTATAATCCCCAAAGCCTGAACTGTATTCATAGTCATTTAAAATCAATGTGGTACGGAGTAATTAGAGAAGCAAAATAGCTACTGCAGGTTATTGGATTTATTTTTCCAATTTTTTTTCTACCATAAACTATGACTGTTCATACTGGAGTGATATTTTAAAATAGATTTAATCTCTGTGTGTGTATATGAGTTTTACAATTGTACATACGCTGCCTCCATTCCCTCCACCTCCCCCCCCCCCCCCCCCCCCCCCCATTTTAAATGGTCTAAGCTGGCAGCTTTCTAAACATTAATACAAAGAAAATATATTTTTCTCAGCAACAGAAGCACTGCTAAAAAGCCAATTAGAAGAGATGAATTTTTATTGCAGGCTGATGATTAAATCTACATTAATCATAAACATCCACGGGCCACCAACAGGGCTTGTTTAATCATTTTCAACCATTTGTCTCTCTCTCTGGGTACTTTTCTGTTAGATTTTTCAAAACTGCTTCCCATATTAGGTGTTGGGATATTAGAAAGTAGGAGGATACTCCTGGGTAATCAGAATTTCATACAATATGACTAAAAAAAAAAACCCACACAAAAGAACACTTCTTAAAAGTGTTTCATTATTTGCTGGTTATGCAGTTACCTTGTGTTACATACGAGGCTCTCATGGCGTATGACACTGATAGTGTGAAATGAACTGAGGTTATATCAATCTTTAAATAGCAGTTGATAATATAGAACTGGGCTGGGAGATAATATTGACAGTGAGATATGTAAAAGGCAGGCTGCTTAATGGAAAGATATTGGAAAGTCTGGCTACAGCAACCTAATGGGGACAATTTTAAATAAAGGCCTTAAAGATCTTCAATACAATTTGTATTGACCAGTAACCTATGAAGATAGGCCATGGAATTGTGTCTCAATGCTAAAAGCAAGCAAATAACCTTACAGAACAGCTCATATCTAATTGAGAGTTGGAATAATTATAGAAGATGATAAGCTAGCCACCAGAGAAATGCAATATTCAAGATGTGGGGTAACAAACACATTGATTAGCATAAGTCAGGACAGGAAAGAACACAGCTTAGAAATACAGTATATAATTTATGAGCATGGAAATAATTGCATATTGGCAATAGACATGCAAATGTTCACAAAAATATGAAGCATGGAGAATTTTGCCCTTTTTATGATGATGGTGTTCCATTTAGCAGACAATCTGCCCACTGACGTTTACAACAGCTCTTAGGGAGGTAGCAATGAGTTTTGAACTAGGCTAGAGGGAATGAGGCATGTTTTAAGGTACATAGTACTGATCTTATCGACTGAACTCATCCTAAAAGGCCAAGAAGGTAACAATGTGGCAGTTAAGATGCTCTCAAATTTCACTTTTCTTCACTACATTATTATAGTTCATAGGTATTAAACCAGAAGGGACCATTAGGATCATCTAGTCTGAACTCACGATCTATTGTGTCCTAAGGGTGATCATATTCTGAGGTTTTGTTCTGTTGTGCCTGGGCACACCTACCTGTCACATTAGTGTGCAATATACTCCTTTCAGATATGTATAAATATCTGCCAGTTGCTGCTGCATGCGCAGGGCTGCCCAGGGTAAACCACGATAGGGGACGTGGCTGCTGCTCGCTGCATAACTAATTCCACAATACCTAAAGCTAGAAAACTTTTTCTTTAAATTGAAGCTAAGAGACCCACACACTCTGAAGAGGGGATACTAAATATTGCAAGACTCATGATAAAATCATAGATGTTATCAACATTGCAATGATCCTCTCTCATATCCATCTCACAGAAAACCAGCGCTGCACAGCCAATTGTTTGAGTGCTCCCCCAAATCCTGCCTGTTCCTTTCTCCCAAAGTCAGTGCCTCAGCTGTTGCTTCTTTGAACAGGAAGAGCAGCTGACCTACAGGCAAATGGAGAGGAGCACGGAGAACTTCTCTACCTGCATCTGGCAGATTGCACAGCTTGCTAGTGTGTATCTAAATCATCCTCAGCACATCTGCGCAATTCTGAAAAAGGGATACGTGGGCATATCCCAACAGGCATACCTGCTGCCATATCCTGCACTCTGAACAAACACTGCCACCCCCTTTGAAATTGCTGTACGTGCATATCTCGTGCTTGTGCTCCTGGGTGTGCGTGCAGGAAGAAATTGGCACCCGTGCAAGTTTTGAGAAAATTAGCCCTTCACTTTTACAAGTGAAAATTTAAATTCTGATGTATCTGATGGGGACACTGTAGATGGGTTTGGTGCACTGTAGATGGGTTTGGCTTTTTCCAAACTATTTTTAACGTAGCCCATCATGACAGATTTTGTTTATTATTTCTAGCAAATACTAAGAGCTTACTTTAGCACAGGTAGAACATTGCATCTATACATGCAAAGTAAGTGTGGATCAGGACTGCCATCACAGGATGACATGATCCTGCACAAATGAGAAGGCTGCTGCACAGCTGTCTGGTTACTCCTGCCTAGCTGCAGGAGTAAGGTAGGGATGTTAGCATGTACTAATTTACATGATTAACCAATAAGCCTGGGCTCATCGGTTAATCCTAATGGTTACATGCACCCTCCCCCCTCCTTGCTGCCTCTGTATTAGAGGCAGCAAGGGTGGGAGACAGGAGCCAGTGCCCTTGGGAAGCTGGCTTTTAAGCCTGCTCCCTGTGCATGCCCACTCTCACAGAGCCGCCCACACAGAGGTAGCAAGGGGAGCAGCAAGAAGAAGCAGCTGCCCCCCATGCTGTTATTTCTGATAGAGAGGCAGCAGTGCAGGAGATTGGGGGACAGGCTATGCAGGAAGTCAGCTTTCAAGCAGCAGAGGTAGGGTAGGCAGGCAGGAGTGAGCACCAGCTCCTGCCTGCCCCCTGCATGTAAATGTGTAAATGCTAACAATTTCAGCAGTTACACGTTTACACAAATACAGGTTTTGTAACATCCCTAGAGTAAGGCTAACCCTTGGCATATGACAAATGTGTAACTAAGCTTCTCACTTGAATGCTAAGGATTGCACATAAATCCATGTCTCCTCAGGTGCTCTCTAATCACACATCATTCATCCTTCAGACCCTGCAGACTTCAGGAATACAGGGACTTGTGACTGAGAATGACTATGCATAGTGCTAATCCTGCATGTATCCACACAAACTCCATTTAAATCTTCCTGGAGCAAACAACCCTGCATGCTATGTGGAATACTGTGAGTGGCTGATTTTGTCATGTCAGAGGATATTTTCCAAGTCTTGGTTTTCATGTCGTTGATTGTTTCTCATGGAGATGATCTTTTGCTAATCAGCATCACTCCATTGAAGGCAATGGAACCAGGTGAATTTGCATTCACTCCTGAGACAATGACTGCCAGCTCATGGATTAGTCTTCCTTGGGATGCTGAGGAAGCCCTATTATTTACAGTATTTTAAATAGAAGTGGGGCAAAACAGCTAAGAATCTATGGCAAGGAATGAGCATAAATTGATAAAGAGATGGAGTTGACGGTCTTATAGATCCTATCGCAGAATTGTATTAATATCTGATATCAGTAGCAAATATAATGGCAGCCGAACTCAGAATATTGGATCTAGGACAGATACCTAATTAGGGATCCAACACAGCAGGCAGGAGACTGTCTAAGGAACAGTAATGAAATCTGAGGTAGGTACAAAATGGCAAGTTTTGACACTGGGCAATGAATTCAACATCATTCATACAATGTAAGCATGATAGCATTTAGTTATGTAGAACTCGGTTTCTTAATATTCTGCGGGGGGAACCAAATTGCAGAAGAATGGAGCAATGTGTGAAAATAAAAAACAGAAGGAGCAGAAGGAAGACAATATGGTAACACATGGTTCCAAGACTTGAGAATGTATTTCTTGTACTATATCCCTTTCTGTTAAAATGCATTCTGTTTTTTCTGGCTCAGTGGCTCGGCTGGTACTATCGTGTAACACCCTACCACATGGCAGACCCAAGTTCACGAACAATCTTGGGCCAATAAAGCATGGGGTTGTCACAGAGGTGATGCTGTTAGTTTCAGTGTTGGCTAGTGCTATGCTGAGGGTATTTCAGATGAGCTATAGATGGGTGTTGGGCAGCAAATGGCAAAAAGGGAGGAAAACAGTTGTAAAGTGGGAGAAAACAGTGTTTCAGAAAGATAAGTGGATGAAAATACAGAGATCTCATAGGCTTACCATCTTAGGAAGGAGAGATTCTTTGCTTATGATTTTCTCCCGGAATTGGGGCCCCTTGTTAGAGACTAGGAATTCTTTTATTGAAACAATGACTTACTACAAAATACATGATATTTTAGCTGTATTATATGTTTCTTGAACATTTTCTACCCCTGTACACATAGGAAAGTGAGTTTAGATTCATAGTAAGATTGGTAAATTTAGGACTAAATTCTGGCATTGGATCCATACATAATTAAATATTATATTGGCTGCTATATACACTGCTGATTACCGGAACCCTTGTATAATCTAAATGGGATTCCTCATACCACATCTTGTACCGTGGGGCTAATTCATCTTCAAAACATTGCAAGACAATGAAAAAACAAAACACAATCCTGTTGGATCCTGACATCTTGAGACTGGCTTAAAAGAAAATCAGCTGACAGCACAACTGGCTTATATCAACCTCATCACACATGAAGTCATGAAGATGCAAATGCACAAAAGGAGTTAGGAGTAGTGTCCCTGTAGGCAGAATGTTTGGGCAGCCATCGAGGGGAGATTTATATGCTGCCCAGCTGATTAGCATTGCTCCCACAGCTCCCACTGCCAGTAGCAATGGTGTACATGAGAACATGCCTCAGTGCAGATAACAAAATTTATTCCACAACATGGATGGAAAAAATTAGAGGGAACATAGGTTAGAAGCTAGCCTAAGTCCTTATTTTACATACTCCACTCCCAGTTTTTGCTCCACTGAGATGCACAAAAGTCCTGTCCTTGCCTCTTTAGGTGCCTAAACTCACTTAGCCCCTACATTTTCCTGGGTAAAAGCTGCCCTAAGCTCCTCCTCTGGGCATGTACACTGCTGCATTCCTCTAGGTGTCCAGTTGCTTAGCTCTCTGCCTCATCCCCAGAGCAATTCACAAACCAGTGAAAGGCAGGTGTTTGCCCTCTTAAATTGTGTGCAGGTGCTGATCCAGTAGTGTGATCAGAGTCTACTTACTAGACTGGGGCCTATTCAAAACCCAGGGGAGGAGCAGGTTCCAACCATCTAACTTCTAGCCCAGCGGCTAGAGTACTTGCCTGGGATGTGAGAGATGCATGCTGAGTTCCCCCCTCTCAGGTAGATGGGGAGCAGCAGTATCTGGCACCTCTCAGGAAATCACTGAGCTCTGGGATATTCTGATGTGAGGCTCCCACCCTTTCTCCTGTTGAAGCCATTCCATTCTGGCTACATAATCAAAGCGAGAATACAGCAGGGAGGCTGGATACATGCTCTCCCACTGCCCTAACAACTGGGATGAGAAGCCACCCTTTCTCTCTCTGGCTTAACAACTATTTATGTGTTTATCCACAGCAGAACAATCAATCAGTGAGTGAAAGCGAGCGAGAGAGAATATGACTTTGTAGTCCAGTTATGAGAGCCCACACCTGGTAGGTAGGAGATCCCAGGTCCAGCCCCTCCTGCTCCAATCATTCATGATTTCCCCTCAGTGGAACAGCATCAACAGGAGAGACAGATGTGCCTCACAACAGAATTTCCTAAAGGTCAATGGCAAGGCACTTACCTGAGAGGTGAGAGACCTTTGTTCACTTCCAATTCCCCCCAAAACACAGGCTTTTGCCCCTAGGCTAAAAGTTATGATGTGGGCATCACCATCACCACTTTCTTTGGCCAGCTATTAGCTGAGCCGGTATCTACCAAACTCTAAAGTGGGTTTCTGGCTGAGAATTGCTAAGCAGAGCTAGGTGTCTCCCTGAAGCCTGTATTTAGGCACCAGTTTTGGGAGAGGGGTTGGGCTTAGTACACACCTCTTTGCTCAGATTCTTCCATTGGCTAGCTTTGGAGGGGTGTGCCTAGCATGTGAGCCTATTGGAACCTCTCTCTCACTGTTTGTCTGTCCCTCCTTAATTGTGCATAGGGAGCCTAGGTGTCTAATTCAGATTTTATGAAATGCAGTGCTCCTGTGATTTTCTTGGTGCTTACAAATTAGGGATTGTGTTACATCACCTCACTCCTTTTGTGCATTCATCCCTAATGTTATGTCTGCACAGTGCCGGAAGACCCACACCGACTTGGGGTCATGGGGCTGTAAAATTGTAGTGCAGGTGTGTGGGCTGCGACAGGAGCTTGAGCTCTGAGATCCTGCAATGGAGAAGGGGTTCCAGAGCCTGAGTCTGAATCACTACACCTCAGTTTAACAGCGCTGCTTGCCCACGCCAGCTGACACAAGCCAGCCGCAGGTGCTTAAGTCTGGCCAGGTTTTTATTAGTATAGGTCTACCACCTACATCCAGGTCCTTCAATGAGACCACACTGCAGGCAATGGAGAAATCAAATACATTCCTGCTGTCCTCCTTGATTGCAGAGATCCACTGACATCTGAGAAACCACTACGCAGCTGTCCGCTCAATAAAATTCATCCCTTATGTACTTTGCCTGTGCAATATTTTGATGAGTAAATGTGACACAAATACTGTATAAACGTTGCATGTGTAATGCAACTCTGACTAGTAAGGTTTTCCAGTACAATCAGCTCAGAGTTCCCCCATTAGACACTACCCTATTTGTGTTCGGCTGACTGCTTGGCAAACGTGTCCATATGTGTACATTATTCCAAAAAATATTACAGGATGTTTTACAACAATCTCTTGCACAAAAGTTAATCACTTTTGTAAGAACAAAAACATTGTTCTTTCCGAACCAAACTCTCTCTTTCAAAGATGACTCCCCGTGGCTTAAAAAGGCCACTATATATTTTCTGAGCTATCACTCATAACAAAGCATTTTTTTTTTAAATATAGGGTCTATATTACAATGGGTAAATCAGATATGAAGTTCTAATTAAGAGGAATTTAAATTCTATGTATAATTATGATTGATCATGTCAGGAAAATAAGTACTGTTTATAATCTGAGGAGGACCAGTGTATTTGCTTTGACAGAACTGGGAAAATGCCTCTTGAAGTTAATGTTCCATTTCTTTTAAGTGCTGCTGCAAAAACAATGGGAGAAGGCCCTCTAACACAAAATTGCAAATGTAGCTTTTGATTGTTGTGATTTATTTTTAATTATCCTTTTCTCCTTTTGTCTTAATTGGACAGAGCCAGTCGAAACTTGTTCTGTGCAATTAAGAGCAGTTACATGCATAGAAAATGGAGACCTATTTTAAGTTTCATGTGGACTGACTCATAGTTCAATGTGTTCCATGAAAATTAGAGCAGGAAAAATATTTTAAAAAGCTAATGAGCTTTAGTAAAAATATCCTCTGCCAAATGCAGTGCTGGGAAATTTTACACATTCACTTAAAATTGTATTGAGATTTTTGCAAATTAGAAAAAAATGTTTTCTACTTAACAGTTTTTCAAGCTATCATAGGGGACAGCAAGTCACATGTTATCAGTTCCTCTTAAGAATCCATTCTGAAGTTTGAACTATTTATTTCCAAGGCAACTAAACAAATATTTTCTAAATAACTCATACATTCAGCTCAGATGGGGGCTAATTCTGTACTTGTTAATTTCATACCTCTTGCAAATACAATTGGCACTTAGCATAGGCAACAATACACTTTCCAATAGTTTATGTAACAAAAACGCTTTACTGTGAAGTCTCCACTAAAGCATCTGCACAATGCCCATTAGTGTTAATAGGGGCTTGGGAGAACACATCCAATGCCTCCATAAAAGGCCACATGCAGCTTAGAATAAATGTACAAAACAATAATAAATTAGCAAACCAGTTTGAGAATAATACTTTGAAATGAACCCAAATCCACACGTTGGAAGATTTGGTGGTTTCCTATTACATGATGACTTATTTTTCATACACCCTTGCTTGGGTATGCTGGGGTGGGGAGAAATGAATGAAAAACCCTCTGCCCCCTTGCATGGCAGCACAAGCAAGGAGCAGCCCTGGGGAGATTCTTCCTGCTTGAAACAAAGTCTCTCTTATGGCTCTGCTGGGCAGTTTGACTATACTGCCTTCTTTAAAAGCCAGCATCTAGCCCTTTGTGCTAGCAAAAATCATTTAGGGCAATGCACATTTTTGTAAGGATAAATCAAATTGTTTGGGCATACAGAGTTCCAGACCACAAACCTTTGCTCAAAACTCCAATGGATACTTGAAAAATTCTGGTTAGATTTTTTTTAAAATTGGTTTTCATTTCTGTGTAGCTTTTGATACTTCTAGGCTCCAGGCTCCAATTAGACTAGAAATAGGAACAAATAGCAAATATTTTTTTTTTAATCTCAACCCTTCTCCACTTAAAAGGTGGTTCACAAAAAAATATTTTCAGCAACCAGAAGTTGGTTGCTGAACTTGTTTTAAAGATTTTGCCTTTTCTGAAATCATGTTTGTCCTAAAAGGTTCGTCTTTTTGCAAATATCCTATGCTGAGGTCCAGTTTATAGAAGGACCTTGTTCAGAATGTGTGAATTTCCATCAAGTCAGCCAAAATGTGCACTTGAACATTGGCTCCTCTCCAACCCTAAATAAAGCTATGTGAGAGCTATGTGAAACCTGCCAAGCAGTTAGTCTTGCTCTTTTTAAAAGTCTGTGATAGTTACAACTCTTCACCTTGCTCTTATTTCTTGCCATCTTGGAGCTTCAAGGACCTCCTCCTTTTAGCAATTAGTTGTTTGTCCCACCAATCATGTAACTTTGCTCTGCCCTTATTGTCTCTGACTGCTCCATAAGATCCAATGGAACTTTCACAACAGTTCTATACCTGGTTCTGTTACTTGATTTACTTTTAAGTTGTCTTTTTTGTGCCAGTTTTCCTGCTTCTCATATGGTCTGTCCTCTGCCCTTTTTGTAGAACACCGACAATAAAGACCATAAGAAATGCCTTTTGATAACCATTAATGTAATAGAGATTTACGGTCTGCCTTTAGGTTTGGAATTTGAAGTTTGGGCAAAAAACTCGGTGCGGTTCTCCTCTTAATTCATGAGAGCGCTGGGTCATATTCTAGTATATATAATAATTGGTTCTTGTGGACAGCTTAATAAAAGACAGTTACTATCTTATTTTTTCTTACCAGAACATTGAAATACATTTCATGAATAGCTTTCACAATGACAAAATTTGTCAGGCAGATAGCAGAGCATGTGTTTCTTGGGACTGATGATGGATTATAGGAGAATGAGTAAATTAGAGCAATAAATGTCCAGATACTACAGCTCTTGTACAAGCATGCCCACTGTTATATGTTGCAGAGGAGACATAAGGGCTCCCAGAACACTAACCTGTATATGTCCCATAGCCAAGAGTGCCAGAAAAGATAAAGGAGGAAAGAAAAGGGAAGGAAAACAAAGTGAGGGATGGGCAAAGACTAGATTTATCTTTTCTTGGTTCTTTTCATGTATCAGAAAACATCTATATCCTATTTATAAGAATTAAGCCTTCCATATTGCTGAAGGGAAGACAGCACTTTGCTGTGTCCATTTCCCAAAGGAAACACTTCGTACAAAAGGACTCATACAAAGTGAAATATATGTTTTTTAAAACTTATCATCTTCCCTAAGAATGCACCTAAATCCTAGCCTTCAACAGTCACGATGTTCTGCCCTATATCTATCTTGAAGTCAACAAATAAACATGAAGATAAGATCTCTAAACACATTTTCACTTATGATCTAATCTAGGACTTGAACACAGATCTCTGATTAGCAAGTTAACTCATTTGGGCCTGTTCCTGGTACCTACTGTACTCAACATCAACCTTTCTCTCCCAAGCCGCCGGGAATAAATGGGCTTTTTATTTTATTTTTAACTCTCTCACTTTTAGTCAGGCATACCATTTTCTTCTGCTTCACACTGACTTAGAATGTCTACCAGGAGAACTGGACACCAAAGTAAATTAGAGATGAGCCTGAGCCAGTCATGCAGGTTCTAAATAGATCTACATTTTGGACAGGTAAGAGACTGAACTAAGACTAAATAGCACAACTGTCTTCCCTCAAAACTGGACAACAGCTTAGTAAGGTGTTGCACTGTACCTGCTACTGATTAGTATAATCTCATTGTGCCGCTCCCATCTCTTTGGCTACATCTAGACTGTCAACAGAGGGATGCAAATCAAGCACTTCAAAAGAGCAAATGAGCCCGGGATTTAAATATCCCGGGCTTCATTTGCATATTTACATTAGGGCGCTGTGCCGATCAAGCACCCTTTCGAAAGTGAAAGTAAAAAAAATTAGGATTACAGGATCTGCCGAAAAAGCTCCCTGCTGTCGGCAGAACCGCAGCTAGACTTTACTTTCACTTTCGAAAGGGCGCTTGATCGGCACAGCGCCCGAACGTGAGTATACAAATGAAGCCTGGGATATTTAAATCTCGGGCTCATTTGCACTTTCGAAGTGCTTGATTTGCATCCCTCTGTTGGCAGAAGAATGCAGTATGGACACAGTGTTTGTTGCAACCAGATTGTACCTCTCATCTTCTACTCAGATTGTAAGATTTTCAGGGCAGAAATCTTTTTTATGAGTATGTACAATGTCAAGCACTGGGGACTCTGATCCAGGATAATTTGACTTCTAGGGCTTCCTGCAGTGCAAATAAATAATCTTTGTAATTCACCACAACAAAATCCTGGATCTAAAATTTCCAAAGGTGTTAAATTAGTTTCAGATCAGATTTTTTTTTCCTTGATCCATCTATAAATAGAATTTTTCAAGCTTCATTTAGCTAATTTTAAATTAAACTATACATTAGTAATTAAAATATTTACAAAACAGGAGCTGATTCAGGAAAGTACTAAAATGTTTGGTTAACTTTAGGCATGTACTTAATTTCTTTCCAAAAAAGAGATTCTCTACCTGAAATAAGACCTATCTTAATGCTAATGCTGATTGAAAAGATGAAAAAAAAATTCACAAAATACAGCACTGTGAAATTGTTTTCAATGGAAGGGTTAGAGAGGGAACCATTCCTATATTTTTGAACATTTCCGTGATTTTTAAATATATATTTTAAAAATTATCAAGAACTATCAAAATGGCTAGAAACATTTTTTTTGTTTACCACACAACTGGGGTTTCTGGTTGCATTTTTATATGCTTTTAAATAGATTTTTTTAAAACATGAAACATTTCAGTTATGTTGATAATTTTCCGTGAAAAAATGTTTTTAAAGGTTATTTGCTGAATAGTCTTTTTGCTCAAAAATCTTCAGCCAGACCCTAGTTGTAGCTTAACTGGTAGTTAAATTGTATTGGCATGGGGACATGAACAAGGCTGACATGCAAAATAAATACAACTGTGTATAAAGGGTACCAAACCACTGGTGGGGCTCATTGTACAAGCCTACACAAACTACCTAATTGGATTCAACAAAGACATAGATAAGTTCATAAAGGATAGGTCAATCAATGGCTATTTATTAGTCAAGATGGTCAAGAATGCAATCCTCTTTTCTGGGTGTCCTTAATGCTCTGAAGCTGAGACTGGATGACAAGCAATGGATCACTCAGAATTGTCCTGTTCTGTTCATCAGTCTGAACCAATATGGTGGTTCTTTAAAATGTCCATTAATTTTGGATGCTTCACAAGTGATGCTTACGAACTGGAATCTTTTGGGGGTTCTCAGCACTTGCAGCTATTATTGAGTTCAACTGTGTAATATGTGCTTAATACTTCTGAAAATCAAGTGTCTTAAGTTGGGCACTGAAACTAAATGAAAAGGGTTGAAATGTTGGTCTATTCACTTCCCAGTCCAAGGTCATGCGCCAGATTGTGTCTCCCCGAATGCATGCTGTGATGTTGGAGCAGGCGACTGTAGGAATGTGGCTCCTACACTTCTTGTTTATAGGCAACTATCAGAAAAAACTAGAGAGAGATTAAAAATCGGTTCAGTTCTCTTTATACTAGGTGTATTCCAAACTTACACCTCAAGTGAGGTCAAAGAGATAAGACATTTGCTCCAGCTCAGTGTATGGGGCCAGAGGCAATAGGGAAACTAGGAAAAGAAAATAATAAATGGCACTCCAGACCTGTATGTCTGCCTACACCAGTTACCATGCCATGGCAAGAGACATTTCAACCTTACTTAAAAGCAAAGAATACTTAAACGAGAGACAAAAAGCTATTTTATTTCATTTCTTAGAGGCAGAAGGACAAAGAATTTACTGTTCACTCATGCCAGCTGTCGCTACAGAGGTTCCTACAGAATATACAATTGCACTGAAAACACTACAGCAGCACTTTCAACTGATTGTTAATGTTTTGGAGAATGTTACAAATTTAAGACGTAGAACGCATGCTATAGATGGGCCTATACACAGTTACTTGGCTGCTCTGAAAGCATGTGAATTTGGGGCCCTGCAGGACAAAATGTGGAGAGCTCAACAAGGGGAAAAATTGCCTGTTCTGTGGATTTGGAAACTCCTACTATTAAAAAACCCCTAACACTCAACCCACATACATCAGTGGATATTGCATGCAGCACTGAACCTGTAATAAGAGATGCAAAGGTTGCAGGACAGCAGGAATTTCTCAGCATGCTACACAGGTACATATTGTTTTACATAAGCCTCAATCCACTGAAGAACAATACTATTCAGTACTTTTGTTTTCAGAGTGGGTGACAGGAACATAGTTGCAATTTACAGCAGGTGCCCAGCCAAGTCCAAAAAACACAAACTATGCAATAAAAAATAATTTTATATATAAAGGTCACTTTGCCAGGCTATGCCGCTCCAGCAAGTTTCAGCACGTTACAGATCTGAATCACCTACGCTTACCTGAAACCAATGACTGGAGTGAATCTGTGGTCACCACATGATATTTAAAGAAGCCCTGCATTGCCTCTTGGATATTAATGTGCAAGTGTATGAAATGTATGTTGACACTGGTCCCAATAACTGCTATTACATGTGTATCGTTGTACAGGAAAAATTTCAACATAGTCACTCATTACTTCCAGATTTACACTTGTGCTTACACTTAAAAGCTGCTTCTCCTAGCAGGCTTCTTTACAGCAGCGTTACAGTTTAACAGTCATTGTGCTGAAGAGTCCTAGGATATCTGCTCATTTGTCTGCCTGCAGGTCAAAGACCTCCCTCAGAAGGGTGTATATCGCTGAATCCTGGACTACTTTTCTCATGAGGGTGCGAGGAGGGAAAAGAGAGAGGGATAAAAGTGCTTTGTGATGAACTGACAGGAAAATATATACATGAAACCCATTAATGTAAAGCATGTGTACTACTGGAGACATGAAGGGCTGGGTCATCAAGACAAAAGAACACAAAGCATACCATCTCCTTATGTTTTCAAACAGTGCGCAGGGATTGGGGCTTATTTACTTAGGGAAGTTAGTGAGGAGAAAGTTAGGCTGTGAATTTTAGAGCTAGTCTACATGGAACCACTATTGTGGTACTATGCTGCTGTTGGAAGTTTCATGGAGATGCTTTATGCTGATGGGCAAGAGTTCTCCTTGCATGTCAGCATAATAAAACTATGTCGGTGGGAGAGCTGCCCATGCCAATGCTGCCCACGCCAATGCTTAGGTTGGTGTAACGTATGTCACTTAGGGGGGTGGCTTATTCACACCTCTGAGCAACATACAGTTTATCAACTTAACATTTAGGCTATGTCCAGACTGCAGTTCTTCTCCACTCTGCCGTGTCCAAGGAAAATGTCTGCTTTTCAAAAAAAAATTTCAAAAAAGTGGACGCATTCTTTCACCATCCCTGTAAACCTAGTTTCACGAGGAAGAAGTGATGGCTCAAAAGAGAAGGTTTTCTGAAATTTGGTGCTGTGTAGACGTGCCAAATTTTGGAAAAGCCTTTTTCGAAAGAAAAGCGGAAAAAAAGTTGCAAATTGCAGTTTGCAATTTGCATATCTTTTTCCAACTTTTCTTTGTAGTGTAGACCTAGCTACAGTGTAGATAATCTGTAACACACCCAGGTTACCCCACACTAACTCCTCATCTAGGCACTATGGTTTATTTTAGTACACTACACAAGGGCACTTTCCGTGCACAGTAAGACTGCCCACATGGAAAGTTAACAGAATGTACATAGCTAGTGAACTATAAATTCAGTCTGCAGAGTATAATACTCTGCACTAACTTCCCATGTAGACAAATACATAACAACACCTGGAAGGAGAAGGACTTCTAGCTTCCAGACAGGAGACTTTTAGCTCAGGGCAATGTCTGTGCTGAAGATTTTAGCCATCAGCGGCCAGCAACTCATGTAGCTGTAGAGGTGTGAACCCTTAGCGTGTGTCTAGACTACAGGGTTTTTTCGACAAAAGTGGCCTGTTTTCGAAAAAACTTCCCCTGCATCTAGACTGCTGCCACGTTCTTTCGAAAGTAAATTGAAAGAACGTGGCAGTTTTTTCGACCACAGAAATCCTCATTTTACGAGGAATAATGCCTTTTTTCAAAAGTGCTCTTTCGAAAAAAGGCGCTATGTAATGCAAACTGTGCTTTTTCGAAAGAGAGCATCCAGACTGCCTGGGTGCTCTCTTTTCAAAAAGTACTGGCTGTAGTCTAGATGCTCTCTTTCGAAAGAGGCTTGTAGTCTAGAAGTACCCTCAGTATAGCTAATGCACACCTGTGGAGTTTAGCTGTGTTTGCAACTGAATTATTTTGGATAAGTGCAAATAATGGCTTTATGGTGGTTTTTCCCATCTACAGCACAGTTTACTTCTGTTTGGCAATGGTTGTAAGCAGGCCAAATCCTCAGCAGAGAGAAAGCATTCCTTAGTTTAGCATGTTTCCTTCATGTGATGTCACGTTCTTCCCAGCAACAGAAAAAAAGAGGGTGTTACTGAGCAGAAAAATATTTGACTCCACCTTCTTGCTATCATAAGGCTATTGCCCATCTAATGCAAGATACAAAGAGGAGGTTACTATGTTAAACATTTTGGGTGTGTCTAGACTACAGGGCTTTGTCGACAAAAGTAGACTTTTGTCGACAAAACTATACCTGCGCCTAAACTGCCGCTGAGTTCTGTTGACATAATGTCAACAGAACTCAGCAGTTTTGTCGACGGCGGTAAACCTCATTCTACGAGGAATAACGCCTTTTGTTGACAGAGTTCTGTCGACAGAAGGCATTATTGTATCTATACTGTCCTTTGCATCTACACTGTCATGTCGACAAAGCCGCTTGCTTTGTCGACAGAACTGGATGTAGTCTAGACACTCTTTGTCGACAGAAGCCTGTAGTCTAGACATACCCTTTGAGAATTACTTAGCTGAAGAATCTATAGGAAGAAATGATGTTTTGCTAGACAGAATAAACTGAGGACTCACTTTGCCCTTTTATCTATATATTCAGTAACTACTCAACCAAAAGAATAGCTGAAGAGGTGACAATCTTAATTGCTAATACCATAGCAGGAGCCAGGACAAGAGAATGGAAAATCTTTAATACTATGGTAAGCAAGAAGGACCTTGAACTGAAAGGTTAGCAGAGCAAGAGAGAAATATCTATTTAAAACAATGCAATGATCGCCCTGCATGATGAATGATGGATAGAGGTGGGAAAATGGGATTCTTATGTATGTATGAAGCAATGTGATGTGCAAGACAATGAGGAGAACCTAATCCTTGGATGGGAAAGCAGGTCAGATTCACTTTTGCTGGTTCATGGAGTCTCTTCTATTTGCTCAGAAAGGTGCATCTGTAGGATACAATAAGGAGAGCACTGGATCTACACCAATAGAGATCCTGGTGTACAGGATCTACACCAATAGAGATCCACTCTCCTTGTTTAGCACAGCCCATGTTTCGTCTGCACTTGCTCCCTAAGGGTATGTCTACATAGCAGTGTTATTTCAGAATAAGACGTTATACCGAAATAATATAGTCCATGTCTATACTACAAGCAGTTATTTCGACATGTCAAAATAATGTCGAGCTGGAGGACTTCTTACTCTGACTCCTGTAAACCTCATGTTATGAGGAATAAGGGAAGTCAGAGGAAGAGTGCTCTTCCTCAGACTTCCTGCAGCATAGACAGCGCCAAAAGCCGAAATAAGCTATTTCGACTTAGGCTATGCAGTTGACGTAGACATGTCCTAAGAGTGCCTTGAGCCATTTTATATCAGTGTATCCTGCCACTACTAAATGCTTTCCCAGGGTCTCTCCAAAGTTTATCTATTTGCACAGGCTTCCACTATGCCCTGAAGGTCAGCTGGTTTTCTTAGACCAACATGGGGATGCAGCTCCAGAACTGTGGACCCTTCACTGAAGAGGTCCTCCCTGCTACACCCAGATATTTAAATCAGAAGACCTGATCACCTCCCCTGATATCAATATTGACTACAGAACAGGACAACAGAGATAGTGTCTCAAGAGAAGCATCTAATAATAGAGACAGTTTAGTAAGGCATATTACATTTTTTTCCAAATTAAGGTTTTTTTTACAGGTTAAATTGTGTCTGCCTGCTGGAAGCACGATAGAGAGGGGAGGAGAAAAAACAACTGAGAAATTAATTTCTCATCAATTAGCCACTTGTGACTTGAATTTGTAGAATACGGTATCTTAACATATTATGATGGGCCTCAATTAGCTAAGGAAATGGTGTATGGTGCTAAGTATTCACAATTATTCAATGTGCTGTATTTCTACAGTAAGGAAGGGGAAGCACAGGAATGGTGAGGTCACCCTAATGCTTCACCTTGGGTAAAAGTGGGGAGCTTTCAGCAGCCGCCACTCTACATTATGTTTCAGTACCATTTACTCTGAACTGATGCTGCAGGTCCTCTGAAGACCACTGAAAGCACTCAGAGACTTCCCATTGATTTCAGTGAGCTCTGAATTGAGATCTCAGGAGCAAATTTGCAAAGAAATATCAGCATCTAACGATAGATAAGTACTGGGATTTTCAGAAGCACCTCCACAGGTTGGATGCTGACATTTTTTGAAACTTTGCCCCTGAGGGTCACCTTTTGCAGATTGCTTTTGCCTTTCTGAATATGAATAGCACATTCTATATCTCTGGCTGCTTTCTGGCCTTTTCCATCCTAGAGGTGCATGTTGAATTAAAAGCCAAGAATTGAAAAAAATTGCTGCTGATCCTGAAGATCTGTGTTTAACCAAAAAAAATTGTTTTTGAATTTTTATAATTTCTAATTCTTATTCGTAGGTAATTAGTTTAGTGGATGTATATGTCATTTCCTTCAATGAAAAGGTATCAGGAAGTAAGACCTGATTTTGCATCTGACATACATTGGGTGGTGTGAACTTATGAAGACAATGAACTTTCCAAATAAAAAGTTATAGTAGCTGCCTTTTCTGTCCATTTCCTCTACTTTCTGGACTGTGCTCCTTTGATCTTCGGGTTAGTGATAGTCAGACATATAATGATGCAGAACATACAGGAAACAGAAGGCACAGAAATGTGATGTGACTTTCTGACAGTCACCCAATAAGGTGGGGCAAAGCCAGTAAGGAACAGAATCTGTTTCCTGAGTCCCAAAGCAAACCTCCATCCACTACGACACACCGCTTCTGCTTTTTTTTTTTTTTTTAAACAACCCTAAGACCTGTCTATCAGAAAGGGTTTCTCAATGGGATGAGAGACTGTCCTTCCAGAACTGAACCAAAAATTGGAAGCCTTACCTAAAAGTGAAGAACAATGGAGGGAAAGCTGAAGAGCCTCTTCAGAAATTCAAGCAAGACATTGGGTTATGTGTGATTCTGAAAAATAACTTCCAGTATTTTGATATGAAAAATTCCAGGTTTAAATTTGTTATGCCAAATGATTTAAATATACTTTATGTATACTGCAGTGTCAGGAAGTGTCCCGCAGATAGATAGTGGTACTTGGAAAAAATCAATATCTATTATAAATTTAACTGGAAAAATGAAGATTGTCTATAAAGCACAAGTGCCTACTGACATTTCACATGTTTGTGAGATATCCTCAAGGGTGTTATTAATAGAGTGCATCAAGAGAATGATGCATTGTTTATATAATTATAGAAATGTAGCCAAATCTTCTCTCTCTCCTCTAAAATGGCAGCAACTGTTAGCAACAGATGATGGATCATTTTCAAACCGCTGCAGTGAAGAATATAAATTTTCTGAAGTAATATACTAATTGGTAATGCAGACCATCCTCCAGCTGTGCCCCAATGCTGAGTGCTGGGAAATCCAAACTCCTGGGTCTGGAAAGGGTAATGCAATAAAAACCTGTTATCATGTAGTAATTGAGGTCCAAGGTTTACAGCCATGTCATAAAAGTGATGCATTCTAATGCAAAAGGCTAAAGTAACTCAGGCTCTACACTGTGGCAGGAATATTGGAAGTTTATTAGTACTCTATGGCCTAGTGAACTCATTCACTCAACACACACTGAATTTTAAAAGGGTTGAATATCACTTTTAAATAACTAAAGTTGCACAATTTATTTCAGCAACCAACCTTATTGTCACCAGTGTGGTGACTTACTTAATTTAGCTGGTAACATGTTTCCAGTTGAATACAGCAAGTTTTTCTCCATGAACTCTGTAAGCTTTCTCTTTCCCACTTGGAAGACAAGAGCTAAAAATGCAGGAAGCACAATGTTTTACTATTCACAAATGTGCCCTTTCAGTCAAGTTTCCGTACTGCTTTTTAAAGCAATAGAGGTCCAGATTCTGACCTCAGTTATATCTCTGCAGCTCCACTGACTTGAGGTAGCTGTTAACAGAATCTGGCCTGGTTTTTCGATTTCTAATATTTAGGACTGACAACTATATTTTCAAATTCACACTACAATGAAGCATATTGTGCTTAAATACCATAAAAATGGTATTTCACTACATCTCAAAGATGACTTTTCAGACATTCCTGGGACTAAAAAACTGCTCTGAATTACACTGGTAGAAGTCAAAGTTACTGCAGATTTAGTAGACTAAAAGAATAGTATTTGGTCAATACTCTCAAACATATGGGTACTCATAAGTATTATAATGGCAGAACTCACCATACAACAGGGAAAACTTGTGATGAAAAACAGAGGTATTAACTTGACATTTCTTGGTGCTCCACAATAGAAATGAAGAATTATAGAGCAGAGATTTTTGAAATGGTTCACCATTCCCCATTAATGCAGTTAATTTGGCAGATTTGTAACCAGTACTAGATTTGAGACAAGAATCCAAAGCCGGCTCAAATTATTTCTGTTACAGCAGATATGCTTCTTTCTTACTCCTGCATATTTAAGGAGTCCACAACTCTAACCACTGAATAAAATGGCTGGGCCAGATTCTATTCTCACTGACACAGATGTAGACCCAAGGTAATTCCATTATCTTGAGAAGAGTTACCCATGGTTTACTTTGGCTTAAAAGAAAAGTATCAGAGCCACTCTAATTAGTTTTGCCAGTATTTTGTTCTGGCATATTGAAAATCTGGTTTCTGGATCTTTTAAAAATATTTGATTATTGAACTGCATGTAATAAAGATACACCACCACATAAAAGATTGACTGTTGATTGATGAAGAGGGTGCTGCTTATACAAACAGAATGGAGCTAAGCTAAAAGTACATCTTATATGTATATATGTGGACATGTTAAGGGAGAGGCATGTACTTCAGGTCTTTCTGTGACATGGGAGCCACAGCTCTCTATTATTATGGAATGACTTATCTCAATTTAAATGTCATAAATGCATCCAAGTAGAGTATCCACTATTTCATACAGCATACATTTTACTTTCCTGCAACTTATTTCATTGAGATGGTATAGGCAGCATAATGGACAATTGAAGGGGCAGCAAAAAGTAGAACAGGTTTCTCAATGCAAGAGATCTTTCAGTGGGAAACTTTTGAAAATGGCAAATCTGGCAGTAATTTCTGAGAGAATTCAGAATTTGCACAGACACAAGAATAAAAAGCAAGGAGTGTGAACTCCAAGGTGTTTTCTATTTTAGGTAAAGGGCCTAATTAAATAGAACATGAAGAACCATATTTGACTTGAGACTACATTGCTTGTTCAGCCTTTAAACCCCCTTTCCTTCCCTCCCATGGAGCTACTTTTCCTGACCAAATGTTCTTAATGTTCTTATTTTTCTTTAAAACAAAGATACCACTGGGAAATTTGTAAGCCTTCCTCAAAAGACTTTATAACAGATTATAAATATGTGCCACTTTGATAGGTAGCCTGGAATTTAAAACCCAGGAATGAAAGCTGGCTGCTAGTAGGTTGCTCTGTTCTGAAACCAGTAACCAAGACCAGTTGAAATATTACTCATCTTCAGAATTCTTTGTAGATTGCAAAGTTTAGACCCAGATTTTTTAGGGCATTTAGAACTTGCTGATTGACCACTAATGGGATCTAGGATCTTAAGTGCCAAAATCCCTTTTGAAAATCAGACAGGATCCTAATCAGTTACATGTTGCAACGCTGTGTGTAGCAACTCCCAGACTTTTAAGGATATATTTAGGCCTTTGTGAGTAGAGTAAGGAGAGTCTCAAAACACTTAACTGCTTAAGAGAAAAGGCAGTAAAAGTAAAAAGGCTGAAACCTCACAGATGTGGAAGGACGAGAATATGCAAATATCATTTCCTGGTTCCGCTCCTCCAAACTAGTCAGGTCCCCTAACCCCTACTCAGAACCCTCTGATCCCTTACATTTGATTCCTCCCTGTCTCATCCCCCATAAGGTGAGTCCAATATCAAAGCCAAAAACTGGAGCTGAATCTGAAGAGCTATCCTTGCTTCCTATTTAATTCAAGCAGAATCCTCATCTGAAGTCTGTATGACCTTTTTTCTGCTTGTTTTTTAAGGGCGAGTTTATATGCATGTAGTTTACATGTATTTTATAATATGTACAATGTCCTAGTCTGAGCTAAAAGGAGGATGAAAGGAATAAGAAAAGAAAAAAGTAGAGAAGGCAGCTGAGACTAAACTATATGGACTGAATTTCTTCCCCAAGTGTTCAAAGCAAATTTTTCTCTTTTATTAATAGAGTGATTTATGTTATTTGAATATAGGGTGTATTATTTGACATAGAACTTTGGTTATTTTCCAGAAATTAGGTATCAAACTATTTAGTTCATATCCTTGCCATAATACAGCATTGTTCATATTTTGACTGTTGTTTTGACTTAAACAGAATCATTCCCTATTTAATGGCCAACAAATGTGGAATTTGGAGATAGAATTACATACATTGGGTAAAACACAGTATACAAATAAATACAGTATGCTGCTGTTTAAGTGCTGCTGGTGCAATCTGTTGCCAAGTCTTGAAAACGTTTAATCTTACCACTACACTGCTAAATAATAACATAGGCACAAGGTACAGAATAAGAAAGGGGGGGGGGGGGGGGGGGGAGGTAATGTAGCAATTGAAATCAACAGAAATCAAGCATCTAGTCACTAATTTGGGCTGGACACTTGCCAAGACAGATTTCAGTTTTTCTAAACTACTGTTAAAATTGGCAGATTTTTTTTTTTAAAGGAACTTAATGCTGGAGACAATAATGAAGTCCAGACAGCAAGTTTTATATTCCAGTTTCCACCCTAGTAATCAGCACGAAGGCACTTCTTGGAATGTTGTATTGTCACCTGTATTGATGGATGATTCACTTTAGGGCACATGTAGTTTTTAGACATATAAGAACAATCTAAACCCTCATGAAGGGCAGAATAAAAAGAAGAAAGGCTAAAAAGATGATCTTTGCCAACAAAGTAGAGTCATGCTCGGACAAGTAAACAAAGGTGAAAACGGTTGTACAACTACACAACAAATACGTGTAATTGCAGCATGGGTCAGTATACCTTTTTGAACTTTATCCTAACTGGAACAGGTAACAATAGAAATAAAGATGCTCTGGCAAGGATCTGATGGAGGCTAGTGACCTGAATACGTATACAGGTTTGCCAGTGGACTTGTACTGAGCTGGCTAGCCTGCCCCAAAGCATATGCATCCACATCTTCACTACTATTGTTACTTGCAGTAGCTGGATTACATTTAGAAGGGGTATGACTATTGTGCTACAATTACATGTCAATGTGTGTTGTAGATGGACCCTTTGTGGTAGCTGTTGGCCTATGCTGTCCTTTTGATGGCAACCAGTCTATCATGATGGACTGTCTGGCTGTAGAAATGGAATGAAGAGGGACATGGGGGAAGAATATTTTCTTTAAACTAGATTTTGATCCTGTGAGCACCCTCAATTTGCTTTACTTTCAATTGGAATTGTGTGTTTGCAGCATTGTGCATGAAAGGCTCGGATAGAAAAGCAGCCGTTGTGCAGTATCTTGTTTCCCCGCCCCGCCCCCCCCCAACTAGGCAAGATGTGTGTGATGCAAGGTACAGTTTTCCGGTAATATGCTGGGGTTTGATATCACAGTGCTTTATGAAAACTTGTTTGTGCCAAACAAGAAGGTCTGCAGAACAAATGTCTGTCATTGTGTTTTTATTTATTTTTCAATTTTGATTGAATTGTTGGTTGGTTGCTTTAATTCTATTCTCTGCTCTCTGATTCTTCTGTAATGCTAGTAACCACCACCACCCATACAGCATGCTGTTGAGACCAAAACATAATATTTGGAGATATACCTATCTCATAAAACTGGAAGGAACCTTCAGAGATTATCAAGTCCAGTCCCCTGCCCTCACAACAGGACCAAGTACCATTCCTGACAGATTTACCCCAGATCCCTAAATGACCCACTCAAAGATTGAACTCACAACTGTGGCTTTAGTAGGCCAATGCTGAAACCACTGAGCTATCCCTCCCCCTCCTAAGTACTTAGCAGCATCTGTGTCTGGAAGGTGGCTCTCTCAAAACAACCCATGCCCTCAGATATATTTTCCCCATATAAAACAGAACTTTGGCCTGAATTTTCCAAAGGGACTAGCGATTTGAGATCGCTCAGTTTTCAGATGCCAAGTCTGAGAGACCTTCAAGGGGCTAGGAATTCAGGAAGGGTAGGAAACCCACACTTTTTCTTTCAAGATGGCCCCTAAAACTAAGGTATCCAAAAGGACTAGTCATTTTTAACAAGGTGAGCCTTGAATTTTAGAAGAGCCATACATTTAAGAACAGTGCAGGCTATTTTGCATGTATGTGCATGTGAAAAGACTGGAAATATTTTTTTTTCCTGAAGTGCTATTTTGATCTGTGCTAAATTATCTTCAAAGGCTTCATGGTGCAAACCTTTAGCCTTAGGATTGCCAGTACTTCTTTATTCAAAATTAAGTGAACCAAATATCCTTTTTATTCTTTAGCTAACAATTTACAGCCTGTGGAATTGTTTTTGGGACTAGTAAGAAAAACAAAAACAAAATAGAACTCTGTTCCCAAGTCACTTCTAGCCCTGGGTGAAGGTTGATGATAAGAATCTAATTTTATATTTCCAAAGCTTAAAGTTTCAGAGCAAGAAGACACAAGAAGGTACATATCCATGTATAGAAAGTGGAGAAGAGGAGGAAAAACTTCAATTTCTAAGAACATAAGAATGGCCGTACTGGTCAGACCAAAGGTCCATCTAGCCCAGTAGCCTGTCTGCCGACAGTTGCCAGTACCAAGTGCCCCGGAGGGGGTGGACCAAAGACAACGATCAAGCGATTTGTCTCGTGCCATCCATCTCCAGCCTCTGACAAACAGAGGCCAGGGACACCATTCCTACCCCCTGGCTAATAGCCTTTTATGGACCTAACCTCCATGAATGTATCTAGCTTCTCTTTAAACTCTGTTATAGTTCTAGCCTTCACAGCCTCCTCTGGCAAGGAGTTCCACAGGTTGACTATGTGCTATGTGAAGAAGAACTTTCGCTTATTAGTTTTAAACCTGCTACCCATTAATTTCATTTGGTGTCCTCTAGTCCTTATATTATGGGAACTAATGAATAACTTTTCTTTATTTACCCTCTCCACACCACTCATGATTTTATATACCTCTAGCATATCCCCCTCAGTCTCCTCTTTTCCAAACTGAAAAGTCCCAGTCGCTTTAGCCTCCCTTCATATGGGACCTGTTCCAAAGCCCTAATCATTTTAGTTGCCCTTTTCTGAACCCTTTCCAATATATCTTTTTTGAGGTGAGGAGACCACATCTGTACACAGTATTCAAGATGTGGGCGTACCATAGTTTTATACAGGGGCAGTAAGATATTCTGTATCTTATTTTCTATCCCTTTCTTAATAATTCCTAACATTCTATTTGCCTTTTTGACCACCGCTGCACACTGTGTGGACGTTTTCAGAGAACTATCCATGATAACTCCAAGATCTCTTTCCTGATTTGTCGTAGCCAAATTAGCCCCCCATCATACTATATGTATAGTTGGGGTTATTTTTTCCAATGTGCATTACTTTACACTTATCCACATAAAACTTCGTTTGCCATTTTGTTGCCCAATCACTTAGTTTTGTGAGATCTTTTTGAAGTTCTTCACAGTCTGCTTCTGTCTTGACTATCTTGAATAGTTCAGTATCATCTGCAAATTTTACTACCTCACTGATTGCCCCTTTCTCTAGATCATTTATGAATAAGTTGAATAGGATTGGTCCTAGGACTGACCCTTGGGGGACGCCACTAGTTACCCCTCTCCATTCTGAAAATTTACCATTTATTCCTACCCTTTGTTTCCTGTCTTTTAACCAGTTCTCAATCCATGAAAGGACCATCCCTCTTATCCCATGACAATGTAATTTACACAAGAGCCTCTGGTGAGGGACTTTGTCAAAGGCTTTTTGAAAATCTAAGTATACTATATCTACTGGATCCCCCTTGTCTGCATGTTTGTTAACCCCTTCAAAGAACTCTAATAGATTAGTAAGACATGATTTCCCTTTACAGAAATCACGTTGACTTTTGCCCAACAAATTATGTTCTTCTACGTGCCTAACAGTTTTATTCTTAACCATTGTTTCAACTAATTTGCCCGGTACCGACATTAGACTTACCCGTCTGTAATTGCCAGGATCTCCTCTAGAGCTCTTTTTAAATATTGGTGTCACGTTAGCTATCTTCCAGTCCGTAGGTACGGAAGATAGCTTTCTGGATCATTACTTTCTCTCCCTGCAAGCTACATTCTCATTTTTAGACCCTGTTTCAGGATACTCACCACCATTTGTGGTGACTTCACCCAAGTCCTGTTTAAGATAGCTCTCTTCCAGGTCCAACACCTCCCTTTGTGGTCTCTCAACCCACTGTCCTCTCACACACTACAGCCCTTGTCCCATTTCACCGGTTGCAGACCTCCAATAGTCTCTCCTCCCTTTCTCCACCCCCAAGGAATATAGTCTCACTAGATCCACTGCCCAGGCAATGCCAGTCTGTCAGTGATGGATAAGGAAACTTGGGGTCACCCACTAGCCAGGGACCCTACAACACACAGCCAAGAGCTATTCAGTCCACAGCTTTGCTGCCCTCTTCCTGGGATGATTAGTTATCTCCCACGGGTGTTTTTCTCTACCCTTTCCTCAGGGTCAGGCTCCCAAGGGTTTTACTCTTTCCCTGGGGTTCCCGCCTCACTTTTCTCATGTACAGAGACTAGCTTCAGACTTCCTCACTATAGCCATTGCTATTCCCAACTTGCTGGGTTTGTATTAGGCCACACCATACCTGATCAGCTGAGCATCATCTTTCAATCAGAGGTTGCTTCTTTAGCCCAAGCCCCTCATATGTGGCCGTGTTTCAGCTTCTTTAAGCCTGGTGTGGGATGACCAATCCATTACAGTCTCCAAACGTATTCCTGCCCAGGAGAGGGGAAACTACTACAGTATGCATAGTCTAGTGTCATATAGCACTTTACAAAAACAGAGAGATACTGGGAACCAATAATAATGATGATTATGTAATAAAAAAGCCCAAACCAAACCACTAAAGGGAGAACACACCTGCTCAGCAGGCCCCTATCCATTCTCATCCACTTTGCTACTTTCACTAGTTACAGCATGTTTAAAATTGGATTGTTAAGTGCTTTGGAGCAGGGATGATTTCTGTCTCTGTCCAACAAAGTGCTTTGCTCATACCTGGGCTCTATGAAAATAATGAACAAAAATAACAATAATTATTTAAAAATCAAGGCTCTTGCCCAAGGGATCTTTCTGAATAAAAGGCTCACAACACAGAAAAATAAAGTTCAAGTGTAAGCACGGGAGTTAAACAATAGAATGGAAGTGGCTGGGTTTGAAGGAAGAAAGGGAAGTAATTCAGGATCTGATAATTCTGATGCAGCAAAGCACATGAGTGTTTTCTCCCATTGGGACTACTCATGTGCTTAATGTTAAGCATGTGCTTAAATGCTCCACTGGATCAGATAAAAAATGTTCAGCATCTTGGAGATTCAGACTTTTGGTGCACAAGAAAGAGGAGGCTGTCCTAAGCACAGAAAAGAGGGATGGTCTAGATCAGAGTTCCTTCCAATTTTTCCCACTCCAGTGGAATGAATTTTGTTATGTGCACCAATATGAAGTGATGTGTGACATGGAGGTGATCTCACCTTCATATTGGTGCACATAACAAAATTAATGTGGCGGGGATGAAGACAAGGGATTGGAAGTGTGGGAGGAGGCTCAGGCAAGGGACAGAGAGTTGGCACTAGCTGGGGATGCAGGCTAGGGGTGCATAAGTTGTTCTCTCCTCTATTACGAGGGGAGAGGATTCCCCCCGGTTCTCTCCCCTTGCAGTAGCCCTTGTGTGGAGGGGAACATCCTAGGGCTAGACGGAGCCTGTGGCTGGGCCATCAGGGCCAAATGGGGGTTATGGCTGGAGAGGGTCATGGGTGGATGGGGAACGTGGCTCGACCTGGGTGGGAGCCAAGGCCAGGCCACCATGTTTGGATGGGGGACAGGTTTGAGGCCAGATGGGGACTGGGGCAGGGCCGCTGTGGCCAGATGGAGGATGAGGCTTGATGGAGGCTATGGCCAGATGAGGGCTAGTTGCCATGGCTGGATGGGGGCTATATGGGGCTGGGGCTGCTGCAGCTGCATGAAGATTAGTCCCCAGCTGCTCTGGCCATATGGGAGCCAGGACTGGGCTGCCATAGCTTTATGAAGGCCAGGGCAAGGTCCAGGCTGCTGTGGACAGATGTGGGTTGTCAGGATCACTGGGGCTAGATGGTGGCTGGGACCATAGCTGGGCCACCTCAGCAAGATGGGGGCTTGCACCAGCCCTCCTGCAACAATTTCTGTCAAAACTTTTTTCAGTAGATAACTGGGTGTTTGATTAAACAAAAATTATTTGTTGACAGTGTTTGCTGTCTACCTAAATTTCAAGTTGCTTGATAAAAAGCGGAAAATTTCCTCTGAAAAAAAATCTCTCTGTTTTCCAATCAGATCCACTATCTACATTAGCAAAATGTACATTTTGCTGATGAATTTTAAGTAGTACAAACTTCTAATGTATCCATGCTATGTTGGTGTAAATTAGAGTTTACTATGGGTGACTTAATCCAGTAAATTATTGAACTGCTCTGAATTTACCCTTCTGGGGTTTGTGCAAATGAAAGTCCATCACTGTAGTGAAGATTTTTGTATTGTAGATAGGTTCTTAATCTGTATAGCAGAAAAGTGTATCTAAGAAGCAAATTGCTATTCCCCTGCATTTACCTCTGAGCTCATTTTAAGGAACTCTATTTACCATTCCTGTGGCAGACACACATGAAAGAACAGACACGGTCAATGATGCTTGCAGTCTTTTCCTCCCAAACATCAAACATCTCTGTCACCATGGCACTTGGATGATGGTGGAGTACTCATTAAAAAATAGAAAATCAACTCATCATTGTGTTAGCCCAAGACAGATTACAGAGTCTTTGGTTGTTTAGTTACTTGTAGATGCTAATCAACCCCAGCCTCTTTCATTCTTTGCCGTGGACATTTTGTAGAAATGTGTCTGTATATAGCTATAGGGCTTTGGGCTACAACATGAACAGCAACCTTTTTATGGATCTGTTGTTAAAACTCTTTAACATTATGAGATTCATCAAACTGAGTAACAATGCTAATCCTGTAAGAGTCTCTTACTCAATGAATGATTTATAACAAAAGAGTAGTCTACTTTATTAAAAGGTTCTCATGCTCTAGAGGCTCCCATGCTCAAACAGATAAGAGCTGCCACTGTTGCATTAGAAGAAATATGTTTTTCGATGGTATAAAAGGAACTAAGCAAAGTGCATCAATCATTTTTTTCTTCCCATTTTCTTTCTTTTTTTCTTCTCCAGAGACTGGTTTGGGAACAACTTTGTGCAAAGTTTTTGAAAGCAAGAAGAAGTCAGATAATTGCTTTGTTAATCAACTTGATTCCTTATTAACTTTTTCTATTGTGTTAATATTCAAGCAGTTGTTATAGAAAAGATTAAAATTTAATTATACAACACATTGGGACACATTTTCAAAACTGCCTCACAATCAACTCTTTAAATTTTAGCACCAAATGTAATGCACCTCAATATTTGCAAGTAGATCTCTCCTATCATATGTGAAAACTCAAATATTTATAAAAGCAAACTGTCTCAAGACTCATTGCAAAATGCAATTTGTATGCACACAGCCTTATTTTTGCAGGAACAAAAATGTAGGTGTTAAATAATCGTACATGCAAATACTCAGCACAGAAAACCTGAAGGTAAAATTCTAGGGGAAACTTTTTAAAAACTTTGCAATATTATTGGTGGAAATTTAAGTTGACTTTCACTGTGTACTCTTTTATCATTTGAGTTTCACCTAGGATTAGCTAGATTTTCCATCCAAAATTATAAATATATGAAAGGGAATTCTCCTTAGCATGTTCTCTCAAAATACAAGGGAAGGCCACCAAATTGCTTATGAAGACAGTCTGTCACTTGCTAACAGCTAACCACTGAATGTTGTTGTCTTATGTTGCAGCACAGATAACTGCTAAATATGGTCTTGGTCCAGGAAAGCACTTAAGCATGTGCTTAACTTTGAGCATGTGAGTAATCTTATTAAAGTCAATGGGACTGACCATATACTCAAAGTTAAGCACATACATAGGTGGTTTGCTGGACTATGTTGCACAAGATATGTTCATTTCATCTTATATAGACAAAGGTATTGGCTATCAAACATCATGTACCTATTGGCAAACAGTAGCATTTTACTCCAACATAACAATGGGCTGACACAGTGAGGCAAGCTCTCAGATTCCTATTATCAAGTGTGGGAGACTCTGTGCAATCCAATTGCAGGTCATTTTTAAAAAATGTGGCGATGCTGCCATTCAGTTATGATTATTTCAGCGTGGAATCCTGGCATAGTCTCACATGAGAGTTTATTTCTAAAGATGAATGGGTACTTCAGCTATCTTCCACAGGCCCCCGTAAGAGTAGAAATGGATTTGTTTGATACATTAATATGTAATGACATATACATAGTAAGTAATTACTACAATGCATTACTTTGGATCTAATTCAGAAATACTTCCTGCATGTGATTGTAATGAACAGAGTGTTGCAGGAAAAGACACTTTAATAGTGATCAGATGTTCAGTCTGGGAAGCATGTGGGTTGAAGCAATTTTGATGGAATTTGTACTGTTTGCATAACATCCTCCCTGCTGTTTCTCCGGCGTGCTTCTCATTAAGTGTAGAAGTGCAATAGCACATTTTGGGAAACTTCAGTTTCATCCATTTTTGTCCATTTTAAGTGAATATCATGGCCATGAAAGATGTCAGATTACAAACTATGGGGAATGGAGCCCTCGGTTTATCCACAGAGCAGAACAAAGAACAGGCCTTCCCCTAGTGCTTTCCTCACACTGAGCCTTAGCACTAACTGAGGAGACCACTTGAGACAGGGATGTGCATGGAGGGGGAAGGGCGGTTCATCTCCATTCTCAGTCTCTCTTTGGCTTCTCTGCTGAGACTGCCAGTGAAGAGTGTTTTATTCATTTCTCATTACATTCTATCATACCTGTCAAGTGGCTGTCATGGAAATCCAAGAAACATTTTCTAGTGGAGTCTTCCCTCCCGAGAGTATCAAGCTGCAGGGCAGAAAAGAGAAAGGGGGAGTGAGGACTGGGAAATAGAGGGTTGTGATGGTTTTAAAGTAGAATGAAGGAGAAAGGAACTAAGGAGCAGGAAACCTTTCCTTGGAGCAGAGAGACAGTCCATGGAATTAGAGAGAGAAAGAAAGTCTGCATTTACCCTGGAACGAAAAGGGGGGGAAAAATCTAACATTGTCCCATATGTTTTATTTACCTGCAATTTCACTCCTGCCCTTTTAGTACATCTCATTCTTAAAACTACACATGATCTAGTTCAGCCTTTGTAATGTGTCACCATAATGGCAATTAAGCAGAATAACATATAGGTACATGAGCAAAACAAGATATACTCTTGTCAGATGAACGACACACAATACTTACATACAATTGACAAGAAGAATTTTTGTGGAGAATTACTATAAGTGAGAATGCTTTAGGTGCATTCCTTCAGAGTATGTGAACCTAGTTTTTATGTATTTTACTTCTCTTCTGCATGCTTTCATGCCAGGTCTATGTGTGAGTTCACAGTGCATACAAATATAATTCCAAAATAGCAACTCTTGAAGAGCAAATTTTCGTTACGACTGACAGTACAATTGAATATCATTTGCTGCACAAAAGAAAAGTGTGTAGGGTTCTTTCCAGCTATGCTCATAGCATTGTTATCATGTGTACTCAGGTTTATATGCCAGAACCTATGCACCAAACTGCACAGTGACATACTTGAAGGACTGATCCTGAGAATCTGTGGTAATCATATTTTGTGAAAGCCATATTATGAGGAGTCATTTGAACAATTTGCTAGTGCATCTGTCTCACAATACTGTATACAGTTTGAACTATCCCTCATTTTTTTCTGTAAAACTAACATCAGTGTTTACCTATAAACAGACACCGAAGCCATTGCTAACTATACTCTGCTTTGTATACAATGCTATTATATAAAGAGCTCAAGCAGCACGTCTGTCTGCCTACATGTGTGCATTCTCTTACTCCAGCTGCCAACAACCTAAATTATTCAGCAAGCTCTGATCATGCCAAGTTTTTAGTCAACAATGGAGATCCTGCCAAAGAGCTAATAATGTTAAAAAAGCAATGTTTGTGACAATTAACAGAGCCTGCAGCCTGCAAAGAGAGTTGGACTCATTTGTAAAGGAAAATTTAAATGATATGCTTCATTATAAATGGTCCCATGCAACACATTGCTAATCAACCAAAGCAGCTTCTTTTTTATCCCTTCCTATCAGATAAACCAAACAGCAGTATGAGCCAAAGTTCTTGGCCACTGCTTGCTAGAGCTATAAATGTGGTGTGGTTATCTATCAGTATCATAATCAGCTTAGATCAAACTGAATAATTAGCACTAAAGTGGATGAATAGAGCCCCAGCCTCTTATCTTGTCTATTAATAATAAGTAAAACTTCACAGCCAAATCAAGAGGTATGTTATTGTACCCCTGAGAGCCTGTTTGGGTAAAACCCCATGTGACCTCACCAATATAAGTAGTGCAGATGGGACAGTGTGTGCCTATAATGATGAGCTGACAGCTGCCAAGCCCCCATCCCTCCTCCCACCTCTGCAGCTCTGAGAGAAAGAGAGGGGAGGGTAAAAGAGGATAAACAAGCCAATCGGGAACATGAGAATCATTTGTAGGGAAATTGAGGCCCCCCCCCCATCGCTTCCTATGCTCATCGCTCAATTAATAATTGTTGGTTTTAGTTTGGCAGAGCTGTTGCAGTATAGCAACTAAGAATGTGTCTGCTGTTTTTTAGCCTAAGATCACTATGAAATTAAAGTCGTTTTAAATAGTAGGATTGTAAATTGCAATAAATAAATAAATAAATAAATAAAATCTTTCATGTGGCATTCATACATACTCTTTCAAACTTAAACATATACTAATCATTGTGCAAGTCCCATGCAGTAATTATGGTTATACTTCCTTCCATTTTAGTATCTCAAAAAGTTCTGAACCACATTTGACTAATTTAGGTAAATTAAATTTTGCTTATTTTAATAATGAATGAAATAATGCGATTAAGAGTAAGGGTCTCAAGTTTTGCAATAGGATTAATTGCTTTCCCTTGCTGCTTAGGAAATACCCACAACTCAGACACAGTTTGTTGTACCCGTTCACTTTAATTCCACTTGGAAGCAACCCCTTACAAATATGTTACCATTATATGCCCTAGAGGACCTGATTCATGTGAATACAGTTGCATGGTTACTCGATCACAAAGACGGGGTTTGGAGGATCTGGCCCAATAAAGAGGTGGATTTAATTGCCAGCGGTAGCCATAAGCCTTCTTGAAATAACCTTGCTGATCCTAACATGATGACTTGTTTCTAAATTGAGATGGACCTGAGCCAGTCACTGAGCAGATTTACTTTTGCTTTTTTACAAAGAAGTGGACTGTAGCTGCCCTTGTGATTCCCCCCCCCCCTTGTTTCATGTGATTTCACCATGAAAATGGCATGGATCAGCAGAGGAACAGACTATTGGGATAGTCCTGTGGCATCACAGCTGAAAATGGCACGGATGGGTGCTTCTCTCTCCTAGGCTACGTCTAGACAGCGGGGCTATTTCAGCATGCAGAAGTATCCCAAAATAGCAATTCTGCATCTTTAAATGCGCCCTTTATTTAGAAATATATTTTGAAATAAAGGGTGCGCTGTTCTGGCATCCCTGTAACCCTCATGTAGACACCGCCAAATTTCGAAATAAACAATTTTGAAATTACCTCAAAATTAGCTACGCAATTTGCATAGCATAATTGTTAGATGTACCCCTAGAGGGCTGGAAATGGACCTAATGCTGCTGATTGGAGGAAAGACAAGGGAGGAGGCTTCTAACTCTCTGAGACATTAGAAATTGCTCAAGAAGAGCTGGGTCTGGGACAAATGACTGGAAGAAAGAAGGCACAATTCTATATAAAAGCACACTGCACTCTGCCAACAATGTATTTTTAACAATATTTTAATATTTGAGAAAAGTTCCAGACTGACAGGACTGTAAACTAACATATTTTATTTCATCACAGGACACAGGACAAATGGTTCTTGAGGGGCCACTGCTGATGGCAACTTCTAGTTGTTAATTTAATCTCCATTCTCTTTCAATCTTTCCCTTCCTCTTCCTGCTATGGCCCACTGTATGAACGGTCTCTTTGGACCCAGACAGAGGTCCCCATCTTGTTTGGCTACCAAATAGCTGTCTAGCACAGACCAGTGAGTAGGAGCAGGACGGTTTCTCACATTCACTCCCTAAGACATTTTGACTGTAGTTCTAGAGTGCACAGATGACCCTTACGTGTGAGACAGTGTAGCTACATATGAACTTGGAGAGTCATGGACAGTGGTTGTACATTACCACTGTGGTCTTCTTCTTTCTTAACTCTTGATTTTTTGCATTTATAGTCTTTATGTTTATAATTTTCCTTGATTTTTCCTCTTATTTAATTCCTTTTTTTTGTGTGAAAAGCATGAACTGGATTTTAGCTAAATATACAACTATACTAGCAAGTCAGGATACACACAGTAAGAAAAGAGAAGAAGGGGAAAAACGAGGAAGAAGTAATCCATTCAGTATTGAGTGAATGAAGCAGATATTGAGCCAGATCCATAGCTGGGGTAAATTTGGCAGAACTCAACTGAGATCTTTGCAGCTACCTTAGTTTTCATCAGTTGAGGATATAGCCCATAAAGTGAAGTGTGATATAGATGTTCCTAATATATAACAATGGATCACTGATCATCATATCAAGGAATAAAGATAATGGGTGAAATCTGCACCCCATTCAAGGCAATAAGATTTGTTTTGCCATTGATTTCAAAACTAACAATGAAGCTAACATTTCATCCCAGGTGTTATCAAATTACTAGAGTCTAATATTATATTATTATATTCCAACCTTTCCATGATAACCTTTGCGTGGGTGTGAAGAAGAAGTCTTTAACAGAAATGGATTATGGTGACTCAAGGCCTAATCTAATCCCTATGGAATTCAGACTGAATTTAGTGGAAAACTTCTTTTAACTTCAAAGGGAGCTGGATCAGACTGAGTTCATTACTAATGAGAAATGCTAATAACATTTTTTATTTCAACACTGCCCTACTTCAAAACTATCCTCTGCATGAGTATTTATCACCTTCTGTATATGTAGTTAAGAACTTGGAAGAGTTCTCATTTTTGAATGGGAAGGGAGCAACTCCCCAAAGCCAGCCACTGAACTATCCTGTGTAAAGTGTTTTTAATTAGGCCATTTAAAAGGCTGTCACTTCAAAACCATTTGCTTTCATTTTTTTTTAAATCTAGTAATCCCTACCAGTAATCACAGAGGATTTCAAATAAAAATCTTTTTCAGCCTAATAGGTAGAAGGATAAGGAGTGTATATTGTATTACTGAAACTTTATCTATGAAGTTACAAACCCAACAGTAACAGAAAGCCATACTTAATCCTCTCCTGTAGTTGATGTTCTGTATAGTAAATTTCTTTTATTATTAACATTCCAGATAAAATGTTTAAAATATTAAAGCAAATCAGGAGTTTTCATGAAGAAAAGCACAGATCAGCAAATCACCTTAGGGAACTGGATGTCCAGCTCCTTATCCACCTATCTGTAATATAGAGGGGGGGAAAACTGCATGATCATTGGGGACTTCAATTTGAGTGACATATGTTGGAGGATCTCATGCTGCCAATACTAAAACATCTTTGGAATTTCTAATTAATCTCATAATAATATAATCAAAGACACTTTTCAAATTCAAAAAGTGTTGCAACAAATTCAGGAGAATTCTATGTTATAGAACTAGTTGAATTATCAATAATAATGAATGAACGGTAAAAGTATTATGTGCTGTATATGGGAGGAAACACATGACGCAGTCATGCCATATGATGATGATAATTTTCTTTCAATTCCACTGTTATCTCGGGAGGATGTTAAACAGCAGCTACTAAAATTAGCGAGACGAAGAGGTAATATCTTTTATTAGATCAACTTCTGTTAGAGAGAGTCCTGAAGACAAGATATCACCTGACCCAACTCGTCTCTCTAATATCCTGGGACCAATGTAGCTACAACAATACTGCCACTATAGTTACACATTTTAAAATCAGCAGAATGGTGGCCGTTTACACCTCGTCTATTCTCCCCACAAAGCTAACTTTGTCTATCAGTTTGTTAGCTTCCGGCTACGTCTAGACTACAGGCTTCTTTCGGAAGAAGCTTTTTTCGGAAGAGATCTGCTTCTTTTACGTAGGGACTGTCCAAATTGTATATTGCCATTCCTAATATCTGATTTGTGTCCATTTATTCTTTTACGTAGTGACTGTCCAGTTTAAGTAAAAACCTGTAGGAGAACACTTCAATCTCCCTGGACACACAATTGCAGATCTAAAGGTAGCCATCCTGCAGCAAAAAGACTTCAAGACCAGACTTCAAAGAGAAACCGCTAAGCTACAGTTCATCTTCAAGTTTGACACCATCAACTCAGGATTAAACAAAGACTGTGAATGACTAGCTAACTACAAAAGCAGCTTCTCCTCTCTTGGTATTCACACCTCCAAATCCGCTACTAGAAGCGGGCCTCATCCTCCTTGACTGGATCCACCTCGTTATCTCTAGCCTGATTCTGGCCTGCATATTTATACCTGCCTCTGGAAATTTCCACTACATGCATCTGACAAAGTGGGTCTTTGCCCACGAAAGCTTATGCTCCAACACTTCTGTTAGTCTATAAGGTGCCACAGGACTCCTCGCCGCTTTTGGTGAAGTAGAAGAACACTGAAAGAAACCTAATGTTGTGCCAGTATGTAAAAGGTAAATTAGATGACATTTGCTAATTATAGAGCTGTCAATCTGACATCAATCTCAGGCAAGATAATGGAGGACCTGACATAGGGTTCCAATAATAGAGAACTAAAGGAGGGTAATATAACTCATACCATAATAACTATGGAAAATAGATCCCATCAAACCAATTTGATATTTTTTATGAGGAGATTACAAGTTTGTTTGATAGTGTTGATAGTGCTGGTCGATATTCTAGACTTCTGTAAAGTGTTTAACTTGGTACTGCATGACATTGATTAAAAAACTAGTATAAAATTAATATGATGCACATTAACTGGGTTAAAAGGTCATTAACTGATAAGGTCTCAAAATGTAATTGTAAATGGGAAATTATGATCAAATGGGTAGGTATCTAGTGGGGTTCTGCGGGGATCTGTTCTTGGTCCTAGATGATTTAAGATTTTTATCGAAGACCTGGAAGAAAACATAAAATCATCACTAATAAACTGTGCAGCTGACACACAAATTGGGAGAGGGTCAAACAAAGCAGTCTAAATATCTTGATAAATTGTGCAAAAGAAAACAGCATGCATTTTAATATGGCTAAATGTAAATGTGTACATCTAGGAACCAAGGCTAAAGGCCATACTTACAGGAAATGGAACTCTATCTTGGGAAGCAATGATTCTGATTTGGAAGTCAAAGGTGGATAATCAGCTGAATATGAGCTCCTGATGTGATACTATGGTCAAAAAAGCTAATGTGATCCTTGGCCATGTAAACAGAGGACTCTCAAGTAACAATTTCCTTCTGTGTTTGGCGCTCATGAGACTGCTGCTGGAATACTGTGTTCAGTTCTGGGGTCCTCAGTTCAAGAAGGATGTTGAAAAATTGAAACATTTTCAGAGAAGAGCCGCAAGAATGATAAAAGGATTAGAAAACATACTTCTAGTGATAGACTCAAAAAACTCAATCAATTTAGTTTAGCAAAGAGAAGGTTAAGGGGTGACTTAATTATAGCTATATAGGGTCTGTAAGTACCAACATGGGGAACAAATATTTAGCCATGGGCTCTTCAATCTGGCAGAAAGGGATACTATGCTATCCAATGACTGGAAGTTGAAGCTAAGCAAACAGACTAGAAACAAGGCATGACTTTTTACCATAAGAACGGCCATACTGTGTCAGCCAAAAGGACCATCTAGACCAGTGACCTGTCTTCCCTACCGTGGCCAGTAGCAGATGCCCCAGAGAATGAACAGAACAGGTGATCATTAAGTGATCCTGTCAGTCATTCCCAGCTTCTGGCAAACAGAGGCAAACAGTGAGAGTCATTAGCCATTGGAACAATTTACCCAGGGTCATAATGGTTTCTCCATCACTGGCAATTTTACAATCAAGATTAGATTTTTTTCCCTAAAAGATAGGGATTATTTTGGGGGAAATTGTATGGCCTCTGTTATACAGAAAGGCAGATTCAGTTATCACACTGATATCTTCTAGCTTTGCAATCTATGAATCTATGTCAATTAAAAATCTCTCACCACAATCTTACTTTACCATCCACACATCATTAAATTTTGATCCAATCTCATTCCATGTATACCATGACAAGGCCTATATTTTACTTTATTCTGTCATCTGAAGTTTTGAGGACTAATACTTCAAATGGATCTAACTAATGGAGTTGGACCTAAAAGGACACATGTCCTTTTAAAAGAGTGTCATGAGGAGGAGGGAGAAAACTAGTTCATCTTGGCCTCTGAGGGTAGAACAAGAAGCAATGGGCTTAAACTGCAGCAAGGGAGGTTTAGGCTGGACAAAAGGAAAAAGTTCCTAACTGTCAGGGTAGTCAAACACCGGAATAAATTGCCCAGGGAGGTTGTGGAATCTCCATCTCTGGAGATATTTAAGAGTAGGTTAGATAAATGTCTATCAGGGATGGTCTAGACAGTATTTGGTCCTGCCATGAGGGCAGGGGACTGGACTCGATGACCTCTCGAGGTCCCTTCCAGTCCTAGTATTCTATGATTCTATGTCAACATACTTTTGTACTTTTCTCACTGTATCATGGCCCTGCCCTATCCTCACAAAAACTTATCAAGATTAACTTCTCTCAATTTTTCTCTGTATTGCTCAATATATTTCTTCTTTTCTATGTCCATGTGAAATTAGTTTGGAAATTTGATTGCTTAGCAAATCTAGAGAAAATAAAAAGGAAGATAATATCTTTGAATTTTAATGGAGATTTTAAGATAGGTCTGTCAGTTCCATTAAAACATGAATTAGGGCTCTGACATTGCCACGAATTGAGTTGTATTTGCATTTCCAAACTCATTAAAAAAGGCCCCAATACTGGAAATAAGTACACTGAGTAACATTTTCTTCTTCTGTGTGGATTTTATACAGATAACAACTTGGCAAAACCATTCAAATGTACAACATTTTATCTCTAAGGAGCTAGTTAGTTAAAAAACAAAAACACTAGCACTTGGGCAGTCAGTAGTACCAATTCCCCATTACAAAAACACAAGAAGGGAAAATAATCAATTTTTTATGGCATATTACCTACAAGTTCAGATACGAGTTTGGTAATCATGCTTTTGTTTCACACAGACTGTAAAATATTTATGGAGACAATGTGATTTGGGTCAAGGCATTAAATAAAGTAAAAGTTGTTTTATTCAATATGTGATGAACAGTATCCATATTAAAAACCAGAGGGAAAAGTGTTGAAATGAAAAAATATGCTTAAAACAAATTCATCTGTTCAATGTTCATAAATGTTTTAAGAAATGTAAACAAACAATTCTTGAAATCCATATTTACTGCATGCAAGTGAAAAACTAATAGCATTTATTTAATCCAGTGGGACAAGTGACTAAAAATTTAGCACTTAATGATCAACAAAAACTGTTTGCCCTTGGAAATTACCATTCTCTTTGTTATCAGCCAAGTTGCAATAGGGTTACTGCTCTTCTCTAGGTAAATTAATAAAGCTGTTAGGTCAACATTGATCTAGAAAGACAATATTTCCTTCAAAGTCTGAACAAATTTTTAAAGTTTTGATACTAAGGTATTTGTATATAAAAATATGTGGAGAACCCAAAGCAAAATTGTTTGGCTAGTTTAAGGAGTTTTTTTATTAAATAATGTGATTATAGAAAGCTACTGATCCTGTAAAGATTAAATCGCATGTTTGCTTTTCTCCATGTACTAAATCAATGGAACCACTCTTGATCTTAAAGTTAAGCACTAAATATTCAGCGATATTAAACATTACAGTCTAGCAAGGCCTGTTCTGCACAGGGTACCTCTCATATACATACGCAAAAGTCACAGTTGTTGCCTAATTTAGACAGAAATACTTACCTAATTTGTGTAATTAATCCATCCCTCTTTTTTGTCATATATTGTACTTGATTAGTAACGATGGGAGAAGGCCACAATCTTGTTTTTCACTGAGTGGTCATTTATACCTCGTCTATTCTCCCCACAAAGCTAACTTTGTCTACTGGTTTGTTAGCTTCCGGCTACATCTAGACTACAGACTTCTTTCGGAAGAAGCTTTTTTCGGAAGAGATCTTCCAGAAAAACTTCTTCCGAAAGAGAGTATCCACACTGCAAAAGTGAATTGAAAAAGCCATCTGCTTTTTTGAAAGAGAGCATCCAGACTGAATGGATGCTCTCTCGCATGTAAGCTGTGACGGCTATGAATGGAATGGCCACCAGGGCACCTGTGCTTTTTCTTCTTTCCTCTTCTTCTGCAAGAACTCCCTCTTTGGCAGGAGAGAGATTGCTTGATCATTACCTGTTCGGTTCACTCCTTCTGGGGCACCTGGCATTGGCCACTGTCAGCAGACAGGATACTGGGCAGGATAGACCTTTGGTCTGACCCAGTATGGCAATTCTCATGTTCTCTGCCCTGTCCACACATCGCTTTTTACAAAAGAGCTCTTTCGCGAAAAGCCTTCTTCCTTGTAGAATGAGGATTACCAATGCCAAAAAAACCTTTCTGTTCTTTTGATTTTCTTATGGAAGAACGCAATTGCAGTGTGGACGTTCCTCAAGTTTTGTCAGAAAAATTGCCATTTTCCCGACAAAACTCTGTAGTGTAGAAATTCCCTCTCACAGCAACATCTCAGAGCTTTATTCTACACTCTCCTACTTTGCTCAAGCTGTAGAAGCTTATGCCCTAAGCTCCAGAGGTCCCAGCTTCAATTCCAACTGTTAGCATTACACTTGCACAAACTAAGCCAGAGAGATACAACTCTGCTTCTTTTTTCTTCCTTCCCAAAATCCCCAACACTGGGAAGATATCAGCTAGTTAACGATGGCTCAGATGGGCAAATAGCTTTAGTTGAAAACTTTATTTGCAATAATAAAATTGTAAACTTTTTAAATTATATAATCACAACCCTCTCTGACAAATAATTCTGCAGTTTGACTAGGGTGAAGAAATATTTTTCAGTTTGTTTTAAACCTATTAATTTCATTTGGTGACCCCTAGTTCTTGTGTTATCAGGAGTAAACAACACTTCCTTATTTACTTTCTCCATACCAGTCATGATTTTATAGACCTCTGTCATATCCCCCCTTCCTTAGTTGTCTCTTTTCCAAGTTGAAAAATCCCAGTCTTATTAATCTCTCCTCATATGGAAGCTGTTCCATGCTCCTAATAATTTTTGTTGACCTTTTCTGTAACTTTTCCAATGACAATATATATTTTTTGAGAAGGGGTGACCAGATGATCAGCATGCAGTATTAAAGGTGAGGATGTACCATGGGTTTATATGGAGGCAATATGTTTTCTGTTTTATTTTCCATCACTTTCTTAATGATTTCCAACATTCTGTTTGCTTTTTTGACTGTCTCTGCACATTGGAAGGATGTTTTCAGATAATTATCTACAATGACTCCAAGATCTCTTTCTTGAGTGGTGATAGTTAATTTATATGCCATGATTTCTTATGTATATTTGGAATTATGTTTTCCGATGTGCATTACTTTGCATCTATCAACTTTGAATTTCATCTGCCATTTTGTTGACCGGTCACCCTGTTGCATGAGATCCCTTCATAATTCTTCACAGTCTCTTTTGGACTTTACTATCTTGAATAGTTTTGTATCATCTGCAGATTTTGCCACCTCACTGTTTACCCCATTTTGAAGATCATTTATGAAAAGTACAGATTCCAGTAGAGATCTGGTTGGAAATTATGGGAATTTGACACTGCATAGAATGAAATACTGTCAGTATTGTGGTAGCAACCTCACTTTTCTAGATGGTATTTGAAAGTGCTTACCATCAGTAAGGTTAGTAGGTAGCAGCAAATGGCTGCCAATCAGTGTCCTATACGCCATTTTGGGATCTGGTGGGAGAGCTGTCCTGATACATTTTTTTATCTGGATGCTGCTAGTGGTAGCGATAATTTGTAGGCTTTCTGTTGGTTTTCACATGAGTGACAATGGTGATGCACAATTGTGCTGTATTTTTCAGTTAAATTTATTCTACTTGCTCCTTAGAAATACTGGCACTATCTGAGACTGTCAGTTTTAAAACGTAGGAAGACTAATGACTTCCTGCAGTTCGTTGGAGAGACAGAGGCTATTCTAATTGGGCTTCCTGTCAGCTAAAACAACTGAATCTTACTCATTCTATATTGGAGAGGTGTCATCTTGAGCTCACTCATACTGTGAAGAGTCCTGTCATCTTTATTGATTCAGAACTGAGTTTTGATCCTCGTACTGGCTCAGTTTCTAGGACAGCATATAATGCTTCCACCTTCGACATTTTACCCAGTCACGCTGCCACAGCTGCAGACACCCATGTACATTTCCCCTTTATTTCTTCAAGGATTATTGAAATTTCGTCCTCTGAGGGCTTCTTAAAAAAATCTCAGGTTTAGTTGCAGCTCCTTAAGAATTCCATAGACATTTTATATTTCTTTTTCAGATACTGAAAAGAGAATCATACCCATCTCCTATTTTAGACTAACCCCTAGATACCTACATCATGAGGTTTTTAAACTAATTAGGTGATCAAACAGCAAATGATTTTTTAAAAATATCATACATAATTTATGGAACTAATAAGGCACATATTCAACTTTCCCATTCGATAACTTTGTCTATGTAGTCACGGGGGGCAGGTCTACACTAGGAAATTATTTTGAAATAACTTATTTTGAAATAATAACTCCCAAAATAACTATTTCGAAATAGCATGTCCACACTGCAGGGAAGCCTCAAAATTAGTCTGAAGCAGGCTCCCTTAACGTTGACTTGCTGCCTCAACTTAGATCCCCAGGAAGCACTGTGGAGTAATTACTCTGAATTACTTTGGGGAGTAGTTTTTTCAAAATAGCAGCAGTGGAGCAGCCACACCACCGCTATTTCAAAATAAGTGTTATTCCTTGTGGAAAGCAGGAATTATCATTTTGAAATCACCAGCCTGTTATTTCAAAATAATGGGCTTGGTAGTGTGGATGCTCTACTTGTTGTTTCAAGCAGAACAGGGCTGGGGGAATAAAAAAGGTATGTTGCTATCTCAGTTCAAAATCCTAATGGCAATAAGGCACTGTAGTTTTTACTTTGATGTGGCTAGTTGATGCCAATCACTTAGCCCCAACCTTGACTGACTAAATATGGAAACTACCTGTAGTTATTCACTACCTGTGAATAATTCATTGTGACTTTGGGCTTTTTTGGATCAAATAAGCATTTGTGAATTATTTTATTTTGACTATTCCCCCACACGATTAGACCAGCTTGATTTGTGTATAAACTACCTAGTGCATACATTTAAAAAATTAAAGGATATTTTCATCATTTGTATGCAAAACTACAAATATATTAACATATAATAACAAAGCAGCAGGAACTAAAGAAATTAGATAGTGATATTGCACCTAATATCACATAAATAGAACACAAAGACTTCCTATTACACAGAAAGCGTAGCTGAAGATTTAACACAAACTTTAAAAGTCTAATAGTGTCCTCTTTCCGAGGACCACCTCTTTCACCTTCTGTATCAAATCTTGTTTTATATTCTGTAGATGCCAACCTTATATTTAATTCTGCTCACTGGTGTTCAGCCCTGCGGGTAGGGTTCTTTAGCTGTTTTGGTGTGCTGTTCTAAAGTACAAACATATTGCTGAAATCTTGGTCGCACACAAGCTTGATTTAACTGCTTCAGTGCTATGTACAAATTTGTCCATCCTAGACCTTTTTATCTCAAGTTGATTGCCAATTACATTGAGGCAGTTATCACCTTTGTCTGTTTCCGCTACAAATGTTTGTTACTCAAGTAAAAAGTCTCTTGCATCCTGGAATAAATGCTACAAACCCGTGCTTTACAAACATGTTAATTAACTCGAGTTAATCGGCCACTAGATAACTCAAGGTTAAAAAGTCTGGATTACACACACACTAAAACATAACTCCACAATCCTATTCTATATCTCAAGTCTACCATAATTATAATGCTAAAATCCAACAACTTGTCTGTGCTTTCAAAAGAAGGCTGACAGGTTTTCCACCACAGTGCAGTGGAATCTAGGTGTGAAGCAGTTCCAGATTCGCAGTGTGACAAAACCTTCTGGGAAGTTATGTCCTCACTACAGAGTTTACTTTGGTGATCAGCAATGGGGTCTGAGCACCTGGCTTAGCCTAAGCAGCTACACTGCAAAACTATAGCCGGGTTACAGGTGCTGTGCTCAACTAGGTGTGTTGCTTGGACTTCTGGGACATAGTCAATGGTTCTTTGTGCTGCAGTGAGCTGAGCCACTCCATGATTCTTTGCCAGTGAATTGTAGGAGACATTTTCTGTCCTTTTGGGCATATGGTGGGAATTGAGGGAAAGCTCTGGAGGACCATCAGACCTTGGGAGATTGATTCAGCCTGCATCCTAACTGCACAGAAGGTGGGTTATCAACCGTGAGTAAAAGCCTCACTTAGGCTTTCACCTACCACCCCAGATGAGCCAGCTACATTGCATTGAAAGCTCCTCCGAAGATGCACACTGGCTAATGAAACCTACTTGGAGTTATTTTTGTTTTTTAGATTCTGACTCCAGGTTCTCTATCCCTTTCTGTCTCAGAACAGAACCCCTAAAAGCAACAGGAAATGAAGTAATTGCAAACAATGATACCATGGGTGTCCAGTATGTAAGGTGGGGGAAAGCTCTGCCTTCCCAAACCACCAGGTGTAGCCCCACCCACACTCTGCCCCCAGAATGCCTGCAGTAGGCATTCTGGGGCAGAGTGTTGCTGCCCCCAGCGCCTGCCCTCCCCATGTTCTGGGGGCTTGAAAAGCAGGGCTGGGGCAGGCCACATGGTGCACCATCCTCCATGCCACAAGCCCCTGACCTCTTCCAGGCTGGGGAGACTGGAGACATGCTAAGAGCCCTCCAACCTCTTCTGGGTCTAGAGCGTGCATGGCATGGCCCCAGCCTCCCCAACCTCCTCCGGGGCTGGGGAGGCTGGGGCCATGCCATGCAGTGCGCACCCTCTGACTTCCTCTGAGGCTGGGGAAGCTGGGGCCATGCAGCTCATCCTCTGCTCTCCTCCCTCCCGGGGAGTGCTCTGGGGCTGGAGAGGCTGGGCTGCGCTGGTCATGCGACCCATCCTCCTCCAGGTTTGGGGAGGCTAGGACCATGCCATGTGCCTTCTGCCCTCTCTGGGGCTGTGGGGGCTGTGGCAAGCAAGTGCCCACCTGCTCCTCTCTTCTCCCCGTGGTTGGGAGGGGGAGTGTGTGCATGGCAAGCTGCCCTGCCTCCCCATAGGGAGCCTCAGAAGAGGCGGGGCTGGAGGTGGGTCTGGGTCCTTGCCTCCCCCACGCGTGCCTTCACCAACCACCCATGAATGACACCATTTGTCCCTTTTTCATTCTCGACTAAACAATCTGATGTCCAGTTGTGGCATCTGTTAGTGACAGAGTCAGGACAGCAACAGGGAAATAAGGTCTTTGGCTAAGGCATTGAAATCTGTTATAGAGGAGAATGATCATCTTGCTTTTGGTGTGCAGGGACAAAGGCGTCTGTCGCTTTAAAATATTGATTGGCATTTCCCCCTTTATTAAAAATCTGCTAGTTTAACAGATACCAGCTGAAGTACTGTATGCTACATATGTGGGCCAGATATAAATAATGTGCTTCAGACCATCCTATATCAAGCAGCTGCACTCGTGCAACTGCAGTCCTGAGCCATTTGCAGAGCACAGCACATGGCATTTGCTTGACTTAGCAAAGGGATCTGAGGGAAAGGTCTTAGCAGGACCTTAGCACTGTTAAGAAGCCTTTCTTCTTACTGCTGTCTTTAGAGCAGATTCTGTCTTGTCCCTCAGGCATGCTGAAAAGGGTGTGGAGGCATCATATTGCAGCCAGAGATCCTAGGAAGAACTGAGACAGGCAGAATTCCTTCTACCGGCTCCCGGGGCATGCATGCTGGAGTTGTTAGAGAAAACAGTAGCCATCTTTGGAGATGGTTCCATATGCTCCCTGTTATGAGTTAGATAGATACAAGATACATATCCTAAGATAGATACAACCCTATCCACATGAACTCTCAGACATCTAGCACCCACAGCAGAAATTGTGCTTGCCAGCCATATTTTGGCCAATCCCAGTGCCTCAATACAAGGAGGACAAGTAACACTCCCTCTCAAGCTGACTAGAATCTATCTTTTTCTCCTTTGTATGTGTTTTGTGGATTTTTTTCTTCCTCTCAAATAGCAGTGGAATGGAATGATAACTGGATAAATTTAAACTTAAAAACTAACAAATGGTCTGGTAGCACTTTATAGACTAACAAAACATATAGATGGTATCATGAGCTTTCGTGGGCACAGCCCACTTCTTCAGATGACCGGAGTTTTGAGTTTAGGATGTGCAGACCCAAAAGACGTAGGGGAGAAGGGAGAGAGGGAAGGAAAAAAGGAGGGGGGGGGGGGCAGGAAACAAGGAGCAGAGGGTATGAAAATATCCAATGGAAAAACAGGAAGGCAGAACTGGCAATCAGTAAGCACCTGAAGACTGGATACTTAAAACAAAGTAGATAAGAATCAAAGGCAATAGATAGGAAGGGTACTAACACAGGAATCTACACAAAGAGCTGTTTGCACCTTCATTGTATGCTAGGTTGATAATGTCCCAACCATAAAAACAAATTTAGGTCATGATTACTGGGTAATAGTTTTGGTTTTGCTTTAGCTATATTATACCATGTGTGATGAATTATCTGGCAATATACTGATGACCAAACATTCTGATCTCTCTTTTACTTGCTTTACAGTGGTGTAAAGTACTGTCTTCTTAGGAGTTAATGCTGATTTACTCTGCAGTAAGAACTGAATCAGGATTATCCTGGCTTCCCTGTATATAGGAGGCTCCGTTTCAGCTAGTGTACTGTGGTTGTGAAAAACTGACAGAACATGCATGTCATAAGCGGTGCGAAAGAGGACCAATGAAGTTATACCAGACCAGAAATTTGGCCCCAAATCACATTTTTATCAGATTCTAAAACCCATCCAGTTAAGTGGTGGGTAGGGAGGGCAGTTGGAGCCAGAAATTTGTTTTGGACCATTATAAAGACATAGGTGAATTGTAAAAAAGAAAACTGAATTATTTTTTGAACACATTGAATACTCTGGGATTTTTTGTTAAAGGTCAATGCTCATTAAAATATAATTTGAAGTGGTGTTCACCTGTAAAAGGAGAAAGACCAATACATTTTATATTTTGGATCATTCACATAGCATCATTGGCTTTGAGATGCATAAGTAAAGCCACATTTACAAGGTTGAATATAACTCCTCCGTAAACAGGCTCGAAGGCAGTCTGCCATTTTCAATCATTTGACAGTGTAAAAAAATGCTCTCCTGATTTGATCAAGCTGCTTTGAAGGAGATGGCAACATATTTGTTAGCTACAAGGAAGAGGTAAATCAATAAAGTATATTCCAAACTGCACCTGGGACCCTTTCTTTCAGCTGGTATTTTTTGTCTTTACTGTAAAAGGTTGGTGGGATTAGCAGCAAAATAAGTCATTTTTCTGAGGCCAGTTAAAGAAATGTATAATTATATTTTGATATACAAATAAAATCCATGGCAGCTTTGAGTTATTACATCAGGTTTCATCTGGAAAAAACATCACACATAGTAACATTCTACTTATTTTTTCAGTAAATAAAGTCAAACAGAGTAATTAAAAGTAATGCCAGCATCCTGTTTGCAGGGACATAGTGAATATTGACTGGCTTGATATTGGGTCATATTAAACTGACTGTTATTTTGTTATTCAGATGTTCTGAAAGTCTGTTTTGAATAATGAAACCAGGTAAAAATGCTCCATGTGAATACACACAAACTTCAACCTGTTCTGAAGCCATATGTTTTTTGTATGGAGGCCACTGACACAGGACCACTGGCAGATTCCTGTATGGTCCAATGGGACCTCAGCCACTTTGGGGTTCCACAAGAGTGGCCTGAACTCTGGCAATGTGCCCTGCTTCTCCTCCTCCTTCCAAGGTCCTGCCTCCAGTCCAGTGGGAAGCCTGTGGTAGGGTGAGCAATGTATATTCCCCTAGCCCCAGAGAGAGCTGTCTGAGCTGCTTGCCTGAACCCCATGCTGACATGGCCTAAGATCACCCTCCCTCACACCTACAGGACTGGACTGAGCCCCTTTCCCTTCCCCCCACCTCTGCAGCATGAGTCTCATTTGCAGTGGGGGTAAGGAGGAAGATATTTTACCCACGAGAACTGGAGACAGAAGGAGAACATAGTTACTCTTCTAATAAAGAAAACAGAAGATTTATGGCTAAAAATTATGAAAATAATTAAACATGGTCAGGTCTCACTTAATACAAATACACCTTTTATCCAAGGATCTCAAAGCACTTGACTAAACATTCAAAATCCCTATGAAGTAGGCTTTATTATCCATGTTACAGTAATGTCACAGGGGGTTCCATTCAGGGAACAGGCCCCCATCGTGGTGTTAGTAATAAAAAGTCAGTCCATGCTTCAGGGAATACATGTGCAGGTTTATGACAGCTGGATAAAACAGATAAACAACGTGTGAGTGAGAAGACAAGGTACTAGCAGAAACAAGCAAATCATTTTCTAGAGAAGACAGTACTCTCCACTGTGATGGGGAAGAAGTGAGACCAGTAGATCTTCAGACCAAGGAAGCCCTGAAGCAGAATGAAGGCAAGGGTCAATAGGAAGGGTGGGGCTAAATCATGAAGAGTCTTAGAGATGAAGACAAGAAGCCAGTACATGAGTATTACAGCCATTTTACTAAAGGGAGAGATTCCACCAAGTTATAGCATTGACCAAAATGATTTCTAAACAACTTTCAAATCAGAAAAAAATTTGTGAAGGCTAAATTCCCTTTTTTAAAACCAAGGGAATTCACTAAAAGGTGTCATTTAATAAAATAATATGGTCAATAATAATAAAAATGGGGTCCAGATATCTCACTGGAGACCATGTCCCATGAAATTGTACTGCATTGGTTCAGGAAGAGTGGAGTTAGGGGAAGGTGCATTATGGGAAATGTAATTCAGCCAGGGTGCCAACTCATTAAGGTGAACAGAAACATAAAGAACTTGAACTAAAACTCAGTAACGCACCATGGCAGCTTGGTAGACACAGATTATTATTGACCTGTCCAGTATGTTGCACTTCATATTCTACTATGCATAGAAATCAAAGTATTTCCTGCACTCTGTCCTTTCAGCTCTCTTCTGCAGTTGTCTGATAAGGCTCTTATCAGGAGTGCTATCATTATGCCATCCTTATAAAATAGGAGGGCTATGGCAAACAGACTGATCTTGAGAGCAGAGTGAGAAGTTTAGGAAAGCTGGTAACAGATTTAGGGTGTGTCTACACTGCACCCTAAACTCAAAATAAGATACACAATTTGCGCTATGCAAATTGCATATCTTATTTCGATTTTATTTCAAAATAGGCTATTTCAAAATTTGGTGCCTCGACATGGCGCCAAATTTCAAAATAAAGTGTTATTTTGAGCCATCCTTTATTCCTCCTGCAACGAGGTTTACAGGGATGGTGAAATAGCGCATCCTTTATTTTGAAAAAATGTTTTGAAATAACGAGCATGTTCATTGGACATGGGGTAGCTATTTTGGGATATCTCCATGCAGTATATACGTACCCTAAGATGTGCCCCCTCTTTGCCTTAAGTTGCCCTTTTTACAGCCTGTTGCAAACTCACTCATAACTCATGAAGCATAGATATCCGTTACTTTACTAGCTAGTGCCAATACCAGTGGGGGTATAAGATGGGAAGATTACTTGTTGGGCTGCCAAAGTCTGACAATAAGCCTACAGCCATAACAGCAGTTAAAGGACCTCTATGGGGTAAAAAAAAAATCACACCCACATACCCATGAGACCTTATTAAGCTTAATAGTTCAGAAATGCTATGGGCAGTTATACAGAAAATTAGACCAAAGCATCATGAACAGGCATGTCTCTATGCTCTCAAGTTGTCTCAGTTATCTGAATGGGGAAGGGGAATTTTTTTGATTCTCCTTGCAGTCAAAAAAAAAAAAGAAAAGAAAGAAAGAAAGAAGTAATTAAGAATCTACCCCAAAGGGAAGTTCTTGGGCCTGGTAGTTTAAAGCAGATTTCTATAAAACTTTTTTCTAGGCTTTCTTTGTATATTTACTTGACATGCTGTATCCCTGGTGAGATTCAGGTGGATTCATTTCTGCCATTCCTGGTGAATACTATTTAATTGCACAGAAAATTACTGAAAAAAGGCATCTTAAGTAAACTACAGCCTGTTTACTTTTTTCACTGTATTCCTTTGGTATACATGGTCATGCCAATTCTCTTCCAGAATATGATCTGAGGAAGTGGGTCTGGCCCACGAAAGCTCATCACCTATTAAATCATCTTGTTAGTCTTTAAAGTGCTACATAGTTTTTCCTTTTGTTACAGCCTACCTGGTTATTGTGTAGTTGTACATTTGATTTTTCCTTCTTAAGTGAAGTATCTTACTGATTCTGGAGACTATCAAAACCCTCCAAAAGTTAGCCCTGACAATTTTGCAACTGAAAGTTGCAAGGAAATTAGCCAAATGTGTTTGTTATAGTAACTTTGGCATGCATTACCTTCTTACTCTGCAAGATGATTGTAACACAGTTTTGGAAACAGCTTTTCAGTAACTCAAATTAATTTCTTTAGGAACAATTACAGTTTGAGGCACTATCTCCTCAATACTGAGATGGAGCCCTGCTCCATAGGATCACAGAAATGTAGGCCTGGAAGGGACCTCAAGAAATCATCAAGACCAGCTCTGTGCAGAATCAGGACTCAGTAAAACTAGACCACTTCGGAGAACTGTTTGTCCAAACAGTCCTTAAATACTTCCACTGAGTGAATTCCACAACCACCACCATCAGCCAGAATTTAACTACCCTTATAGTTTAAAATATTTTCCTTATATCTAACCAAAATATCCCTTGCTGCAGATTAAGCCCATTACTTCTCCTCCTACATTCAGTGGACATGGAGGATCACAATCCTTTTTATAAAAACCCTTAACACTTGATTGTTATCCGATCTCCCCTCAATATTCTTTTCTCAGAACTAAATGCATCCAGTTTTGTAACCTTTCCTCATAGGTCAAGTTTTTAAAATGTTTATCATTTTTGTTTTGCTCCTCTAAACTGTCTCCAATTTGTTCATATCTCCTAAAGTGAGGTGCCCAGAACTGGTCACAGTATTCCAGCCAAGGCCTCACTAGTGCTGAGTGCAGGAACAATTATCTCCTGTGTCTTACATATGACATTCCGGTTATTACACCCAGAATGCATCATATTCAGTTTGACCCTTTATAACTCCCAGATCCTCTTCAGCAGTACTACAACCTACCCTGTTATTGTGTAGTTGTACATTTCATTTTTCCTTTTTTAGTGAAATATCTTGCACTTGTATTTATTAACTATCATCTTGTTAATTTCAGACCAATTTTCCAATTTGTCAACATTATTTAGAATTGTAATCCTGTCCTCAAAAATGCCTGTAACCCATATTGTTTTATAAGCATTTTCTCCATTCCATTATCCAAGTAATTAATAAAAATATTGAATAGTGCAGGACCCAGTACAGCCAGTCCCCGAGTTACATCAAACCTCCCATTAAGCGGTCGTAAAGGTGGTCCCCGAGTAATGAACGCAACCCGCGCTTACGAACAGCGCGGTCGCAATGTAACTCAATGGGGTCCGACTTATGAACATTTCGAGTTACGGCCAAGTGTTTGGTCCGTAATCCATTCGTAACTTGGGGACTTGCTGTACTGACTTCTGTGGAGCCCACTAGACATGTCAGTTAGTATGACAGTGAACCATTAATAACTACCCTTGAAATAGGATCTGTAATTTTCTTATGAGAATGTCATTGGGTGGGGATATGTCAATGGCTTTAGTTCTTGATTAGGGCTCAACTTATTTGTCCACAAGACAAGTAATAAATAATATCAACAGCAGCTCTGAATTTCCTGGGCTTGATTTTGGTAATTACAATATCTGTAATGATTTTACCCTTACATAAAGGTATGTATTCTCAACATTAATTCCAATTTAACCTGGTATTGTCTGGGAATAGGTTTCATACCTATGGGCTGTGTCTACACTGGCATGATTTTCCGGAAATGCTTAAAACGGAACAGTTTTCCGTTATAAGTATTTCTGGAAAAAGAGCGTCTACATTGGCAGGATGCTTTTCCGAAAAGCCCTTTTCCGAAAAGCGCCCGTGGCCAATGTAGACGCAAAGCTCGAAAAAGCCTCGATCGTCATTTTCGCGATCGGGCTTTTTGCAGAAAAGACTGCTGGGCTATCTACACTGGCCCTTTTCCGAACAGTTTTCCGGAAAAAGGACTTTATTCGAGCGGAGCAGCATAGTTTTTCCGGAAAAGCAGCTGATTTCTTACAGTAGATCGCCAGTGCTTTTCCGAAATTCAAGGGGCCAGTGTAGACAGCTCACAGCTTATTCCGGAAAAGCGGCTGCTTTTCCGGAATAAGTGGCCCAGTGTAGACACAGCCATGGAGTATAAAGTAAGGTCAGCATAAGCAGCCTTGTGTCGACCCCATTATGAATGTATATAAATTAGTCTCCCACTTATGTAAATGCCTCATTACAGAGATGCAGAAACACCACATCTCTGAGGGGCATTAAGCCATGGTTAATGTACTGAGGTCAATGCAGCACAAGAGTGGACACTAAGTTACTTCTGTTACTCTACATGTCCTCCAGAGCTAACAGCTGTCCCACAATGCCAATTACTGACACCTTTGGTCACAACTGTGAACTCCTCTGCCCAGGTATCCCAAAGACAAGACATCCTCCCTCCCCTAAAAAGCCCCATTCATGTTTGAAACGTGTTTCTGATTGTCTAGCTCAGTGAACACATCTAGTATGTGCCAATACCCAGATGACCATGCCAGCTATGTGCACTCTCCTGCTAGGTGTAGTCAGGACATATTGGATCTCCTCAGCCTGTGATGAGATGAGGCTGTGCAGGCACAGCTATGGACCAGAAATGTGGACATCTATGAACAGATTGCCTAGGGATGTAGGAAAAGGGGAACAACAGGGATCAGCGCAGTGCTGCATTATAGTGAATGAACTGCATCAGGTATATCAGAAGGCTAGCGAGGCAAACCGTCAGTATAGTGCTGAGCCACAAACCTGCTACTTTTACACTGCACTGCATGATGTGCCTGCTGGAAATCCAAACATTACCTGACAGAGCATCATGGTATAAGCATTCTGAGTCAGTGGTCATTTAATAAAAGATAATCATCACTGAAAAAATATTCTGATTAGCTATCAGTAATTTAAAGCTTTAAAACATCTCTCACAATGCTTTTTATTTGGGAATGTCATTAGAAGTCACTCACTGAGGACTCAATTCCACACTATATTAGAAAATAATAATTCATTAAAAAAAGAAGGTTCAGCTTTAATCCTGCAGTGTTCTGATTGGGTGGCAGGGCTGTGTTCAGACCTGTTTGATTACACTGGTCTACAATTTTTTAGAAGTCGTCTGCTTCCGAGATAAAATGTGCTATTTATTATGTATTTTGATGTGCTGAATTCAAATATGACAATTAAAACAACTGATTGGCTACTGTTTCCAAGATATTTAAGTTTTTACATTTTACGTCTATATATATATTGTGTAGATAGTAGAGTTTTAATCATAAATTGTAAACCTAGGTCTTTTCATGGGTTTATGGTTGCTTTACATGATAATATTTCACCTGTCCTGTTTATGTAACACTTTAAAAATCAGCAAAAGGGTTATATAAATAAAATTTATTATGAAACAAAAGGCAAAAACTATTATGTACATAGTTTAGTCCTATTCAGTGTCTACTCGAGCTTCTTGGCTTGTCTCTTGTATTCATTAAATGGAGCATCTCTTGTCACTGTCCAGCAATAGTCTGCAAGCATTGATGGGCTCCATTTGCCCTGATAGCGCTTTCTCCATTGTTGCAATGTCCTGGTGAAATCGCCGCCATGCTCGTCGCTCACTGCTCTGCAGTTCGGTGGAAAAAATCTAGATGAGAGTGCAAAAAATGTATCTTTAGTGACATGTTGCAACCAAGGCTTTTGTATGCCTTGAGGAGGTTTGCCACCAACAACCTGTAGTTATCTGCCTTGTTGTTTCCGAGAAAATTTATTGCCACTAACTGGAAGGCTTTCCGTGCCGTTTTTCCTTGCCACGCAGTGCATGGTCAAATGCATCATCTCGAAGAAGTTCACGAATCTGAGGACCGACAAAGACACCTTCCTTTATCTTAGCTTCACTTAACTTTGGAAATTTTCCACTGAGGTACTTGAAAGCTGCTTGTGTTTTGTCCATGGCCTTGACAAAGTTCTTCATCAGACCCAGGTTGATGTGTAAGGGTGGTAACAAAATCTTCCTTGATTCAACAAGTGGTGGATGCTGAACACTTTTCCTCCCAGGCTCCAATGACTGTCGGAGTGGCCAATCTATCTTGATGTAGTGGGAATCTCTGCGACTATCCCATTCGCAGAGAAAACAGCAGTACTTTGTGTATCCAGTCTGCAGACCAAGCAAGAGAGCAACAAGCTTAAATTGCCACAGAGCTGCCACTGATGTTGGTCATAGTTTATGCACCTCAAAAGTTGTTTCATGTTGTCATAGGTTTCCTTCATATGGACTGCATGACTAACTGGAATTGATGGCAAAACATTGCCATTATGCAGCAAAACAGCTTTTAAGACTCGCCTTCGATTTAATCAATGAACAGTCTCCACTCATCTGGATCATGAACGATGTTGAGGGCTGCCATCACACCATCGATGTTGTTGCAGGCTACAAGATCACCTTCCATGAAGAAGAATGGGACAAGATCCTTTGACGGTCACGAACATGGAAACCCTAACATCACCTGCCAGGAGATTCCACTGCTGTAGTCTGGAGCCCAACAGCTCTGCCTTACTCTTGGGTAGTTCCAAATCCCTGACAAGGTCATTCAGTTCACCTTGTGTTATGAGGTGTGGTTCAGAGGAGGAGGATGGGAGAAAATGTGGGTCCTGTGACATTGATGGTTCAGGACCAGAAGTTTCATCCTCTTCCTCTTCCTCGCCTGACTCAAGTGAGAATGATTCTGGTGCATCAGGAACCGCAGTCCTTCTCCGTGGGTACTGGGCGATAGCTGATGGAATGTTTGGATAATGCACAGTCCACTTTTTCTTCTTTGACACACCTTTCCCAACTGGAGGCACCATGCAGAAGTAACAATTGCTGGTATGATCTGTTGGCTCTCTCCAAATCATTGGCACTGCAAAAGGCATAGATTTCCTTTTCCTGTTCAACCACTGGCGAAGATTTGTTGCACAAGTGTTGCAGCATATGTGTGGGGCCCACCTCTTGTCCTGATCTCCAATTTTGCAGCCAAAATAAAGGTGATAGGCTTTCTTAACTATAGTGGTTATACTGCGCTTTTGTGATGCAAAAGTCACTTCACCACAAACATAGCAGAAGTTATCTGCACTGTTCACACAAGTACGAGGCATCTCTGCTCACTTTGGCTAAACAGAAATGTGTCCCTTTGCAAAATCAAACACTGACAAATAAGAGAGCACGACACTGTATGATTTCTAGAGCTGCTATAGGGCAATTTGTTCAGCAGAGTGATGTAAGCTTCGTTGTGATTGCATCATCCGTGACTTCTAGGAATAAAATGATGCAATTCATATCATGTATGACGCAATACCAGCTTCAGATTGCATCATTCATTGTTTTGCCTAAAAAGCAAGTACTGTCCAAACCCAGTCATAGATTTATTCATAGATCCAGTCAAAGATGTATTTTAGTCATTTCTGGTTTAAATTGAGATCCCTTCCTTTATAACTCACTTATCCTCCGCCATTCCCAAGTCAAGGGTCGTATATACTGACCCAATAGCATATCTTGAAAACTAGAGCCAATCAACAATTTTAAGCATCATTTTTGTTCTCAGTGACCCAGAATTAGTAAAGTTTGACTACATTTATTTCAGAAGCATTTTGGCTGTAGAGCAGTGTTACATGCCCATAGTTGTAGTCTGTTAATAGCTCTTCCCCTCTACTGGCTTGTGTACTCTACTTTGCCATTTGCCTCATTCTTTCCATCCTAGGACAGAACAGCAGTGCCTCCATTTGCATGTTATGGAAAACTATCCTTTTCCTGGGACCTCTGGTAGTCTTGGCACAACCAAATCCTAACTGTAGGAGAAGAGGAAGCTGAATACCAAATTTGGTGGCCCTAGCTTTTACCATTTAGGAAGAGTTCTTGAACAGACAGAATTGCAGACAGACACAGACAGACATAAGCACTCTAACAAATAAATAAATCCATCTATATATATGTGTTAGTTAGTACAAAGTAGAGTAGATTTGGACTTAGTTTCCTGCATCCGTACTAGACAAGCAGACATATCACACTGCCATCCATTTATCGGTGGTGTGAACGTTTTAAGGAACTCCTTAGTCATTTATCTACTGTTTCTGATGATGTCTGCAAATTGCCCACATCTAATGTATTTGTCAGTCCACCCACATGAGCTGACATGTTGAAGGCTGTTCAAGTAACAGAAAATGACAGATCTCCTGGTCCCTGTCATTCCAGGTGAAGTTTTCAAACACAAAGGAAATCTTCTCATTAATAGGCTCTTTTGGTTTTTCTTTCATGTCTAACCTCATGAAACTGCACTGCAACAATCGAAGGAGGCCAGTATTGTCACTATCTATGAGCATAAATTCTCAAAGAACAAGTGTGGTAACTACCACGGTATCTCTTTGCTCTTCATGGTGGGCAAGATTCTTGCATGGAACTTCCTGAACAATGTTCTAAGCTGCAGTGCAACTTTCATGCTTAGCAGAGCACTGCACATGATTTTCATCAGTCAACAGTTACAGGGAAAAAGTCTGGAAGCAACATGGAATCTGCCCTTAGACAAAATTCAAAGTCTGTAATGCTGCTGTTCTTGTGACAGTATTCTGTGTGTTCAAAACCTGTTATAACAGCACATTACAAAACTGGACTGATTCCATTTGCAACACCTATGACGATTTCTGGGCATCATCTAGCAGAATTGGGTTTCCAGCATGAAAATCCTGGTGAAAGCAGGTTCAGTCAGCATTGAGGCTCATTTAATCTGCACCCATTTGATGTGGACTGGCCATGTAATTTGTATGCCTGAGACTCCATCTATCAAACCAAGTCATATTCCAAATTAAGATCTGGCCATCTTAAGTGTGGAAGGCAGATGAAATGCTTCAAAGACTCAAATGATTCAAAAACTGATCAAGATGAGTATTTCTGACTCTGATAAATTGGTTGCATGGTGCTATTCCTAAAGGATAGGTGTCCATGACCTTTGAGATGAATCACATGGAGCAGCTGAAAGCACAGTGCCAGGTAACAACGTGCAGCTCAGTCAACACTGCTAGGCTAATGGCTCTGATCTTGTAAAGTTTGTTCTTCTGAATTTGTCTGTAGAGTCATGCAGTGACACATTAGTACAAATGAGAGTTGTTGACATTGTCATAGAAGTTAAGGGGGTTAGCAGCAGCAGTACTACAATATCTTTAACAGACTTAGCCCATCAGATGAAAAGATTTTCTTCTTTTGGAAGCCCCATCTTTGTGGCATCCACTGTGAGAATCATTATTTATTATTATTTTATTTTGCTCATTTGCAGAAAAGGGTGCAATAGATTTGGACTGAGAAGCTTACATTCATAACAGCAGAGCAGGATCACGAGGGGATAGAAATTCAAGTTTTTCTGCTGAAGTTTAGGGCAATGTTGCTCATCAAGATTATGGATGCAGTGAGAGGAATTTATTGTACAATCTGTGCAGTGGATCCATGTCCTTCCTGGATGGTGCAGATTAGCTGGAAAGTGCTGGATCCTTTACTAATGGATAGTGTCAAACCCTTCTTTAAGGAGGTCAGACTGCTAGGCACCTGTAAGGTACTATGCATAAAACCTCTGTTCAAAATAGACCACTTGAAAAAATTACATCAGAGTACTTTGTTTTTGCTGGATATAAGGGGGTTGGAGTGACTACTCAGACAAAAGACTGAAATTTGTTTAAACATCATTTCAAGCTATAAAATATAAGATCATCAGTGCACTGATGATATTCAGTTGCATTTCTCCTCTCCAGTGAACCTTATGAGTTTGGTCCCTGTCTGTAGGAGCATGTTTCCAGCTGGATGCAGCAGAACTAACTTTCTCTTTCTGCCCTGGGGAAACAGAATTCTTGCAGATTAATGCATATTGGAAGAAATAATTTGAAATACTCATGCACACTGCTGGTTTTGAAATTAACTGTAATCACTCATGAAAACTGTCTCAGTGTTTATGTGGACAGCTCAAGGAAAATTTCTACTCAATGCATAGCCATGGTCAAAAAAAGCAAGCAACATGTTCAATACAGGAGGAGTGGGATAACTGTAAAACTCTATCACAGTTACAATCTTTTGGTCTTAGATTAAATACTGTGCCAAAAAGTTAAGACCCTGGTATTCGGCATAATGGATGGCCCAGATAGGAGAGGCAGATCCCACAGAGAATGGGTAGATGATATAGTAGATTGGTGTGGAGCTAGTCTACAGAAACGAAGTCACTTCGCACTGGACAGGGAAAGATGGAAGGAAATAGTAAGGGAGGCATCGGACACCAGAGCCCATGGTTGTTGATGATGATGATGAAGTTCTGGTTACCTCATCTAAAAAAAGAAATAGTGGAAATCAATGTTCTCTCTAATTTTTTACATCAGTGTGTGGAATGAATTTTGTTATGCACCCCAATATGCAGGTGATGTGAGGTAGGGTGGGGCTGAAGGGTTTGGAGTGTGGGAGGGGGTTCAGGGCTGGGGTATAGCACTGGGAGTCAGGGGGTAAAGGTTCCATCTGAGGATGAGGGTTCTGGGGTGGGGCCAGGGATGAGGGGTTTGAGATGCAGGTTGCCTCAAGGCTGTGGTGGGGAGAGAGGGGTCCCTCAGCCCTCTATCCCTGCAGTAGCACCTGAGCTGGTGTGATGTAATGGGGGGACGGTCCACTCACTGGTCTCTATGCTTGGGCTGTGGGCTGTGGATGACCCCTACTGGCCTCTGTCTGTAAGCACTGCCCAGCAGGGGGTTGCCCTGAGGGCTCCCATGTCATGTAGACAGTGACCCAACCGGTTCTCACTGGAGAGGGAAGGAGTTGGAACAAAGGAAGGAGGTGGTTTGGGAAAGAGTCAGTTTTGGCTAAAGAAACATGGAGAGAGGAGACTAAGCAGAGAGCTGGGCGTTGAGGGGCCTAGGCACCCCTGCCCCAAGGTGTCTAGGGTTGCCAGCCCCTGACTCCTTTTTCCACACCATGTCTATACTGTGCTGTATCCTGGAGAAGCAATAAACCCTCTCTATTCCACTGGCTGGTGGAGTCTCATCTTGCTGCTACGGGGTTGCAGGATCGGGGGAATCCCTGACGCACCATCACAGTTGGATGAAAACATTTCTCCCCACTTCTCCCTGGCAGCAGCAGTTCCTGGACTGGGACCGGGGGAGTGGTGCCTCCCTCTGGCCACAGCCCTGCACACCTCAACATGCTCTCCTCTCATCCCCTACTCCTCTGCTCTCCACAGCCCTCGATAGCCTGCTGTGCAGTTGCTCAGCTGAGAGGGGATTGAGGTGGAAGTAGAAAGAGTCTGGTGGTGGGCAATTCATATGATCACTCTACGAGCTCTCTATCATAAAAAGCAAAATTTTGCCTTTAATAAGCTATTAATTTAACAAAAGATAAGGCATAAGGTCGTTCAGAATGAATTTGCCTATTTTACAGGATGCATGAGATAAATACCAGATTTGTTGAACTACTCAAATACCATTCCAGCGACCACCATGGAAATGGCTATATAGTGCACACACAAGTCCTATAGAGTCTCGCTTTCTTATCCTTTTGACAGGAACTGATTTGGTCTCATAGGCAAAACACTTGAAATCTGAAAAGAATTTTTTTATGCTCAGAGCAGGAAAGGGAGAGGGCATTAAATATGACATATTAGCATTTTATGGACAAAAAAAAATCACAATTCTCTGGAGACCAATAGAGGCAAAAATACAGTATGCATGAAAATTAGCAGCCAGCAGTCCCTGTACCTAAGGAAATATCCGCAGGACATTTTAAATCATCTAGAATTTGGGTACACTCATTAACCCCTGGGAGTTAACCATCTGGCATGTAGAATAGGAGAACTAATGATGGTGATGTTGTTTTCTTTAAAATCAGGCCATACACCAACATGGTATCCGTGCGATATGCAATACAACCGTTAACATCCTGTGCAATTCAATGATTTTGTGTTGCTGGATTGCAATGCAGAAAAATAATACCTAAGGCAGAGAAGCTCATCCTTAAAACATTGTTAGAGTGCTAATGACATTGATAAAAGATTACACCTTTTGCTTTCACACACTCACCTGCATACTTACACAGACTCTGTCCTCATATAATCAAACACCACAAATATCACATAAATGAAAATTGAAACCCTCCAGTAACATGATCCCTGTACAAACTATATTTTGATTGAAAATGTATTATATAGTAAACATAATTAATACAATACATTAATAGCATTAATACAACAGTTACGTTATTATGGGAACATAACTATAGAATTTCTTCTTTATTAAATTATATTATAACTGGATTCAAATATTGTGTTTTATGTATTAAATTACTGTCATTGTAGCATTGGTACAGTGATCAATTTCCATGTACATACTTGAAGCATTAAACTGCATGAAGGAGCAAAGTTTCTGAGGATTGTGGGGTGTTACGAATTAAACCAAAGCAGGCTCTATATATAGGCAAAAATTTTCAGTTGATGAGTTAAATTGACCAAAAAATACATTTTGGGAGAGACTAAAATATTTGCAATTTCAGGCTGAATTCAATGAATAGTTTCAGGCAAATAAAAAATGAGGGGGAAAATTCAGAATAGGAAATAGTTCAGTTCAACATTTTAAAAAGAAACCATGTTGACATCTTGTTTCAAAATAAACCATTTCATTTCTAAATGTTTTGAAAGGAGTTCAGCTTGAACAAACTATTTTTTGTTGTTTCAGCTAGAAAAAATGAAAATATCAAGTTCAGTTTGAAATGAGCCAATTTTTCTGTCCTGATTTGTCAGTTCACCCACTTAACTGAAAAGAATCAATTATTTTCTCAGTTCTGCTCACTATGAGAACAAAAGGAGCCCAGCAACTATTTCAGGCCATGTCTACATTATAAACTTTGGTCACCACAAATTATTTCAGCCTAGAGCTGCTGCATCTAGCACATTGCTTGGGCATGTGCCTACTTGTCTTGGTGTCAGGACTCCATGTACAGGAATGCCGGTGTCAATGGAGAGTGTGGTGCACCATCAGTAAGTATCCTAGCATGCAACCCACCACTGTCCAGCGTGCTGTCTTTTGGGAAGTGTTGGCAATGCCTAGTGAGGCGGAAACAAGTCACGAAGGAGTGACTGGGACCAAGGGGGCAAATTCCTAGTGATCAGCTATTTTCATCACAATAATGTCATCTATACCCCCCATCAGAGAGATAGCAGAAGTGTTTAACTAGATACAGCCATGACTATAGTGTGGCACTTGTTACATGAATGACTTTAGATGATGTTTTATAAATGCAATTATTTTGTGTGGAATCGCTATAGTATTAATGATACAATAATGATTAGCGAGGTAGCAATGAGTTAATCTTCCAACAGGAAACAGAAGCACGTAGTTAAATACTACATCACAAATTACCATTTTTATGTCACCACCTCACCATGACTTTAGCACTCACCCATCTCCATCTTCACACTCTCATTAGGATATAATGCATATTCATGGTCCTGATTATATAGCCACTTTCTTGACTTGTTTTAATTGTGCATAAAGACACTGACAGGAGACCTGACCTTTTCAAGATCATTTTCTCTCCATTACTTTTCACAAAGCTATTAACTTGTCGCCTTCCATAAGATTGCAATAATTTATTTCCCATTAATAAAAAATCTGGGTGCCATGCAAATTAAAATTTATTCAGCAAATAGAATTCTTTAGATTATTTTTAATGGCTTTATATACTTCCATCTTGGGAAGAAAAATAATATTATTGGGTAGAGGCTGAGTGGATAATTGCATACATAGGAGAAAATGAATATACAACTTATCCTGAGACTTTGCTGCACATTAATTACCCAGAAGAGTTGCTTTTACTTCCTTTTTTCAATAATGTATTAAATAATTCATTTAAGGAGATATAAGCATAATCTTGACATTATCCGCATTGTATGAAAAGCTCGGCAACCTGATGCACAAACAACGAATGTTAGTTTTAGAAAGTCATACTAAGTAAAACTACTTGTCAGCAGGAATGAGATTATTTCAGGCATCACAAAATGAAGTTCTAGCAGTGTAGCAACATATTTAGAACTCATTCAGGAGGCACTGCTGAAAATTCAGTTTTGTGATCGCAACTCTTTTTTATAGCAATAAAATACATTGGAACTGAACCAAACTTGTATGGATGCTAGGTTTTTAAATTTCAATTTGTGATCATTCAGTAAAAATCCCTTGTCTACTACATGATGACCAGAACATGATAGGATATAATGCCCTTATATTGTTTTTATCAATTACATATTAAGGTATAATATGCATTTGGTCTTACTAAAACTATTCCAAGTTTGTGTACAGACTTAGAGACTTTAAACATTGCGTGAGTGACATATAGTAATTACTGTCCAACTAGACAGTTCCTATGAAGAAATCTCAATATTTATAGAATAACATTAAAATTTAAAGTCATCATAATTGTAGCTGTTCAAAATCCATGATCATGTAATTGCAGTGGAGACGTGATGATGATAAAACCCAGTTGTGCATCATGGATTTGAAATTTTTCAACAGAAACAGTACTCTTGATTTTTTCCTTCAGATTCATAGAAATTTGAGATGCAAGTGCTGGACTGTTTTCATAGTATATTCTTAAGGACTTTGTCCAGTCATATTTAAATTAGATGTTATTGAATGCTGTTAAACTGTGCCTTTTGCAGTGAGTGTGGGAATGAGAGGTAAATAGCTTTCCATTCATGAACACACCTGAGCACAAGCCAAACATGTCAGAACTATCTATCAAGAAATCAACTAGCTAAGTGTGATGAAAATTTTGGGTACAGGAAGCAGAGGTGACATGTGGAGGTGCACCATTCCCTATGCCCCCGCCAAAATTTTAATTGCTAAATGGGGTGCCCTCTCATGTCTCCTCTCTGTTCCTCTGGGTGGCCCTCTCTGCACCTTCTCTCCTGCAGGCACGTATCACCTATAGCAGGCGATACTGAGACAATGGGTGTTATTCTAAGGGTACGTCTTCACTTGCTGCACTAGAGATTGACATTCAGGTGTTTAATTTAGTAGGTCTAGTATAGTATAAATTGAAGGCCGAGGGCAGCTCCAGCCAGCATCTATACTCCTCGCAGTCACACAGACTAAGGGAAGCCGACAGGCGCGCTTGCTCCTGTTGACCTCCCACAGTGGGGATGGCACCAAGCTTGGCGTAAGGTAAGCTTGCTCCAACTACGTATTCTATGTAGCTGGAGTTGCGCATCGTAAGCTGACCTTCCAGGTCTAGTGTAGATCTGGCCTAAATATCTTGATAAACCAATATGAAAATGTGGCGCTTTTTTGGAGGGGAGGGGGCGTAGATTAGGGTATGGAGGAGAGGAATGAAGAGGAGAAAAAGATTATTATAGCCAGGGTCGGATGAAGAGAGGTACCTCAATCTAAACAACAGAAGAGCTGGGGCCTATGCATGAGGAAAAGGTCTGCAGTCTGGAACAAGGTAAAAGAGTTCTGAAAAGCTCTGTTCATTAAGAAAAGACTAAGTGTTAAGATGCCTAGAAGAAAACAAAAGATAAACATTGTGGTTTGCAACAAAAAAGAGATATATGGGGATATGTGGATGTGGATGTGAAGGGGGGTAGCCTAAGGCAGTGAGGGAGACCTGAAGCTAGAGGATCTGAAGCGGAGATGGAAGGGGATTTTACAGGACACAGCAGATGCCTTGGAGAAAGAAAGGGAAGAAAATATGAACATGAGAAAAGTCTGAAAAGGGATTGCAATGCATAACCAACAATGTATAACCATCGGCAATGGATCCAAACCTAGTGGATTCATCCTTTCAGGTGGACTGTAATTTGGCCATCTGAGATCCTTTATCACTCTATAGTTATGCTACTAAATTGTACTGTCAAGTGTTCTTTTTAGTGGATTCATATATTTGACACCATTATCACCAGCTTTAACTGAATGTGGTTTTACTAACAGGTTATGAAAAGTTTATGAACACAGGACTGCAGTGGAAATTCTCATCCCTATTGCACTTGGAAAACAAAATTTATTGCCACACAAAATACTTTTTTTTCCATGCAAATTTTAAACAAGGCAAATTTAACTCATTATTTTTTAAATAACGGACTGTAGTTCGAGAGTAATTTTTTAAACTTATAAAGCAGAAAACTGAATCTCATTTAATAATAAATTTGTGATTGATATAAACTCCCTATATTATGTAAAAAGTTTTGCTAATATGCCTTGTGAGACCATTAATGATTTTTCTGCTGCATAGTAGTCTTAGTTACTTTATGAAGAAGTAACTGCAGATTAACTCAGGTTTTTCCTTGGTACTTTGTTAATATGCTTTAAACATGGGTTGAGTGACAAGGGAGAAAAATGAAATGTGTAAAGCCAAAATTATACAATTGTTTGAAAGGAAACAAACCCTAAAAAACTATATAAAACTATACAAAACTATATTCAATCTATTAAGAACAAATTTGGTCATTCCCAAATCTGCACCATCCTTTGTGGGTGATGAATCTGAGGAACTGTCCCGGATTGAAGTGTCATTAGAGGAGGTTTTGGAACAAATAGAAAAACTTAATGTTAACAAATCTCCGGGACCGGATGGCATTCATCCAAGGGTTCTAAAAGAACTCAAATGGGAAATTGCTGAACTATTATCTGTGGTTTGTAACCTATCCCTTAAATCGGCTTCCGTACCTAATGACTGGAAGGTAGCCAACGTGACACCAATATTTAAAAAGGGCTTTAGAGGCGATCCGGGCAATTACAGACCGGTAAGTCTAACTTCGGTACCTGGCAAATTAGTTGAAACAATAGTAAAGAATAAAATTGTGAAGCATGTAGAAGAACATCATTTGTTGGACAAAAGTCAACATGGTTTCTGTAAAGGGAAATCCTGTCTTACTAATCTATTAGAGTTCTTTGAAGGGGTTAACAAACATGCGGACAAGGGGGATCCAGTAGATATAGTATACTTAGATTTCCAGAAAGCCTTTGACAAGGTCCTCACCAAAGGCTCTTGTGTAAATTACATGGCCATGGGATAAGAGGGAAGGTCCTTTCTTGGATTGAGAACTGGTTAAAAGACAGGAAACAAAGGGTAGGAATAAATGGTAAATTTTCAGAATGGAGAGGGGTAACTAGTGGTGTCCCCAAGGGTCAGTCCTAGGACCAATCCTGTTCAACTTATTCATAAATGATCTGGAGAAAGGGGTAAGCAGTGAGGTGGTAAAGTTTGCGGATGATACCAAACTGTTTAGGATAGTCAAGACAGAAGCAGATTGTAAGGGACTCCAAGAAGATCTCACCAAACTGAGTGATTGGGCAACAAAATGGCAAATGAAATTTAATGTGGATAAGTGTAAAGTAATGCACATCGGGAAAAATAACCCCAACTATATGTACAGTATGATGGGGCTAATTTGGCTACGACAAATCAGGAAAGAGATCTTGGAGTTATCGTGGACAGTTCTCTGAAAACTTCCACACAGTGTGCAGCAGCGGTCAAAAAGGCAAATAGGATGCTAGGTATTATTAAGAAAGGGATAGAAAATAAGACCCAGAATATCTTACTGCCCCTGTATAAAACTATGGTACGCCCACATCTTGAATACTGTGTACAGATGTGGTCTCCTCACCTCAAAAAAGATATTTTGGCCTTGGAAAGGGTTCAGAAAAGGGCAACTAAAATGATTAGGGGTTTGGAACGGGTCCCATATGAGGAGAGGTTAAAGCGACTGGGACTTTTCAGTTTAGAAAAGAGGAGACTGAGGGGGATATGATAGATGTGTATAAAATCATGAGTGGTGTGGAGAGGGCCGATAAAGAAAAGTTATTTATTAGTTCCTAAATAGAAGAACTAGAGGACACCAAATGAAATTAATGGGTAGCAGGTTTAAAACTAATAAAAGAAAGTTCTTCTTCACACAGCGTGTAGTCAGCATGTGGAACTCCTTGCCAGAGGAGGCTGTGAAGGCTAGGAATATAACAGAGTTTAAAGAGAAGGTAGATAATTTCATGGAGGTTAGGTCCATAAAAGGCTATTAGCCAGGGGATAAAATGGTCCTTGGCCTCTGTTTGACAGAGGCTGGAGAGGGATGGCAGGAGACAAATCGCTTGATCATTGTCTTCGGTCCACCCCCTCTGGGGCACCTGGTGCTGGCCACTGTCGGCAGACAGGATACTGGGCTAGATGGACCTTTGGTCTGACCCGGTACGGCCGTTCTTATGTTCTTATGTTGGTTAAAGCATAAGCATAGTTGGTTAAAGCATAAAAGTTTGATATTTGTCATGAGCAGAGACAAGCAAGGAACAGAAGCCTCATATATAATATTGGGGATTGACATAATGGCAGATATGGAAATAAACATTTAAATAAACATTCTAAAGAACAGGTGACGATGTCACTATGTTACAGTGACTTAGCCTAGGCAGAATCCTTTTATATAGTTGCTTTGTGGCATTGTTACTTGTGAAATTGAAGTTATGGGACATATGTCACATCCCAGTAATCATAAGGTCAGAGTTCTAAATCCATAGTTGAAGATAAAAAAAGTTATGCTTTGCAATGCATGCACTCCTTTAACTAAGCATAAGTGAAATCAATGACTAAATGAAACTCTTTAAATACTGTTTTTATTTCACATATAAGGAAGGCTCAGGTAACTTGTTATTTTCCAGTTGACTTACTCTAGTTTTAGTTCTACTTTTATTTTTGCTAGGAATACTCTTAGCATGTTTTGACAAACCTAAAAAATGAGTTTGCTATACCATGAAACAATTACCGCATAACTAATTGCCACCTATAGTGAATCCAATAGGACAAACTTTCCACTATATTTAAAATTTATAACAAGACTGAACCCAGTCATTTTACATATTTACAAGCCTAACCTGAAATCACATATACTAATAATTATAAAGCAACATAAGTTGCTAATATAAGATATAAAACAGTTTCACTGTATATTTATGCAGGACATCCAAACAATACATATTATGAAAAAATAGACTGCGTAGAAAGTTCAGAATTGCCTATGGGTATGTCTACACTATAGAGGAAGATCAAAGCTGCTGTTGTCGATCTTCCAGGGTTCGAATTAGAGGTCTAGTTAGGACAGCTAATTCGAACTGAGAGGGCCACTCCGGTCGATGCCGGTAACCCTGCTTCCACAGGGGAGTAAGGGAAGTCAAAGGAAGGGTTTTCTTCCTTTGACTTCCTGCAGTGTAGACAGTGCCAAAAGCCAAGTTAAACTACTTTGACTTCAGCTACCCAATTAAAATAGCTGAAGTTGCATACCTTAATTCAACTTTGTCCCCTAGTGTAGACATACCCTATGTGATTTCAGCAGTTAAAAAGCTCTTGAAATGCAATGGGAGTTATGTTCCTATATTTATTTACATTTTTTTACTCACTGTCTTTATTTTCAAAATCAAGGTAACAGGGTCACTCTGCCAATAAGGTTAAATTGGTGTCTCATCACAGCTAAAAACAAGAGACGAAGAAGTGCCAATTTAACTAATAAATTGTGCTAATCATATTAATTGACAGTACAATACATCTAACAAATCAATATCCTTTTTCCAGATTCTATATTTCTATTGCAGTAAGCTTTGTAGTACAATATTTAAAAAAATGAGAATCAGTGGACAATTTAGCTAAAACTAATGTGCCATATTTAAATTACTATAGCCATCTATTTGCTTAATGCCATAGTGACGGGCTTGTAGATGCAGAAACTGATTTACAATATGCAGGATTTTTATCATGCTGTCTTTAAAACAAGCATGTTTTAAGTTACATCACCTAGCTTTAATGTTTATAATAACTCAAACTTTTGTGTATGAACTATCTAAGCCTACATTCAGCAATAGAGAAAGTACACTATTTCTTATGATTACTCCACCATTCATATGTATCATATTCATGTCTACTACACTAGTCACCATTAATCAGTTAACATTCACCAACAGTAATCACATACATGAGAAGATGTGAGAAATATACATTTATTATGGTTTGTTTCTTTCACAGAATTGCATCTTTGGGAAGTTATTTTTGACAGTAGGGGGTTAGAGATTCCAAACAATCAATGAGTCAGATTCCCGTTTACGACGTTAGAATAGTTTAGGCATTGAAGTTGGCCCAAAGAGTTTGGGTAACTGATGTAATGTCTTTAGGGGCGGGGGAGGGAATTAGGTATCAGACTGTCTTCTGAGTGTTGGTGTTGTATGATACTTGAGATTTCATGCAAAGTTCTAGGGATGCCTTGCTCAGTAACCAGCATAAGGCTACAAGTCTTGGCTATGCCTTGTAATTGAATAGCTCCATTTAGGAGATGAATGAGAGCAGGCTGCTTAGGATGAAACCAATTATAATTTAGGCTTTATTTTTAGTAACCCCAGGGAAGTGAGAGTGAGAATTGACCAGGAAAATCCTTTTTCTTGCAAAAATAGGAAGTGAAAATGCATGTTGCTTTGTTTTTCTTAAATAAAAATGAAAGGAAACATTTTTAGCTTTGATGAATCATTCTGTCAAAAGATTATTTTGGCAAAAAATACTTTTTCACTGGAAAAAAAGAGTTTTCAGTTAGTTCTAAGGTTTTATATCACACTGTCAGGCCACTAACCCATCCCATCCCATCCCTTTCTGGCTTAGACTATACAGAACATGATGGACCAAGTTCATCCTTGCTACAACTTCACAGAAGTATAGAAATCAATGGAAACATACCAGAGATTAGTTAGGCATGGCTTGATTATTCTTAGCCTGATGATTTAGTTTTTCCAGTGATCATCATGTGTTCATTACAAGAATATGCTTCTCACTAGATTATTGAAATAAATCTAGTTCTCCCACTGTATTTTCTCTTACATTATGTAATAAGTGTGCGATACACAAGAGGATTTGTAAGACAATGGTTTTCCCCAGTCACGTGACACTAGTCAATGTTACAGAAGATTGTATCCCTATCATAAAGCAGATGTTCGTATCCAGTGACTGCCATGGCTACTGCTATACTCAACATCTCACAGAGGGGAAGCAGGGATTTTTCTCCCTTTAGTTTTACAGATATATGTGCCCATGCCCATTCTGTCTCCAGCTGAATGCATAATGTGGACATTTTGCATAATGGATGAGGACACTTTATTTTCAGCAAGACTGCAAGTTTCTTGGGAAATTTCTGAATCACCATTGCTACATTTTGATGGATGATGTCCTGAATAAATAATAGATATTTCATCCTATCACATTAACCCAACTCAGGCATGAGATTCATTGGAATCACAGTGACGACATTCTATATGGGTATCAGATTTACGACCAAGGTTGAAATCCTGGCCCTATTGCTATCATTTAGAGTTTTGCCACTGTCTTCAGCAGAGCCAGGATTTCATGGTACACTTCTATTTTACGGGAAGAAAAATACATAGAAAACTAAGCATATTTCTCAAATTGTAGGAAAAAAATTTTCATTTCCCTCAAATGATTATGTGCTCAATTTCCCATATAAAGTTGTCTCAAGTAAAACATGAGCAGGCCGTCTTCATGATCTATGTTTGTGCTAATTGTGTACTCCAAACAGAGCATATATCTTTAGTTCCAACACACAAAATGATCATTAATAATGATCTGATGTTGCACTATCAAAGGTTTGTCATTAAAAGCAACCATACTATCAAGTGGGAAAGCAGACTTCTATTGCAATTACTTTCCTATTAGCTGCTGCCCATTGCTCCTGACAGGTATAAATTAGATCTCGCTAGGTTGCCTACAGATTAATGAGTTCCAAAATTGGCATTTAATTGTTTGGGAGTAAGAGGCAGAAAAGGGAGGGATATGCAAAAAATCTACATACACCTGTGATTAGAAGATATTTTCCCTTCTTTCCTTTTTTCTTCCCCCCGGCCCCCGGCCTTGGCATCGCTTGGGTGATAACTGACACTTCTATCAGAGGATTCCTTTCGACGCAGCAGAAACTTGCAGCTGAGGCAAGGCCAGAATTAATAATCTGCGTGAGCAAACACACAGCTGCTGTTTGTGGAGAGAGATTCTATTAACGAACAGTGAATTCTCATAATTAGCTGAGCGGTTTCTGCAGCTGCCCGCCTGACCCCAGACAACACAAATTGTGGGTGGTGTTCGGCCTCTAAATCAATCTTACCTAATTACTATAAGCATGTTCCTCCAGTCCTAATGATGGGGAGTGGTGGGGAGAGACATTTTCCCTACCCATTTAAATGTTCTTCTTATTAGATTCTCCTTTGTGCCTAAATTCATATTTTTCTATTTGCATTTCTAAGGGTATACAGGTGTGGTTACAAATCAGAAGCACAGAAGTATAATTCATGTCCTACGACAATGTGCCAGCATGAGACTGCTTTGCAAACAGTAGCAAAATGTGTGCTCATTGGAAGCATCTGCCTTGCTACAGTTCACAAAACATAATTTAAAACCTACATGTCTGTCTGGGTTCATTCAAAGCTCTCTTTTCCCTCCCTCCCAAAAATAATTTGAGAAAACAGAACACTATTTAAAATTTCATATCATTTGAAAGGCACAATTTCAGCTATACTATCACATGGCACTCTGCCATCACATGACACAAATGCAACACTCCTTCATACAGAGAATTATTACTGACATTTATTTGTTTGGTGGAGGAGTTGACCTAAATTATGTGTGAAATGAAGTAGAGTAAGCAGTCACACCTCAGAGTTCACTTTCAGCTGAAGTTAGTAAATCTTAATGCTTCTCTACCTGTAGTATTCCATCAGGAAACCTAGGCATTATTCTAATTTGCCTAGAGGCCACAGAGTTGTAGAAAGTGATACGGATGTATGAGTATCCATGCTTCTATGGCAAACATGGGATAGTGTCCTTTTGCATTATAGATTTTTAGTTAAAGGGTATATTAACAGGACATTTCTCCTGAGGAAATAAGACATACAAGTCATATTATTGTTTAATATTACAAATGCTTTAAATGGAATTTTACTAAGTAGCATTCTACCCCTCTTCAATCTCTGTTACAGTTTATAGCAAATCCTCTCATGTGACCAGAAATGTTAGAGACTGATATTTTTAATTTTTGTAACAGTATCTCTTTTGGGACTAGTCATCCTCAAAAATCTGGTTTGTGACCCTTTTTTGATATTGTTTTCTCATGAGAACCTGCTGCACCCAGAAGGTCTATGTGCATTTACAGGCACTAACTTTCATTGGACTAAAAATCTGGCCATGAGCAAATCACTATTAAGTACTCAAAGTCCTGCAGTATATGTAAAATAAGGGTAATACCCCCATCAACTTTCTGTCTGAGCACCCTAAAAACTTACATTAATTTATCCTCATAATTAGAGGGTCTTATATGTACCCAGATACATCAACTTTTAGGAGTATTGTTCAGAACTCTCAGTTCTTCAAATACATGATTATAGACTTTCTGATCCAGACATTCAAGAAGCGATATAACCTTGTCCTATAATTTAAAGCTTGTAATTTTCTGAATATGCAAATGTAAGGAGTTGGATGGTTAACTATCTGATCTGCATATGCAAATCAGTTAGACCAGGCAATGATTCCTACAACAGTTTTATATGTGTATACAATTAAGTATGATAGGAGCAAACAAAAATGGGGAGGAGATGGAATGTGAGATACTTATTTGATTTGAGTAACCATTACAGTTGAGCAAATAATTCATAACAATGTATTAGCTAAATGTTACTTCTCTTAATGAACATGAAATGTTTGTAAACCAGTTGCAGAATTCTCAAATGCATTCATTATTTAACATTATTCATGGATTAGTTTTTGATTTTTCCTCTATATCTATAGTTTAAACCATTCATTGTGAACATTCAGTACATGAGCTTTCATATTTTTGACTTAGACACTGGATGACTTGTGTAACTAACCAACATTCTGAATTTCAGATTTTGTCTATTACAATGCAGAATACAATTTGTAATTAATTCTTGATGAACTCTTAGAATTTGCATTTATAATTCACATGTTAACTAGCGTAGTTCAACTGCTTGAATGTTTATGCAAAGTGGAAGTGAAGAGTTCACAAAGACAGTCCAATTGAATTTCCTGGAATTTTTTTTTCTAGTAATGATTCATCTTAAGTTAAAACAAAACCAAAACCAACCCCACTGCTTTTTTCTGTGAAACATAATTTATGGAGCTAAAATGTAGTGTATTTAGTTTTCTGCTCCACAGATAAAGAGCATAAGCTCCAATCATACACAACCCATCCTCCTCCAATTGGTGCAAAACAACAAGAGTCATTATTTCATTTACTTTAGTCATAGCGAAGCCTGATCCTCCCCCTGTCATCTTATTCACGACAGCAGACATTTTAATATAATAATTCTCTTTACAAGTTAGTTATGATGATGGCTAACTGCAACTAGTACGATTAATATAATCAAGTAAGGAAATTAAAATCAAACATTCCCTAAACCTCAGTTAATGGACTAACAATAAAAATGAAGAAAAACGTGATTGCCCCTTTGCAACATTTATACTTTACAGGCCAAATCCAGCTTAATTTACTGGCACAAGTAGCACCATCGATATCTATGGGTTTAGTCCTGTGGGCAAGATTATTACCTAGCATTTGTCAGATTAATTTTAAATTTGAATTTTAAATTTATTGAATAATTATGAAATTATATTAGTAGGTAGCAAATAAATGGAGATTTTTTATTGGCTTTCAGGATATATTGTTCCCCTCTTGTTAATAGCCGATACACACCAGTTCTGTCTTTATTCCTCATTTCAATCGATATTAGAAATAAGGCTATGTCTAGATTACATGGCTCCATCAACGGAGCCATGTAAAATAGTTTATTCGGCATAGGCAAAGAATGCCCCGCTTCATTAAAATAAACATGGCTGCCGCGCTGTGCCGACGATCAGCTGATCCGGCACAGCGGGGCAGTCTAGACGTGGCGCGGTCGACAAGGGAAGCCTTTGTCGACCGCTCCAGTATGCCTCGTGAAACAAGGTTTGCGGAGCGGTCGACAAAGGCTTCCCTTGTCAACCGTGGCGCGTCTAGACTGCCCCGCTGTGCCGGATCAGCTGATTGTCGGCACAGCGCAGCAGCCATGTTTATTTTAATGAAGCAGGGATTATTTAAATCCCCGCTTCTTTGCCTATGCTGAATAAACTATTTTACATGGCTCCGTCGACGGAGCCATGTAGTCTAGACATAGCCTAAGACACTACTTGAGACATAGACATATGATATTGTCATAAACATGTATTAGAAATAAAACAGTATCTGAGACATATTTCAAAGATCTGTTACACCCTATGGTTTATGTAGTATACAGCCCCCACTGTAAATCTCTTGAATCCAACTTGAAATATATGTGCATTGGTCCTTATCAACATGATAAAACATGAGATTGTTACATCTCCAGTCTTTTAAAAATAATAAAAAGGCATAAAATGTTCTTTAAAAGACACTATGCAAGAACTATTTGATTTCACGTAAAGACTACAAGATATTCCCATCTCCAAGCACTGAAAGTAAAAAAGAATCAGACAGTAATTTGAGGCCTGTTTCATCCCTTACCCTCCAGGCAGCTGAGAAGCTCCAATATGCAAACAAACAGATGAACAGAGAAAGAATATGATATCCATGAGACCAGGAAACATGGCAGTGACTAAAAACACCTGCCAAATCCCCCTACCTGAAAAATATGCAATTTTAAATAGAGCAAAAGTGACTGAGGCAATTTTTTTCCCTAAGTCACACTGGGGTAATGCTTTTACCCAGGTTTACCCCAGCATAACAGAACAAAAGTCAGTCTGTGTATAAAAATAAAGAGGCTCTTCTACTGCTCACAGAATCTTATCCTGAAGTTATTGAAATCAATGGAAATCTTTCCATTTGCTCTATGGTCTTTGAATCAGGCCTGTACAGCCATGGATATAAAAAATGAGGGGAAGGGATGGAGGTGAAGGGTGAGAGGATGCTACAGTAAACCCCTACCCTGTTTTCAAAAACTCTCATTGTATCTTGACATTGACAGTCACCAGACAGTGGCACAGGAGACACTAGTAGAACATCTCATCCACAGGCATGGGAGTGGCATCTTGAGAAATGTATGGTGTGTGAGCTCACAGCCAGGTGTGGCTATCAAATTCACAACCACTAGGCTTATGTAGATTCATTAATTACTCCTGCACTGCTCCAATTTACAGATCTGGAGCTTTACATTTCCATCTGTTCTTCAGCAAAAGAGTAGCTGCTTTGTACAACCTCAGTGTGCACAATAGAATTCACCCGAAAAGTCTAAATCTCCTTGCAGGACAAGTGGAATTTCAAGGCTTGAGAACTGAACGTAGAGCCTTATTCTCTCCCAACACAGTCCCTTCTGCAGCCTGATGACAGAATGGAGAGTGGGAAAGGAAGGCAGTGCCATGACAGCAGCCACACAGAAGTAAGGTTAGCAGTGTGAAAAGGTATTTGTCAATATGACTTTTCACAGCAGACTTAGCACCGTATTGCCACTCTGGACTGACAACCAGAGCCCCTTGGCCTCTTGGTGGGGGGGATTAGGGTGTGGGGAAAGGACAGCCTGAGTAGCAGGGCTCTACCTATCCCCTTTATCCCTACCTACTGGGTGTTCACAGCCCTTCTACACAAGCTCCAACTACCAGGGGTGACAGTCAAAGCTCTTGAAAAAGAAAGAAAGAAAAAAAAGAAAAGCGCATAGCTCATGCCTCCCTTGTCACATTCTCGCACCTCCTTAGGAGGCCCATCCTCTTGTTTGAGAATGACTGGTTTAAGCTGAGGAGTAGTAAGAATGTGCTAATACTATTGAAAAAAAAAGAGAGCTTGAGTTCTCTCTCCTGTGCTGGCAGCACAGTTACATTTTATTTATCAAGCTATTTTACAGAGTTCTCCAGTCATATTTCTTCCATCATGTAAATAAAAGCAGTGCATGAGCTAGTTCTTATCTCATTTTCTGACCTCTGAATGCCTCATTACAAATACTTCCCACTTAAAGTGTGCAATTACAGAAGTTTCAATCAAAAGTAAGTTATAAATATTCAATCACACTTGTTCTGTACTTTCAGTCCTAATGTGCCGGATAAGGCTTAAAATTGCCAAGTGCTGTCTGAACAAATACTAAATAAAGAAACAATGTGAAATGTCTTGACTACTCCCACCAGCAGACCTTGATTACCTATCTCTGTGGACTAATCTTAGGAGGGGCCTGGAGAGGAGGAGACTTCTATGAGGCTGTCACCAGTTTCCTCCAAAGACCTTCATAAAAAAGCAGGATGAGAGAGGGGGGGATGTCTGACTTGAAGCCCCCTATGAAACTCAGGGCCCCCTGCTGCCATTCCCAATGCTGCGGCAGTATGATTTCATTCCCCAGACAGAGACCGCTCCCAGGTCCTCCCTTACAGTGAGCAATGACCATCTTCTGGGTTACAGCCATGAACCGAGGCCAGGTTCTCCAAAACTACTGCAAGGATGATCTACTGCAAGATTTCTAAAGGTGTTTAGGTGCTTAAAGATAAGTACCCAAGTGCTCTGGAAAATCCCTGTAGGCCCCCTCTGCATATCTTAGAGGATATAACTACCTTTAAAAATCTAGCCCTAAACTCCTAATCCATCAGTGCATTTGAACATGTGCTTCCCTTCAAATACATAAACAATCCTTTAAATTCAATGGGGCTACTCGCATGGATAAGTGCCTTGCTCAACATCCTAGCCCAAGTCAGCCAAGATTACAAACCCATGTTTTCCTTTAAGCATATGAGTGGCCCCATCATCTTCAGTGGGACTATTCATACCCATGAAATTAATGTGTTCAAGTGTTTCATTGAATAGAAACAGAGGGTTCAGCTCCTTGCAGGATTAAATCTCCTAAATTGGTAGAGGATTGGGGGAATAAAGCTATCTCCATAGAGGAATCAGATCCTCTATCGTGCACTGAGGTGGATATGTAACACACACACAGAATAAGGTTACACTGTGCTACAGGAAAAGCAAGGCTCTATGCACATCCAGGTGGAATGACTGGCCCCTTTATATTTAAAGGAAATTAATGTCCACACAAAATACTTATCTTATTTGCTATTTCAGAATTATTGCAAATGCAGAAAAGAAATTAAGATCTCCTCGGGGCATGTCTACACTAGGAAATTATTTTAAAATAATAACTCCTGAAATAACTAGTTTGAAATAGCGTGTCCAACTATAGGGAAGCCTCAAAATTAGTTTGAGGCAGGCTCCCTTAATGTGGACATGCTACCTCTACTTTGAGCGGCAGGAAGCACTGTGGAGTAACTACTTTGAATGACTCTGGGGAGTAGTTATTTTGAAATAGCAGCATTGGAGTGTCCACACTACCACTATTTCAAAGTAACAGTTTCAAAATACACGTTATTCCTCATGGAAAGCAGGAGTTATTATTTTGAAATAACCAGCCCCTTATTTCAAAATAACGAGCTTGGTAGTGTGGACGTTCCACTTGTTATTTTGAAATAAAGGGAGTTATTTCAAAATAACTCCCTAATGTAGACTAGGGCCTAATGACTGCATCCTCATCTTTGGTCTACGTGTCACAGGGACACTACAGGGCCCTCTTTTAAAAATGTATGTGAATAAATGTATAATAAACTATAATAAGAAAAATTTTGAGTAACAGGAGGGACTCAGAACTTTACTTATTAATAAGCAAGTAAAAGGATCTCAATTTTTAAAGAGCTGTTGACCTGTTTGTGGGAAGTCCTTGGATTTCTGGACTTCTTAATTCAAGGCCCATATCTTCAGCAAGGGTATCAGAATTCAAGTGTAAAATTGTAATAATTGCAGCAGTGATTACTTTTAGTTCTTGGCAGTTCATTACTGACTGTACAATTCCAGAGGCTCTCGTTAAATGGCCCATGGAATGAGTCAGGCATGGAATTAACCTATTTTGAGTTCCCTGAAGCTTATGTCCCATGAAGGAGTATTCACATCTCTCTTGGGGAAACTGCTGAAAACCCTTGCTGATGTGAATAGTCCTTACTCACATCAGTAAATCATTAACTTCAGTGGCACTACTTATACTAGTAAATATTGTGTACACAAGTCATCATTTGCAAGATCAGGTGCATAGTTTTCAAGTTCCTTTCAGCAAAAAGAAATTACGTACAGGGTACAGCTCTAAGTCAGCAAGAAAAATGACACTCACTCATTTAACAAAGAAACAAAGTTTATGTTATAATTCCAGTTTTTTTTTTAATTGCAGCCACATTTGCACTCAATTCTAATCAAGATGAGTTTTCCAATCCACCTCAGTGCCACAGAACTGGGCCCAAGAGCTGTATATCAGGATTAACTGTGCAGTGTGCAGCTGTAAGGATCTTGGTCTGGTCCACCCTTGGAACTGTCTGCTAGAATACTCTGGGGAAGGGATTTTTGGAAAGTGGAAGACTTAACTGCTACAAATATGTTATAAAAAAAAAAGCTGCTTTAACGATTTTTTTAATTCCTGAAACGTTTTCATTTTAAAAAGTCAGTGTGCAGGTCACAGGACCTTTAACTGCACCATGTTTCTGCCATGCATTCTAGATGCAGTGTCTTAAACAAACAGGCTGCAATTCTGCCTCTGTTCCATTCTGCTGGAATTCATTCTACCCTGTTGACAGGAATAGCAACATTTCCATTGTTGTCCATGAGAGCAGATTTATATGGTAGTGCCTGTCACCTGACAGCCAAATTTGGCTCTCAGTGCGCAATCTGCTCCCAAGGCTCTCCTGCGCTGCACTGAATTTTTAATCTTGCGTGTTCCTTTAAGTTAGAAATTTTATATTGGTCTCAAAGGTTGTGTGTTAAACAGACTGTATAGTAATATACTCTCCATGTAGAATTTAGCTGGTATTTTAAAGGCAGGCTGCTGGGTTAATTTTCTCTTCTACATCTGTTCTGGTCAGCATCTGATTAGAATTCTGTGGAGCTCTTGTGAATATTATGGTTTTCAGCTCTATTCTATTTCTGTCAAAGAGCTTTGTTCATCACCTTGTTCACTGAAGTCAGTAGGAGTTTTGGCTCATTAAAGAAAGCAGAAAAGGATGCAAATAAAGCATTTTCTAAATTTACTGGTAATTGCAACATCGTTAAAAATTACTTATGAATAAAAATCTGCTAGACAACAGTATTCCTTCTTTAGTGTAGAATGTCAGGCAGATTGGTGTTGTCCAAGATGCCACACACAAACATTCTGCCTCTGTAGCTTACTTATTTTACTTTTGATGTTCCTAATATATCCAAAGGGAACCATTAATTGTGCCAGGTACTGCAGTGAGCTCTCTCATCTGGAGATTAGGAAGAAATTGCATAGTTAATTTTCATAATTTAAATTTAGATTTCCAAAGCAAGCAATTAAAACACTACCTTCCAAATTTTTACTCACATTGCAAAGCCCATCCTTATGAAAACCATCCCACAGAGGTGGAGTAGGCCCTTATTCGAAATGATTAGCTCAATTTCTTTAGTATGATTCCTAGTATGCCAACCTGGTGAAGCCTCTGTCAACACCATCCCCTTCACTTATGGAACTGAAAATTCAATTACAAGCTAATATTCAGGTTAGTCATGATAACTAATCAGTGGCAAATACAGCAGGGAAACTACCCTTGCTCCTTCCATTCTGCACCGTGTATCATAAATTTGTAAAATAAACCTATTAGAAGCATTTAAGATTCCTTATAAAGCTGATAAAAACCACCTGATGTTCAAGGACTTTCCCACCATGTCGAACATGGTGTGAGAAAAAGTGACATCATGGCAGCAAAATACCTTAGGTAATATAAGAGCCACCTGCATAGTTTGGACAACTCTAGCTTTAATATATAGCATGTACATCACCCTTTCTCTGTGTTCATGAGTGTAGTGTTCACTTGGGTAAATTACTGGCAAAGAGAAAAAAAATCAATATGGGGAGAGTTAAGACATAAAATGTGGGATCATGTTTTAATGATCCCATGTAGGGCAGTAAAGAGGCTTAGCAATGAACAAGGAAAAGGCAACTAGCAACTTAGCTCTTCCAGAAAGCAAATAGCTCAAAACCACCAATATGGGAATGAAAGCAAGAATCTGAAATTGATTAAGATTCATATAGACAGAGTGGTAGATCCATCAAGCCCAGTCATGCACGTCCCGAATCCAATAAACAATCTGTAGGTATAATTTTTGTTGGAGTGCATCTGCCAGCTGCTCTGAGCCTACAGCGACCCCACTGAGATCCTTCGCTGCTGACCTCTGATGCTTTAATTCCTCTGCATGCATATTTTAACATTATTACAAAAGGTTTCATTTACAATTCACAGGCTGAGCAGCAATGAGTACATTTCGTAGAGGTCAGCCTCAGCCATTCCTGCAAGTGATGGAATTATAGTTTAAACAGCTGGAGCACAAGCCCACGAGGGACACCGGGCTATGGTTCCTTTACAGCAGAATAAATCCATCAGGCATATTTCATGTGTCCGATAACATTAATAGATATCAGGGTCCTTTAATATTTAATGAACTCTCTTGGAGGTTGTTTACTAGGAAAAGAACAATCAGAAAGGATGATCAGCTCCTTTTGAGATATAATGGCAACAGAACCCGAATCTCAGCTGATCAGCCCAGTCTCCCTCCCCCTCCCACCTTTTCTGAACTCCATCAAAGTAGCCTGGCTAGTGCATGACCCATTTCATTTTCAGAATGTACAAGAGAGTGTTTTTAGTTTAGTGGTTCAAAAGTTAATCATTTCCATGTCTCCCACAATTTAATAGAGATGCCAGAAATTGTTCAATTGCTTGCAGTTTAGTGATGGAGAAAACATGAGAGGAAAGATAACTGGAGACGCACAAAACTAGCAGCATACCACTGTGCAGGAGTCAGCAGGAGCTTGGGTGTGCTAATGAATGTTTTGTCCATTAACAGACAGGTATCAAATGGAACATAAGCTTTGGCAGTGACTCTCTTTACTAATGGCCTTTGGTGGTACTACTGCCATTATATGCCTCTTTTTAAATCTGGCCTTAAAAATTCTATTTATTCTGGAACATGGTATGAAAGTTCTCAGCCTAATAGCAATTTGCCTTGCTTTCTTCCAGTTTTAAATTGGTATGGCTGAGTTTTTTGTTTAAAGAGGGCATGTTAAAAAGGGAATGAAACTTTTCTTTATAGCCTCTCCCTATTTTGTCACAGTAGAATTACGCAGGTCCTTTGGGTAAAAATCAGTGTGCTGCCATAAAGTAAGAGGAAAATGCTTGGGGTAGAGGCATACCGGGGAAATCCATCCCCTCAGTTACATGTGCAAATTCCTTCAACTGCTTGCAGGCAGCTCTGTAACATAGAGCGTTAATACGATATATCATGCTCTGTTGTGGCCAGGTGTTGTAGTGTGGATGGGAGCACAATGAATTGAGGTTCTGATCCTGAAAGGTGTCACAAATCAGCAGTCCCCTGTACTAATGAGAAGACCCACTGAAGTCAACAAGACTCTGCGCAGGCACAGGTGATCTCTATACAGTTTGTTTCAAGACCAGGAGCAAAGGCTACCCTGGCACCAGTAACAAAAGGTCAGATTGTATAAGCACTTACATATGTGCTTCACTTCATACATGTGACTTGTTCCATTGAAATCAACAGACTTTTCACACGCAGAAAGTTAGGCATGCATGAATGAATGTTTACAAGCATACGCAATGCACTATACATGCTTAATTCTTATTAATAGTTATGCCTGAGTAATGAGCAACACAGCCCAGAATGACAGACTTCATTCACAATTTCTTTGCCCTTAATTTGTTGGTTTAATTCAGAAATTTAAGATTATGCTGAAAAAGGATGGAAAACTACTAGCAGATTCCCCTTGGTTACAAGGATAGCAATGTGACTTGCACTGAAAACTGGCGAATTGTGTGGAGAACACATTGCATGGAAAAGCCATTAGAATTGTTCATGTGTGTTTGCTCTCATTACTGTTTGATTTTAGATTTGCTATTCCTTAAAAGTGGAGAAGTAAGCAGATGGTGGGTTTCCTGAGAGCACAGTGCTGCACTGCTGATGAAGTGCTGTCACTCTCCAGATAAAATCTCCACCAGCCTTCACCCTTTCAAACAAATCATTTTCAGGTAAAACATATTTAAAATAATTTAAATCAAAACATCAAATCAGTAGCAGCTGCTCAGAAATTATCTAGGAGTATTCACTGCTTTGGCAACGAACATACATGCTGGGTACATCTCTTTTTTCCCCTCTGACTCTGTAAATGACAAAGAGTTAAATAGGTTGTTCAACCGTCACCACAACAAAAAAACCCAAACCAATACCCGATATTGAGAGGAAGCAGGCAAAAATGTAAACCAAGTGAGGGAAGAGTTTAGCTTTGTATCAGAATCTAATAGATTCTAATATCAGGTGCTGGTAATGTGTACTTGAAAAGATTTTTCCCTGGAAAACCCCATTGTATAGAAAATGACTGGAGAGGGGAAGAGAAAGCCTTTCCCTTAGAATGTTATGTATCTATATCCATACCTATAATCTCTGCATAGATATATATAAAAAAATTGCCAAACTCTTTAATGAATATACTCTGGAAATACAGAAAATCTTGGAGGACAAAAGACCAGAGACCTCCCTTTGGAAATTGAATCTGCTTTGGACAAAATTTGAAAGCAATAAAAGCTGAAACTAATTTCCAGATGGAATACATTGGTTCCAGGGTTTCTGAGATTTTGGCCAGTATATTGCACAGCTGAAGTAAAGAGTCTCTTGGAAATTTTACCAAGGGAAAACGCCTCTGCAGGGATATGCTTCCCAGGAGAGTGCTAGTCTATTGGTTGCTAGTGTGGTTGTATTTAGACTCAGCTATTCATTTCTTTCTCAAAAAGCAGGGTGGATGTCTCCTCTGAGACTGTCACAGATACCTCCATGCCCCATGTGGATTACTATCTGGCATGGTATATCCTTCTTGCATCACTTCAGTGATATTGGAGCCTTCCATTAATCCTGTCAGCTTCTAAGCCTACAAAGCACAAAGAAATCACGAAGCATGAGGGATTTTTATGATAACTTTGAAAATGCATCTTGCTGACATTGCTGCAAATTAAAGTCCTCATCATGGGACAAACACTGCCACTGCTTAAGCAAAACTCATTCAGGAATTTTGTCCGAGAAAGGACTGCATCACTTGACCACAATATTCATCCACAGAACCTTCCCATCCTGATAATATGGAAAATAGTTGTAGGCCTGAGAGATGAGACTCTTCTCAATGTCCAAACTGTTGCCATTCTGCTGAGAATACCAACAATGATTGTTTTTTATGTGGATAACTGCCCATTAACACCATCAGATCATTTCATAAAGGCCAAAGAGTCAACAGGTGACAATAACTAACCTGATCTCCATTTGAACCTATGATCTAAAGTGGAAAGGTTCTGCACTAATCTCCTTAGCTCTCCAGGCTGCACATTTTCAAGTTTAAAAACTGGTTAAATTCAAGCAACATTTCTGCACCATGAAATTACAGATCTCATTGGTTCCAAGAAAAAAAAAAGCTAGAAAAGGCTTTCTTAAAGCTTTTGAAAAACAATAAAAACTGTTTGTTTAATAAGTGCTCTTTTGCATGCTTGCCAACAGCATAAACCATATTACCCAGAACAGTCATCTGTGTAGGGATTGCAATGTTCAGTAAAATCCCAACCAAGCAAAAATTTGAGAAGAGGCTGAAAATACTCCTCTGACTGGGAGCTCCTTCCCACATGGATAGGGCTTTGGTTAGGGGCAGTATTTTATACAGTTTAAATAAAAGTTGTTTTTAAACCCCAGTAGCACTCAGCTTTTGCTTATATAGATGAGCTATAATTTGTCAAACCAAATACTGGAAATCAGAAAACCAAATACCATACACTGAGTAACCTACAGATATTTATTACTTGTTGCCATGTTCCAGATTCTGGGTCCTGGTGTCTTACCCACCAATGAGTGTTAAAGAAGAACCCTACTTAGCCAAGCAACAATGCAGCATCCAAGGCCTAGAATAGCATAGACAACTTGTGGGCTGAGCTCAGGGCTGACCTATTCTGAAGAAAAGTTGATGCTGTAAGGCAAGGGCCAAAACCTACTGGGAGTAGAGGATCTGTTGCAACCCTAAGAAACTCAAGGAAGTACCTTACCTCCTGAGTAGGCTTACTCTTAGTGCCTTCCTCCACTCTTCCATACTCCACTGCCTGGGAGTTGGTTGTTACTCATAGCTGGTTACAATAACACCACTGAGAAGTTCCAGTGGGAGCCAGATGGATGTCTGACAGGGTTTAAAGAAAATAAACAAATCAAACCAAACTAATCTGAATGTGTAGGGGAGAGGTCCAGGTCTCTAAGGATGATTGTGTCCTTGTGCTACATCTTGAAAGATGCTGGCCATCCAGCACCCTTTTTTGGAGTATGGCAAGCCAGAGTTGGGACTGAAAATGCATCTGCAAAGCCGCTCAAAGGGTTTCTTATTTAGAACTTCTCCTGGGATGTTGATAATTATATATTTGCAACCAAATTGTGACTAAATTTGAGCTACCTTTTCTACAACTGTTTCACACATTTTCACCCAGTCCCTGGATGGTAGGCCATTGTTGATCCAGGCCTCTACCAATATTAGAGTTGTGGAGAGAGAAGACTTCCCAAATGATGGGTGTTAGTTCCACCCTGCTGGGGGATCTCTTATTTGGGTTGAGGAAGTCATCAGTCCAATAGGCTCTACTGTCCCAATTTACATTGCTTGGCAACAGTGTTTTCTCAGAGCTGTTTGCAGGTATATCAATCAGATATGGGGGGGGGGGGGGGGAATATATTCTGGCTCTCTACTAGCTTGTCAAGGGAGGCATGGAACTAGGAGGGGCTACTCATGTGACAGTAGCAGAAAATTCTCAGTTCTCTACTGTTTAAAACGTATTAATTAACTTATTAGAATCTTTCTGAGACACCATGGCTGTGTCTACACTGGCATGATTTTCCGGAAATGCTTAAAACGGAACAGTTTTCCGTTATAAGTATTTCCGGAAAAAGAGCGTCTACATTGGCAGGATGCTTTTCCGGAAAAGCCCTTTTTCCGGAAAAGCGTCCGTGGCCAATGTAGACGCGCTTTTCCGGAAAAAAGCCCCGATCGTCATTTTCGCGATCGGGGCCTTTTTGCAGAAAAGACTGCTGGGCTGTCTACACTGGCCCTTTTCTGGAACAGTTTTCCGGACAAAGGACTTTTGCCCGAGCGGGAGCAGCATAGTTTTTCCGGAAAAGCAGCTGATTTCTTACAGTAGATCATCAGTGCTTTTCCGGAAATTCAAGGGGCCAGTGTAGACAGCTCACAGCTTATTCCAGAAAAGCGGCTGCTTTTCCGGAATAAGTGGCCCAGTGTAGACACAGCCCTCGGGTTTTATTAAAAATCAGAATCTGCCCAACACCTTCCATGCATATCACTGTGGAACATGAAGCAAAATGGTTTGGAATACTTTGCTTTGTCATGAGATCAAATTTCACATCCCCATACGAGCAGTTGTAAACACTGTTTTCCATTACTGTACCCTAAGAATGATATTGTTCAAGAACACTACAACATTTGCACCAGCATTCGCATTTCTGTCTTCAAATGTGCATATGCAACTAGTCAATGGGAAATGTGTATATCTATATGAGTGCAGAATTTGTTCCAATATGTGGAAAAGGGTTGTGTTCAAATGATCCACAAATTGTGTCAGAATTTGTTCCTATTCTTTCCCAACACCCAAACAATGAATTAATTTTCATATCTGGAAGGGGTGGGAGGTGAGTGCAGTGATCTCTAGTTTTCTCTGAAATGTATTATCTATATTTTATCAACAATGTACATTATTTACACAAATTTGCACACATAATGCATGTGCATACCCCTGCACACATGCAATATACTATGCCAAAACAGTTCACACATATATATTGAGATGCGCCTTTACGGATTTTTCAAAATATTCAGACTGTAAGTAAGCTTATGAAGATGCAGGTAAGTACATGTGATGAATGTTGAATTAAACAATGTTCAATTATCAATAAGATTGGTAAAACAATATTACTTTTCTGTACCTTTTTTATTAGAATATAATCACCAAGCCCATGCGCACTAAATTCACATAGCCATTTGCCACGGTTGCTTTTACATGCAGCAGAAATGTTGGTGTATTAAAGAAAAATCCATGAAACGCAAAATGCTTGCATAAATTCATGGAAGAAGAAGGTGGGGGGGGGGGGAAGCTGTCAGAACACAGCAGCCTGAGTCAATGTATAGCTTGCATATGGAAACAATGACATGATTGTTTACTCACTGGTATAATGATATTCACTTTCTCCTAATGGCAATGTGGAAAATGTGAATGCCAGATGTTGAGCCTGCAGCGCAGAAGCAATGAACACTAGAAGGTCTATAGAAAGGAATTTATCCTGACATCAAAATATAGTGTAACTCTTCAGTTTATTAATGCTATTTTTTAAAAAAAAAAAATAGTTTTATGACTGCAGTTTAAATTTCCATATTTTATAACAGTTCAGCAACAAATTTACATATTTCCTGGAATCCGCAGATATAAAAGCGGTAAAACACTCCAGGCATTATTAGATAGTAGATTATAACCCATTACTATTGTTTCAATTAGCAATGTAAAAGTGACCTGCAGTGTTCAGATGACCCACTAATGGATTTAAATGCTTTCAAATATTAATGCAGGTTTTCTAAAGATGAATCCCAAACTCATTATTCCTGGAATAACTATGAGCTGAAAAGCTGGCAATGATTGTGCATTATGTGGAAAAGCTCATGGTTAATTAAATGAATACCTAGCATTACACTATTCACTTTAGTGCTACAAAATTATTTCTCATTGATTTTTACATTCCAAGTCCGTGATTCAATTTACTTCTGCAATTTGTGTTGTCATGTCAATAAAAGAGAACTGACTTGAAGATGGAAGCATTAGAGAGGGATAAAATACATTAAGCCCCAATGAAAACTGTAGTTTGCCTATTTTTTTTATTGAAATATCATTTGTAGGCAGCACTTTGTTATGTATTATTAATACAATTTTTGTTTGCCTCCATCTGCTCTTTCTTCCTTTTTATATTCAGGAACTGGAATGTTAGTGATTGCTTAAGGGTGAGTAGGTAATTTTTCAGTAACAAGTTCTCTCACTATCAAGAACAAAAGCACCATCAACACAAATCTGTTATTTCATGTTAAAGGAACTAAAAGGGGGGAGATTAATCAAAGGAATACTGTTGGAGTCAGTGTGTTTTTAATTTAACAAATAAATGAAATTCTGTTTTTAAAAAAGAATCACAATGTTATTATAATAAATAATTCTACAGTGATAAGCAGCCCAACATGTTCTTTAGGAAATGCTAGTTTTCTTCTACATACAGTACTAGATATATATATGGGGTGAAATCCTATGCTTAGATACACATATGCTTATCACTCAGAAATTAGATAAGTAAACTCTCTTGAGCCCTAGAACACTGAATTGATGTTCTTCAAGAGTCTTCCACAGTCCCAAAATATGTTTATGGATCAGTTCTGCATGTATTCAATTTCAGAGGGTGAAGCTTCCAAAGGAGCAATGGTTTGGCCATAAATGGGTATCAGCATAACAACAGAGACCACATGCATTTTGTGCCATCTGAAAACCACCTAACTGAAACTTATATAATCCCCATATAAGTTATTCCATACCCAAGATGGAGTAATACTTTCCTCAAGTTCCTCTAGGCTCATCCTGTGAGGGTTTGAGCACTTTCAGCTGTGGGGAAAGTTAATAAGGGTAAGAGCCTTCAACATCTCACAGGAAGTTCTCAGGCTCCTGATGTGGAGTCAATTGGGAATCAGCTTCTAATATGGATGTGTATAAATTCAATTGCTGATTTTAAAATCTCAAAAATAAATGAGTATATATTTGAAATTCTTATGGATTGTAAATTGAATCTGAAGGAGTTTGAGCCCACTCTTATTATCGTTAAAGGTGCAGTCATTTCTAAAAAGGAGCCTGATGCTCCATTTCCTTACCGTAAAACAAAAGTAACTCTGTTCAAGTTAGTGGAGTTATACCATAAAACTGGCATGAGAAGAAAATCTAGTCAAAATAGTTCATTGAGAAGGTGCAGTCCTACAAGTTCTTACTTGCATGAGTAGGCCTGTTTTCAGGAAATTCATTCACTTCACTGGGAGGATCACATGAGTAAGGACTGCTCCTATGTAAGTGTTGGCAACAATGTTCCCTCTAATCTTTTCCATCCATGTGTATATTTTTACATCCATGCATGGAATAATTTTTTCTATATGAACCAAGGCTTGTACAAATGTGCACCCACCAGTAGAAACAAAAACCTAGCTGTGCACACTCTGCTAATCAGTTAGGTAGCATCTGAATCTCTCCTAAGTGGCTGCACATGTGCACTGCTTATAGGGAACAATGGTTGGCAGGCTCAAGCCCCCAGTCCTGCCTCATTATGTTGTATGCATTTAAAAGGAAAACTTTCGTTAAATCAGTACCATGAATTACATAAGTGACACAGACTATTTTATCATCATTGGTCAAAAAAACAAAACAAAACAAAAATAATTGAAAATTTAGAAAATGTAAATGAGACTTATTTTAAGATTTTGAGATTGAGACAATCCTTTTCATCAGAAACTGAAAAGGGTATCAAACAAGAACTTTTCAAAATTAGGATCACTGTAATATCCCCTAATTAAATGCCTCAGGAGCTGCTTTGAATTTGTAAACTAAAACAATCTATTCTGAACTATAAAACATACCCCAGATATGTAGCTGAAACTTGACCATCGGCATCTGGTGCAGCACTGTTACCTCTGATCTGCTAACTGAGAATATGCATTTGTGGTACAGATTAGAGACCCAATCCTGCTCCCTTGAAAGGCGGATTTTTGCAACTCCCTTGGAAGGAGTTTTGCAACTGACTTTATTTGGCAGTAGGATCTGGCTCTCATTTGTTAAAAAACGTAGTCCTGATAATGATTGAAGATCTGCTACAAATCAGAACCACTGTGTCAAGATTTTCGTGATGGTAACATTTCACACTAGGTAATTACCTGCCTCTAAGTACTACTTACGTACTTTTTATTTTTAATGAATGTGAATGTCATTTATTCATTAAAATTTGAAAAAAACCCCTACTGTACCCCTTTGATAAAGCCATTCTCTTCATCATTAACTGCTGCCTTTTCTTTCATACTTAACATGCCTTCCCAGAAAAGGTATAAATACTTCCTACAATTATTTTACTCTTCCGATGTTTTCTGTTGCAGTACAGCTTAGTGAACATTTTTTTCCCCTCCTTGACCGTGATTTCCTCTGTCTGCTAGGAGCTTGCAGGCAAAACTCCCATTAAAGTCAGTGTAAGTTTTCACTGAGTAAATACTGCAGGGTTGATGCCCAACAAAAGGCCATAATGATTGAATAGCATGTCCTCAGCTGATGATGATACTCAGAGCCTACACATAAGTCCACAGTTAACATCACTGCATTCCATTTCTAGCTGGAAAGAGGAACCTGAAGTGCAAAGTACAGTTGCAGACATAATACATTAAGCATAGAGCTCTCAGATAACAGGATGCCTTCCAAGGTTTCTGTGGCATTGTTGTTAATGGAGATGGACATGCACATCAAAGTCGTAGTCTGAATTAATCTCTCTCATTATTTGGAGCTATTGCGATTACAGGCTTTGATTTTGCCCATGAAAGGAGAAACAGCCACAATATTCTGATAGAGATCCAGACCTAATCCTGAACTTTCTTAAAGTTAGAGAGTTCTATGAATTTCTTTCGGGGCTATCTCTAGTGTTTGTGCTTTAGAAAGATTATTTCTAATGGTGCTCTTATACAATCTGGGATTTGACCCTACAATTTTTACTCATTGATTTAAATTGGAATTTTACCTAGACAAAAAATGTTTAGGATTAAATTACACCAACCAGAACGCATATAACTTGAGTGCTATTCTTTAAAAGTTTCAAAGTCCATTAAAAAGGAGCATAAATTGTTATGTTAATAAGTAATTTGAATACAATAAAGAATATAGATTTTATAAATGAATTGTACTATACTAACAGCTTATGGATTACACAGATGAGAGGAAGTCATTTGGAGAAGTATTTATTTAGATGTATACTAGATAGATGTGAAAAACTATTAAAATCTCCATTAAAAGTATATATTTGTATTAAAAAAAGGGAAAATGATTTGGAAACTGGACCTCCGACATATATACAAATTATGAAAGCCAGCTAACAATTATGTGTATGATGTTTGTTATGAACAAAGCCTTGAATAAACTCGACTGAATGTGGGAGAAATTCACCAAAAGAGAAGAAAAAGCTTTTTACACTAAAGATCAAAAATCTGAAACTGCATTCTATGCAAAGCTTGAAGTTAATTCAGATCCCTTTGTTATGGTTCACATATTTCCAGCTTCCACGTTTAATCATAACAGCCTCCTTGTGGTTTAATTATGATCAGAGTTCTGAAGATGATTCAACCACTTGCACTGAGAATTTGACTTGCACTGATCAGAATTCCCTCCCAAAGTCTTGATTAACCATTTAACTGACAAATATTCCTTTCCTAAGATTCTCCCTCATCCATCGATAAACGTGCACAAACTGTAAACCACATACTGGGAAAAATATAAAAAGGCTGAAGAACAAGGTATTTTTTTGGACTATAAATAGAATTATAAAAATAGGATTATAAATGAGTGTGAAATTAATCTATTGCCTCCCCCTCCGCAAGCATAATAAGTTGGCTTTATGCAAGACATTAAATGGGGTTTGGGAAGAAGTAACAGATACCCTCTAAACTACAGGCAGGTCCTTGCTATCATGGCCACGGCCATATAAACTCTGGGTGAGATTTTAAAATGCACTCATTGACATAAGTCCCACTAACTTCAGTAAGGGCAGTTAGGCAACACTGAGCACTTGTGGGGAAATGCCCCTCCCAGGGCAAAGGTTCTGGACTATGAGATCTGTGTAAATGCAGATCCCCCAGCTCCTTTCTTGTTCTGCTCTGCTCTGCCCTCAATGGCCCTCTTCCCTCCAGCTGAGATGGAGGGAATCTTTGTGCAGCCGTGATTTTCACAGCAAATCCTTAAGGTCACAGCCTGAGATCTTTAACACCTTTTCAACCTCAGTCACTAATTTCAGTGGGTGTCCGAAAGCAAGCTAGGGTACAATTTTGCCAACACAGTTTCTTCTGAAGAGTGAAGAGGAAAACTCATTACACAGTGCAAATAACTCCATCCAGGGCAACTGTGATGAGAGCAGATTTTAGTGTTAAGAACAAACCTTCCTCTATGCAGAGGAAACCTGCTCACGCATGCTGGCCAACCCAGTTAAAAAATCTGAATGAGAACTCTACTGACTACAACAGCAAGGCAACTTTCCCAGTATAAAGTTAATGTTCATTCAGTCTCTAGAATTCCAGTCCCAATGGGCAGCATTGAATAAGGAGTATACATGCACACTTGATTCATGCACGTGAAATCAGGTTATTTAAATACATACTAGGTGACCATGTCAAGATAATGATTTTCATGTTTTAACTCAAACTTTAGCTGAAGTTGAGTTTTAGGTTGATCTAAAAAATGAACTGTGCAGCAGTATGTACTTCAACATTTTGTGCTTATTTTTATGCTCTGTGAAGTGAGCTTTTAATAAGAAATCTCACCTCTGACTGTCCCTAAAGCTCAGCAATATTGGAAAGAAATTTCTGTGTACACTGAGCTTCTGTGCTGTGTTGACTCATCAGTACTGCAATTTGATAGTGCCATTAGAAATTGTCCCACAGAACTAACACCCAGTCTCGTCCTCAACGTAAACTTGGAGACAATTCTGAATTTCCATTGTTCCTGAGCATCTAGATGTGTAAAGCTATAGCAACTGAATAGAGAGCAGGTCTAAAAACATAAATCATGTGTCTCTTTGAAATAAAGATGAAAAATATACACAAAGGAAGGATATGTAAAATATGACAACATTTCTAGCAAATAAGTTGCTTAAAATTTAAAACTGAAATAAAAGGCTGGCAAAAATTTGCATGGAAATTAGTGTGCAGCAACCTTGTTTGAGATAAGATTAAACAGCTGCAATGCTGAAATTTATTGTTGATAAGGAAGCTTAAAAGTATTACACTGTGCTGTATTTTGCCTCCCTTTCACTCAGAAAGTGTATTCATTATAATAAATTCACACTTTACTATGTAAAATTCATTCATATAGCCAGAAGCTTATAAAAAGAATATAGACTAAAGAGCAAGTTGCATAATGAGATCTAATCTATGTAAAATAAGTCCCAGAAGAAATGTCCTTTACTTTGATCATATCCCTTGAAACAAGATCCCCTGCTGGAAACCAAATAAAACGAGAGCTTGGGAAAACTCGCCTGGCAAGCAAGTTTGGTTTTTAAAAACAAAAGCACCCCAAGCCCACCAACCTCATGAGTCTAGGGAGGGCTTAATTAAGGTCAATAAAATCTTTCAGACTTCCTAAGGCTTAATGGGAAACTAAAGATTTTGGGGGGTATGCTCTTGTGCTTGCCCCTCTGTCTCTGGGCAGCTGAAGCCTCAGCTTGGAGCCTTGTACAGAAAAAAGATCCAAAGTCCATTCAGAGTGAAATAATGCCACAGCGATCGTCTCACTCTGAAGATTACCATGAGTCTCAGCAGTGCTGCTGGCTCCGGTATTCGGAGTATTGTGCCACTGGCTGGGATCTGATTCAGAGGGACAGTTTCTTCACTGCAAGCTTGATGGGTAAATCACAACCACTTGGGGATAGTGATACTAAATTATTTTTTTTCAAGTGCTTCGAGGCTCTGGAAGGAAAGGTGTCCTGCAAATACAGAAATCTCCTTATTATTATGAATTCCAAAGTCAGAGGGACAAATTGTAATGGCCATCAGAGTTTAAATCACTGGCAAATAGCACCCTGTGTCTCAAAATAAAACCAAAAGCACACCCATTTGTTAGAGACATTATTTTCTAGCTATTGTACTGCAGTCCATAATGTCATTAGACATTTAAAGAGTCATGAAACAAGATATATAAATAGTAGCTTACCAGAGAAATACTGACACCATAATAAAGAAATCAAATAATTAATATAGAATATATTGTTTTCTTCTTGACAGGGCATGCAGTTTGAGAGCATTATTATACATACACACTTCTATAGCACCCATCAATGTAACACCCACCAAGATAATCACATATCTTGGGTGCTCAGAGAGACAAGAGACTGAAAGCTAGGTGCCTCCACACCCGAGAAGTGCAGTTATTTAAAACAAGGCAGTCACTTTATTGTGCTAGTATACACAGCAAATAGCAAAACTCATTTTTTCCAAGGAAAAAGCAAATAGCCCAGAGCCCTGTGACTGTTGTCCCATAAACACGAGATAGAGTCTTAATCAGTCAGAGTGCTCCCACATTCCTGCCTATTTGGGTCAACTTTTTTGTTTTCTATAATGTCATAGTATCGAAGCTCAGCACAGGTAAATGAGTTCTGCACAGTAAGGTGAATACAGATTTTACCCCCTTTCCTCTTTTCCTTTCCTTGATAACAGGAAATTGCATGGGAAGAAGGCCCTTTTCCTCACCATGCTATCTGATTTTCTTAACTCAAATACAGACCCAGCAATTCATATGGGGCTCTGAGCTGGTGTAGTAATCTGCCCATGCACAATTAATTGAAAGATCAGGGCCTTACCTAGGAGTCCAGAAGGACACCCTGGGCATGTCTTCAGTAGAGGGTAAATTGACCTAAGTCGACTACTCCAGCTACGTGAATAATGTACCTACAGTCAACACAGCTTAGGTTGACTTACTGCAGTGACTTCACTGCACTGCATCAATGGAAGATGCTCTCACATTGATTTCCTTTATTTTTTAGGAGCGGTGAAGTACCAGAATTGACCAGAAAGTGCTCAGCCATCAATTTAGTGGGTCTTTACCGACTAATTTTCCTCTCATTTTTCCATCCATGTGCAGAACAAATGTTTATGGGTACCTAGGCATGTGTGAATGTGCCCACTAGTAGAAACAAACTCTAGCTGTTGACACTCTGCTAATCAGCTGGTTGGCCTTTGAATCTGGGAAGGAAGGTGGGTGCAGGAGTGGGTGGGAGGGCTGAGCATGAGGGGTGCGTAAGAGTGGGGTAGGGATGCAGGATGTGGGTGATGAGGCGTCGCTTACCTGGTGAACACACTCCCCATATCCTTTGCTGGTCCCAAGCACCACCTCCTGCTGCTCCTATTGGCCATGATTACAGCCTATTGGAGCAGTGAGGGAAAAGCCTTCATACAGCACTTTGCTGCGCTGCTGTTTCCCCAATCAGGGGGAGAGGGAGCAGCAGCATGTGGAGCCACTTCCTCCCCTGTCAGGCAGAGCCTGTGGGTCGGGTCTGTTGCCTGACTCTGGCCCATGAGACTCAGGGCTCACCCTTTCCCCTGACAGTGGGGAGCCGGCACTGGTGCTCCAACCCCAGGGAGCAGGCACAGGGTGGGGGAGGGAAGCCCTAAGTCTTGGGGGCTGGATCCAGCTCCTGGGCCGTAGATTCCCTACTCCTGAGCTAAACTGTGTTTTAAAGGTACAACCCAGAGTCTGGGGAGCGGTGCTATAGAGGGAACCATGTTGACCTAAGACCTAGGATTCTCCACTGGAATTCCTCCTAGGAATTCACACAAAACTTGTACAGCCCAAGCAGTCTTGAAATAGGTGCAGCAAGTGCTCCTCCATGAACCCAGACAGGGCCCCATCTTCTCATTATTCCTCCCCATTCCTTTGGGGGACTAGTGGAGAGAAGCTGCTCTACTGTGTAGATACTGGCCCTGGGACAGGTTGCAAGAAGTTGGAAGAAGGAAGGCTTCTTGCACTCTGTCCCACCACTTGCCCACATAAGCAGCAGCAGCACAATCTAGCCATGGAGAAATGAAGAAAACTAATAATTGCTTCAGTATCTCCCTGTATAGTTTTTTTTAACATATCCATAAACCTGATTAAAAAGACATGTGCTATCAAATGCTTATCCGATATATGGTTTGCTTTTAAGATTTTTAGATGAATGATTTCTGCATAATAAAAACTCACAAATACACAAGTGATCTTAACAGATACAGTATGACCGTTGTGTGGCTTTCCACTGCCTTTGTAGTTTCTAAGACAAAATAACATTATTTAATTAGCTAAAATTTCCTCTCTCTTGAGAAATGGAAACTCGATGAAATGTCAACAATACTGTCAGACTGCTTCAGGCTAAACTCATTACACAAAAACTCAAGATAAAAATAGTCCAGGACTGGCTATTTCGTCACAATCCGTACGTCCACAAATCATAGGCCTCAGAAATGTGAATGCATGCAAATCCTGCCTTTTGCAGATTAATAATACCGTTATGTTGCATTGAATATGGTTTTTAGGTTTTTTGCAGAGTTCTATATAGACCAAGGAAAGGGAATATAAAGTCCTGCTAGTAATCACTGGCTCGTTATGGGTTATTTACTGAGGGATGTTTCTCCATCAAAGGTTGATATAACACCATATTTTTAATCAAAAAATTAATCTCCCCCCTCCTTGCAAGAGTGAGAGCTGATATTCTATTTTAAGCAAAACAGTGAAAAGCTGAAGAAAAAAATCATTTCATTTTATCTGAATTGTAACTGATATTTCAGAATACATGTGCTCATTTCTAAGCACAATAAAATTTGGCGTTTTCTATTGTCTGGGATTTATAAAGGCTAAATTTCTTGATTTATTTAAATAGACAGATAGGAAAGAGCAAACTACAAAAACAAGTGCTATATACTGAAGGCATGTGAATTACCTCCTTCCCAAGGATAATGCAAATTAGAAGTATGTAAAGCTTTGTCTGCACCTGGGATCTTTAATGAGGATAAAGAAAAATCAGACAGAGATTCTCCTGGGAAAAGAGAGGATCGTTATTTGAATAACCTGCAGTGAATTCTAATCAATGCAACGTGACTTTGAAAATGAATGTGGTCTTTCAACCCGCTGTACTCAAGCCATAATATTAATCATAACTTCATGGTACAGTAAAGCCTATGACAAATGGTTATTCAGTGGACTAGCAAAAAGACCAGTTGTAGAATGGGGAAGGAAGAGGCCATATAAATCCAATGACTTTTTGTTTGCAAATGCTTCTCTTTTTTTCCCTAGGTCTGATTTGGAATGTATGCATAAAATGTGATTGTTTTCCTTCAGGAGTGACATGTACAAGCAGTGCCTCATGTCATTATGCTCCTAAGAATATTGTTTAGCATTACATTTTACCACAAAACCTGTGCTCATTTTTGAGACAGGATTTCACAGGATGTATTAGTCATTCATCCCTGAGTGCTTAAAGCCTTCACTATGCCTCTAAAATGCTGAAGGTAATTTGTGTGTTCTATCCATTACTAGGGTCTATTCAAACCTCCTATAGTTAAAGGAGAAGTTTAACATAAGGTTTGATTCACTGGCTGCAATGGAGAAAGGCGATGCTGACTTAAGTACTTAAAAGAGGACTCCTATTATTAACTCTTTCCCATCTTAAGAGTTAAATTACATATTTTTGGTATTCTTACTACTACTATGTTTGTGCCAGGGAAATGCAATGTATTAAGAGCTGGACTTTGAAGAACCACAACTAAAGGGAATCAAATAAATCTAATAAATATATATTAAAAGATCCAATGAATATTTTTATGGAATAGAAGGAAATTAATATTATTTTATTATATGCTGTAATCTAATGGGGATGTTTGTATATAAACAGTAAAACACAACAGGGTGCATGTTACATTGGTAAATTGTGGGTATGCTCCCCAAGGGAACTAGAAGGATTTTTTTTCCCCTATGAATTTTTCTCTTTCAAATGTTTTGTGTAAATTTGAGCCCTGATCCTTTAAAGAGCTCCAACAGGTTGGATTATTGTGCCCATGTGCAGTCACAAGGTAATCAGGAGGTCTGCCTGCATGAAGTTAGATATAAGATCATTGCCTTAGATATTACAGTATCCTTCTGCCTGTCTGGAGAGGGCAGGACTCTGCTGTTATGCCCATACAAAGCACACGAGATCTTTTATAGGGGAGAAGGCAGCATGCCGCATTTATTGAGAATACAACAGTTAGCATATGTTTTTCAGTCACCCACACATACACACACCACGCACACCAGTCGATGTTATAGTTACCAGGCCAGAGTCTGGATCAATCTAGTGGCCAGCCAGATTGATCACAGAGGGGAGCTGGGCTTTGTCAGTCATGATATGATGCTCCTGGAGTTCGTGGCAAGACGAACCCAAAGTCCCATGGCAAAGCACCCTGTTCTTATAGTCCTTTTTCTCTGTTGAAGTCTATGGCTTTTGCTGTGTCAGTTTGTGACGGGTTACTCCTTAATTGGTGTTATCTTTTGATGTTAACATTCCAAAACACCTCGGAGAGGGTCATCATGTCTTGGATTGAGTTAATCAATTGTCTTTAGGGGTGCTAGCCTCCACCTTAGTGTCATCAATCTGCCCTTCCTTAATCATGGATGTGCGTTGATGGTTCTCTGAAGTCGATAAGTCTCGTTAAATTTCTTCACCCCTCCTCTCTTGACCATCCGGTTTTAACAATGGCCTTCACACCTTATCTTTTTCTAATGCATACATTCCTCATTCACACAAACAGTCTTTTACAGAGACCTTCAAAGGTATACAAACAGAAGTGTTTTATATTGAGCAATAAAAAAAGCATTGTAAATTAAACCTTACTAAATCTTGTAATCAAAACAGTTCACATTGTGGCCCGGGCCTTCAACATTCCTCTAATCTTATTAACATAGACACAATACAAGATCCTGTCTCTTACTTACTAAACCTTAAAACAAAGAAATGTATATTTAACTAAAGGACCTAATGGTCCCCGCCTTAACATCAGTACAGAAACTGGCAGTCTGTCAGATGCGTTTCTACCAACGCCGCAGAGGGTCACAAAAAAGGGTGGCTGGCAGGATGAAATTAAGTCATGCATTACTACATTATTAAAACTGAAATATAAATATAAAATCCCACTCCTACGCTGCGGCCGTCCCTGGCTTCCTGCTTGTCTGCAGCTCTTCTGGGGTGGCAGCACTGCTGGCTGGTGGCCTTCCATCCAGTGCTGCTGCTGAGGGCAGTGGGGAGGAGTTTGGGGCATAAGAGACCATTTACCAGGTCCAGTGACTAGCAAAATGGAGAGTCCTGTCTCTATCTGGCCACTCTCTTCCTAGTTCAGCCCCCCCCCCCCCATGGTCACTCTGCCGTATAACTGTCCCCCACACTTGCTGCCCGCAGTGGTCACTCTACAGTGTAATTGTCCCTCCTATCAGCACCCTCCCTTTCTGTGTTATGGAAAATAATACCATTCCAGGCACATCACATTTTCCTGGCACAACTAAACCCTGACCTTGCTTTAAGAGGAAGCTGCATACTAAATTTGGTGGCCCCAGTTCTTACTGTTTAGGAGAAGTACGGATTCACAGATGGAGGGATGGACTTGTGCACAGACACAGACATGCAAACTTTCTAATATAGATCTAGATATAGATCAGTGGGCCATTAAGACCTCATTCTGCTTTGCCTTCCCTTGCCTTTAATAAATGGGATTGAAGATCCTTAAGTGGTTCCTCTAGTCTTCCACTAGAGTGTATGGAAAATAGATCCTGTTTAACTATCGTGATATCTTTTTTTTTTTATCAGATTACAGGTTTGGTTGATAAAGGGAATCGAATTGATGCAATATGCTTAGACCTCTGGTAAGGTGTTTGATTTAGCACTACACAAGATTTTGATTAATAAACCTAGGACAATATAAAATGAATATAGCACACATTTAATGGATTAAAAGATGGCTAACGGAAAATGAAATTGTAAATGGGGAATCATAAGAAGGTGTATTTCAACTGGGGTTCTACAGAGATTGGTTACTGGTATTACTATTTCCCATTTTTATCCATGATCTAGAGGAAAACATAAAATCACTGATAAAAAATAATGAAGTAGACAGGTCCCCAGTACAGAATGGTATAGATTGCTGGGTAAACTGAATGAAAGCACACATTATATGTTTTAATATAACTAAAAGTAGATCTATACAGCTAGGAACAAAGAACATGGGCCATAGTTACAGGAGGGGCAATAATATCCTGGGAAGTGGTGACTCTACAAAGTTTTGGTGGGTTGAAGAGGGTAGTCAGCTGTACTTGAACTCCCATTGTAATGCTCTGGCAAAAAAGACTAATGCAATCCTTGAATGCACAAATTAAGGAATCCCAAGAGCTGAGAGGTTATTTTATCTCTGCATCTGACACAGGGACAGCTGATGTTGGAATACGGTGTCCAGCTTGGACTCCACAATTCAAAAAGGATGTTGAAAAATTCAAGAGGGTTCACAAAGAAGCCAGAAGAACGATTAAAGAATTGGAGAACCTACCTTATAGTGATAGATTGTAGGAGCTTAATCCATTTAACTTAACAAGGAGAAAGTTAAGGGGTGACTTGATCACAGTCTATAAATGGAACAAATGTTTGGCTCTTCAATCTAGCAGAGAAAGCTACAACATTATCCAGTGACTGGAAGTTGAAGCTAGACAAATTCAGACTAGAAATAAGGAGTACATTTTTAACAATGAGAATAATTAACCACTGGAACGGTTTACAAAGGGTCCTGGTGGATTCTCGAACATTGACAATTTTTACATCAAGAAAGGAAGTTTTTCTAAAAAGAGCTGTTCTATAAATTATGCTGAGGAAATTATTCAGAATGTCAGATTAGATGATCTCAGTGTCTCTTCTGGCCTGGTACTCTATGAATCTATAAATGGTGGGGTGACTCATTTTCCTCAGCCACCTTACAATGGCTATCAAAGGGGCACAGTTGTTGCCGTTGAGTTCCCAAATGAGAACCCCTCCTGAATATATCACAAAGACCATCTGAAGCAAGGAATTGAATGCTCTCCACGCAGGTGATCCTAGCTAGCTCCCAAGCCACTCCCACATGCCTTATTCCCAGTGAAACAGGAAGAACTACACAAAGCCACCCTTATTCATACTAGAATGGGATACTGGTATCCCTGAAATAAAGAGTAAAAAAGAGGAAGAACCTGTTGATCCCACTTTTTCACATCCCTCCTATACAGTCCTATACCTCAGTGCTCTTGTAGGTTTGCTTTTAAGGCCCAAGGTTATGTTGTCTCTGTGCTACATCTCTGTACTTGTATTTTACATAACCTGTAACAACCTATTCTGTAACATTGTGCACTGTGAACTGTGGCTGCCTTTTTCAGCAGCAAATATCCTCTGGTGGCAGACAATGCTTGCCCTAAAGAAGGGATTATAGATAGTGTAGATAAACAGCTGGGTTGAAGCAGTAGTCAGCATCTATGTTCCTCTTACAGTGGTGTGGAGGAGTTTCTATAGAATAAAGTTAAACTATCTGCCTGCCATGAATGCAGACACACCTAAGCAATCTTGGCTCCTCTGTTTGTCACTGAGATTGTGATCCAGTTAATCAGTTGCTCAGGACTGACCTGAGTTGGTCTTTGCAACTTGGTTGTTCAAGAACAAGTCTGGTGCCTAAGTCCCTCAGTGGATTTCCAGGGATTTGCTGTATTATGGAATTTATATTTGTTCTTGCTACATTATCTGCCTTTTCCTGTATTATGTGAGAAAATTTCCAGCTGATGGCAAAAGAACAACGTATTGGTTTAGAATGAGGTAGAACTCTTTTAGATGGGAGAAAAGAGGTGAGCAGAATGATAGAAAATGGGGATAACTTTTGAGCATGAAAAATAGAAAACTGCATTCTGATTTTTTTTCTAAACTCTCTCTTTTCCATGGCAATGAGATAAACTGGTTCGATTAACTGCTTAAAATCTTTGTAAAGAAATGAAAGCTTCAAATGATGATTTTACCTCAAGTTTATAATTGTTTCAACCCCGTCAAAGAAATAAGATTGTATAAAATTTACAAATAACTGGATATGTTTTAAGACTGCCTAGAGTAGTAGTTAATGCTTCTCTGTGACAGTTTTGCAAGGTGTAGGGCCACGCAATTAATTTATTTAAATGTAGATCTGCAGTCCTTTCCTGGCCTGTTCCAATGTTGTTTTCCATATTAGCCTAAACACTTTTTAGGTTAATTAATTAAGATCGAGGACCCAACTTCTCTGGGACAAGAAACTGACTTAGCAAGAGCTCAGAATAATCTACATATTTTTCTTTATTGTTCTCGATACTGGGAATATTGGAATTGCCCTACTAAATCAGACCATTCATCCTTCTAGTTCAGTATCCTGACTCCAGCAGTAGCTGGAATCAGCTGCTGCAGAGGATGGATCAAGAAGACCTGCAATAGACCTACCCACAAGGTCAGTGTCTTCCCAACTCCATGTACTAGAGGGTATGCCCTCAGAAATGATGGTTTAAGCCCCTTTCCCAAATTCATTTTTAAAAAAGATGTACTATAACGAATCTGGACATTCCTGTTACCCAGAAACCAGTGTGGTCTTATGGTTTGGAAGAAAAACATGTTTACAAGTCCTTATGGTCCAATTTTCAAATAACCCAATGTCATTTTAACAGAGTTCTATCTCTGCCACAGATTTCTATCTGAGGTTTCAAAGAAATGACAGAAAGATTTAAATTCCCTGATAAATTCTATGTGTTAGAGTAATTATAGGACTGTCAAGCGATTAACAAATTTAATCGCGTGATTAATCGCATGTGCCTCCCCCCTTTCAAACACCACCACACCTTTCAATAGGGTAGCACTGCACGGAGCCTGGGATCATCTAGAGTCCCCAGCAGCCCCCAGGCTCCATGCAGCGCTGCCCCTTTGAAGCACCGGGGCAGCGTTTCCAAGGGGCAGCGCAAAGTGGAGCCAGGGGTCAGCTGGAGTGCCCAGCTGATCCCAGGCTCCACGTTGTGCTGCCCCTTGGAAACGCTGCCCCAGCGCCTCAAAAGGGCAGCACATTAGCAGCCAGGGATCAGCTAGGCACTCCAGCTGATCCTCGGTAGAGAAGTTAAAGACTAGTTGACTAGTGGACTAGGTGATTTCCCCCCCCACCTTTGCTGCCTCTATCAGATACCCTCTATTGGATAGAGGCAGCATACCCTGAGGGCATACCCTCTATCGGATAGAGGCAGCAATGGAGGGAAGGAAGGGATATTTCAAAGTTGCAGCACTGCACAGCTGTGTGGTGCTGCCGCTTTGAAACCCCAAGGTGGCATTTCAAAGGGGCAGCTGTGGAGCCCGGGATCAGCTGGGGATTCCAGCTGATCCCCAGCTCCTAACATGGTGCCCCTTTGAGGCACCGGGGTGGAAGTTCCAAGGGGCAGTGCAGTGTGGAGCTTGGGATCAGCAGGGCACTCTAGCTGATCCTGGGCTCCGTGTTGCACTGCCCCTTTGATGCGCCATCGTGGCGCTTCAAAGGGGCAGCGCTGCATGTAGCCCAGGGTCAACTGGGGACTCCCCAGCTGACCCAGGGTTCCGCTGCCATGGGGAGCCCAGGATCAGCTGGGGAGTCCTCAGCTGATCCTGGGTTCCAGGGCTGCCCTTTTAAAATGCCGCCTCCGTACGCATTTCAAAGGGACAGCCCTGGAGCCCGGGGTCAGCTGGGGACTCCTCAGCTGATCCCGGGCTCCATGTTGCACTGCCCCTTTGAAGCACTGCAGCAGCACTTCAAAGGGGCAGCACAGCATTAATGCCTGCAATTAACATGTTAAAAAATGTAATGCAGTAATCCTGGACTGCGTTAATCGCAGGCATTAACGCATGTCAATTGACAGCCCTAGTAATTACTATTATATTCCACTGGTTTCATCCCTAATACATTCTATAGGAGTTTTCCATATGGAGTTTCTTTTGAAAGCCTTTACAATGGCACTGCAGCACAGTAGCAAGGGAATTATTCCAACTGGTGCCCTGTTCCTTTGACAACTCCAAGAGAAAGAATACAGAACATTGAGGTACATTTTGGGGACATTTCACGGCCTAGGTTATACATGAGGTCATCCTAGATGACCACCATGGTCCCTTTGGGTCTTGAAATCTATGAAGTTATTTGAGTGTCCTAATTAGGGCAAAGGCATAGAGTGAAGTCCTGGTGTAACACCAGCAAGCAGAACTGAAATTGGGACTTCTGGAGCTTAGAACATGAGCCACTACAGCTAGAGCTATAAAGCCAGCTGCCTCTCAGCTAAGGCTATAGAGCAAACTCATTCTTTCTCTCTCTTTCTCTGTAAGTGGTCTACTGCTTGTGACCATGAACCACACCCAATAAGGGTGTGGGTTATACTGGCATTACTAAAGTCAGTGACAATAGGGACAGGATTTCCCCAATAGGTTCCAGTTTGACTCCCATATTTATATAACTCAACACTAGTTGACAGAATTCAGTAGCACAAGTGGGAGCAGAATCAAGCCCATAGAACCATAAGGTTAGAGATGAAAGACACTGTAGGCTATCTGCTTCATCCTTCTGTCATGGGTGCTGTTTTAGATGCACTGGCATTTAGTATGAATTCCATCTTCCTTCTTTTGCTCAGCTTACTTTGTGATTCAGAAGAAAAATAATCCCTACCATCCAAATATTCATTCACATTCTTTGAATATGCAGATTTCGTTGTTCCCAAGAATTGCAGAAACTCCAAAAATATATTTAAAAGGTTGATGAAAGCTGTAGTAGTTAATTCTTTCTCATTTCTGCACGATGGCTATTGTCAATTTAATCACACAAGTAGTTGTTATATAAACAAAAGTAAAATTGATTATTTTAGGATGGAATCTAGAGTATATTGGAACATTTTAAATCATCATGGTAAAGTTACCACAACCATCTGTGCCTCAGTTTCTCCTTCTACAAAACAAGATAATGATGTTTACCTCACAAGACTGAAAACAACTATCAATCAAAACAATGTTAAAAGCATTATATGCTAAGCATTTACGAATACAGTAGTCTGTTCACTTATACAGTGTTTTACATTTTCGAATCATTGTACAAACTGATTAGAAAAGGATGCAATCCTACCTTCACTAAAGCCAATGACAAATCTACCAGGATCTGACCATAAAGCAACACAGCAATTAAAAGAAAAAGATTTGGATCTCACCTACATGGGTGTAAAACTAAAGTCATTGAAATTACTTCAGTGAAATCACCCTTAATTTTCACAAAGGAATTGAAAACAGGATTTGCTCATTGTTCAAGGGTGAAAATAATTTTTCCCTTCCCCCATCCCAATTTATCATGATATGATAAACCTTCCTTATACAAAAAGGGAATACCTGTAATAAATAATGTGGGTTTCTGATTATTTCCTAGATGCAAATGAGTCATTTTTAAGGGCGACTACTAACTATCCTCTAGAACACAATTTATGTAGGACGGGATTGGAGATGCTTTTCTTGTAGTCCCATTTATTTTAATGAAACTAATTGCTTGAGTAAACGGAGCAGGATTTGGTTTTAGCTGTGCAAATCTAAGCCCCTTAAGCCCAGGAATTCCCTTTCAGTCCTGTTAGTCACCATTTACACCTGTGTGAATAGATCAGATTCAATCCCCTAAAACTCAGGACTCGGCCTATTGCTCTGGGGGAAGATCCTGTTCCCACTGAAATCAATAACAAAACTCCCACTGAGTTTAGTCTTAGAAGGGTTGTGCCCTAGATGTCCTAGACTTCAGTGTTATATCACAGCAGATAATTTCTGTTTTACTTGTTTTAGTTTAGGATTTTGTATTTGGTGCCCATTGCAATAGCATCTGAACACTTTTCATGTAAAATAGACTGCTAATGGGGAAGTCCCTAGTGGACTTCATGGAGTTTCTCACTGTCTTTTTCTTTTCTTTTTAATTTAATCAAGGATTTTTTTAAATAAAAGGGATAATTAGATTTTTACAGAGGCAAATTTTTAAACCCATTTTTATATTGAAGAAATTTGGATGTTCCAAGATTTTCTTTCAAGTAACATAATCATAATAATATTCTAATATGTCTGAGATTTAACATTTCAGAGTCTTTTCTCTGCACCTTTTATTGTTCCTATTTACAGTGCACCTGAAACACATTGTGTAATTGGCAGGCAGCCCAGATTTTCCATTTAGGAACAGTTTGATGATTTCACTTTTTCTTCTTCTTCTTCTTCTTCTTCGTCTTCCTTTAAAAAAAAAAAAAAAAAAAAAAACAGCAGGTGCTCTACATTGTAAACAATGCCAGTCACCATAATATTATTAGCTTTTGCATTTTTATTACATTTTTGCCTCCCTACATATTTTAAACTTCATTGCAAGGCATTTTGGCACTGATTCAGAAAGCTTCTTATTTCATAAGGAAGATGGATATCAGTGAACACAGTGCTTTGTTGTCATTTATAATTAGAAAGCGTAAGATTTACTTAATCATAAAACCACCCAATATTTGCAGGTTTGTTTCTCATTTTCTCTGCAATACATCCACATCTGTCCCATGCAGTATGTTAATTCCCTTTTCTGTTATATGGATTTTTCAAACATTTAATCCTTTTCTTTTTATGGAACCAAAAGCATATTTTTAAACATTGTTCGACCCTCCCCATAACCCTTCCCCAGATCTTACAGATTAAATTTCAAATGCTTCACATGTGATGGGTAACTAGCCAGGACAAACATAGCCTAGTGATTCTGCAGTCTTCCCTTATTGTTTAGTAGGGCATATATTTCATTGCTATTATAAATGTATATAAGCAAGTGGAGCTTAGAAATACTAAATTTGAAATTAATGTAAGAAGAAATCTTGAAGGAAACTAAGAGAAGTAGCAATAGATGAAGTCTACAGCAATCCAGATAAACAAGAAAATAAGTGTCTCGTGCAGATTTTTAAAAATGTATCTAGATTAAAATTATTTTGAAAGAGAGAAGTTACTATTTGAAAAAGTATTCCAAGAAAACATGGAATAAATAATATTTATTTAGAGTCAGAATTATTGGAGGCTTCAATTAAATCTTCATTAGCAAACAAAGACAAAAATCAAGCTATTTTCATGTTTATAGAGCTCGCATCTCTTTTGCTAAACTGCATTTTGAGCTACATTTTTTCCAGATCAGTTCAATAAGTGAAAGCCCAACAGAGAACAGATGCAATATAAGAGCAATAAAGGGAAGTAAAAAAAATTAAAAATCCTTTGTTCTCCCTGCAGTACATCCGTAAATCTATTAGCGTTATTTTCCTTTCTTCTCTTTTTTGCATCCCAAGCCAGATCTCAAGTTCTCTGAAGCAATCCTTAATCAAGCTCCCCAAAGGCCTAGGACTGCATGCAGCAATTTCTCCCCTGCTCTCAGCACAGATGTTTCGAGCACATTCCATTACACCTACATGCCATTACAGCTAATGGCTTATTCTGATGAAGAAAGCTGCTTTCTGCTCAGTGCAGCAAAGGGGAAAATAGCCTCCTGTACAGTTCGTACACTGCAACAATGAAATGTGGGGGCAGGTGGTACAACAGAACTCTCTAATGTTAATTACATACTGTATTACCCCCAAATTTGGCTGGTCATTAATTATGCTAATTTACCTTCCTGAAAATTAGCACCATCCCTGTGAACATTTGAAAAGCTTATAACAAAATGAACTGTGTCACAGTGGTTTGTAAACCTAAACCCTTTGACCCATCCAGATATAAGATTGCAACGGTTGTTCCTTTTTGTGGGGGACAAAGGATAGTCTTTTGGATAGGGCACATGACTGGAAATGCTGAGATCAGAGATCTATTTCTGGATCTACGTGCTCACATTCTTAGGCAAGTCACTTAATTGCCCTGTGCCTCAGTTTCCCATCTGTGAAAAGTTATGCAGGGCCTACTTCTTTAGGGCATTCTGAGCTTCCCATTTATAATATGTGAAAATACTATTTAAATTTAAAGCATTAGCATTATTATTATGGTGTAACCACCCAGGAGATCTAGTTTTTGGAAAATTTATGATCTGGAGGACGATACACTCACATTCCTGGAAGATATTACAAAAATGAATCAAAATGTTTTGGTCATGACAAATAAATACATTTTATATATATAATATTTTATTAAAGCTCAATTTAAAAAAACTTGGATTTAAAAAGCATCTTAAAGACCTCAAAATTACTGTATTTTGTAAAGAAAAAAACTTTACCCTATGCATTACTAGAAAGAAATATACTGAAAATTCAAAGTTTGACAGCAAATATCTGATTATGTAAATGCATCCAGCAAGGGAGTATAGTGATTTTTTTCTGTATGTATTTAGATTATATTAAGTCTCAATAAAGACCGAGACAGTAAATTCAAGTGTGCCTAATTTATAGATTGATTTTTATATATTTCTTAATTTAAAAATATTTTTTCTTCCAACAAAACCTAAGGTTTTATCATATTGAGAATAGGCCTAAGAACTAGAGTGTCTGATTCAGTTTCAGTTTGTTTCCCTATGAATAAAATAAATTAAATTTCATTTTATTTATGTTGAAATTGATCGAGCTTCAGAGTTAAACAAAATATCTTCCCCCAGTCTCCATTTCTTCCTCAAGGCTCCTGTTTCCTTCTATCCATCTCCAAGAAGCCATCATCATATTAACATAGATGACAATCTGGCAAGGAGGTGCTGATCAAAGATAAATTTCACACTCGCACTTCGCATTTTCTAATTACACCATCTGTGTCAGACTCTTTCGTGGCAGTTCTGCCCAATCTGTCAAATGCTGCATGCCTATGGGAATGCAGAGGAGCTGAGAAAATCGCCTCTATTTCCCCCCACCAGTCGATCCATCACCCCAATAGAAGCTGGGTGGATATATTAGTCTAATTGGTACCGGAATGAAGGTTCCAGACTGCATATAAGATGAGGAGCTTGCGGGATGCAAGACATGAGATTTACAATTTGAATCATATTACATGGCTTGCCCCAGCTTGCTTCATAGCAAGCTGAGAGCAAACCATGCATGCAGTATCAGTATGGGGGGGGGGAGGAAGAAAGGGAGGGGGCATTTTTTAAAAAGAATCATGAATGAAAAGTGTCTCCTTTCATTTCTTGCTGTTTCTTTCAGACACATTAACTATAAATGATTATGAATAGGCAGTGATTAAAAGAGCTCATCCTTTTATTTAAATGTTAAAAAAAAATGTAAGCATAAGGAATTAAATACCCTGACCCAACAGAGATGGCCACATCTAGTCTAATCAAGTCCTGATCACCTAAATCCAGCAGCTGTACAAAACAACGCAATTTAGTCCTTTCACACTAAAAGTATATCACCTCCTATAGAGGATATATCAGATTAAAATCCAGATGGTGAAAGGCTGCAAATTTTTAGTTTCTCTAATAAGAGAGACACTTATTTTTGTTCAACTTTAAGGATCAAATTTTTAAGAGTCTTCCTCTTGGCCTTGCATTTCTGCATGAATAATTTTGCACCTCCACTATGTTTATAAACAAACTTTCTGCACCTACAAGCACAAACTACTTCACACTTGTTTTATGGGCACAAATCAAAGTGTACATCTATCCTATTATCTGCATTCCCAAGTGTTAGTTTGCAGAAACTGTACAAGTAAGGGACTGCGTGAGTAAAACTGGATGTGCAAAAATTGAGGTCACATTCAGACAATGTCCCCCTGTTCATCTAGATTCTTTTATGATTTTATTAATTTTAATAATCTGAGCACTTTACAATCATTAATGATTTTTTTCTGCTAAGCCCCTTCTGTTATTATCTGCACTTTTACAGATGGAGTGTAACGGACTCGTGATTGTGCCTCCTGCTCTGGGTCAGAGGTCACACAACCTCACTATGCCACTGGGCTCACAGCCTAGTATCAGGGGGACTCAGCAAATCAGTGAAATTGGTAAATTAGCAGAGGGGTCCAATAAGCAGTCTCTAAGCCCTGGGCCTTCGGCAGAGCAAGCAAACAGTCCTTTGCTCTAACCCGTAGGCAGTGGAGTGCTGGCAAAACAATCCATCCATGGCTCTTATCCATAGGCAAGGGAGAGATGTCAGCAGGATGTGACAGGATCCTGTGGCAGGATGTCGGGGTAAGGGAACACAGGCCTACCCATCTCTTCGGCATTCTAGCCCAGGACCTTAACAGTGGTGGGGTGTCCTATCACCAGATAAGTGGAGATCTTCCCACAACACATTGACCAGCTGTTAAGCCATAACACCATTAAACTAAAGTCTGGTTTCCATGGGCCACTTCCTACCTGAGTTTGAGATCAAGCTTAGTGGTCTCCAGGTCCTCTGCTTCATCAGGGTATTCAGCCATTGGCAGTCCCACCAGCTCTAGCTCCTTTTCTGGCTCAGGCCTCTCCAGGTCCAATGCAGCGCCTAGCTCAGCAGCAGCAAGCAAGACATGTCTGTCTCCTTCCCGGCTTTGCTCCAATTTGAACTAGGTGCTTTGCCATTTATACTTCCTGCTCCATCTCTCAACTTCTAGAGGGCCAGTCCTGGCCAGATGCTGCCCACCTGGGTAGAGAAAATGGTTCTTTCCCCTCTGGGAGGCCACACTAACATGGAGAAAAGTTTGATTTGCTCAAATTCAGACCAGATGTCTGTGATAGAGCCAGAGGCTTAACCTAGATCTCCTGAGTTCCCATTCAGTGCTTTAACCATATGACCTAAAGGGGCTCTTTTATCTTTGTTATATTTTGGTAGAACAGGGGAAAATTATTGTCAGATTAAATTTTTTTTCCCTCAGATGTAACTTTGGACTCTTATAAATTCTACTACAGTGGCACAATTTATTTTGAGTGTTGATTTGCAATTAATATAAGATTCAAGCAAATGCAGCATACTTGTGTTCCAAACTTTGGTCTTTTCCTATCCTTGCTGATGCAATGCCAATGCTGTTGGCCTATAGTGTCCACCAAGTACAGTAATACAGTTTTGCACTTTTAACACTTTGCTCTGCTTCCAGAATGACTGGAGAAAAGAGCTATTCAAATATTCATAAGGGACTGAAGACAAATATTTGGCTACTTCTAACATTTCAATGTTAAATCATTTAGTAAACACAGGGTAACAGCATTAAGACAAGATCAGACAAAATTGCCAAGCATCACTCAAGGCTAGGTCAGCTAAGAGTAACCTTAAAGCTGTAAATCAGGCTTTTACTGCCACATATTTGATTGAACTTGTTTCTTTACATGAACTTTTGAATTTTCCCTTTCAAAGAAGCATAGAAGACAGCCTCAAGGTGGAATATGCTAGAATGACTCCATTTCAGAGGCACAATCAATGAGCAGCAATTATCTCGGATATATTTTAGCCTTTTAAAGACAATGGCCTTTGTCCGGGTGGGTGTTGCATAACAGAATGCAGATTACATGCCCATATATGCTGCTTCTCTTCTCCGGAAGTTTTAATTCTACTGGTAAATTTTCTCCAAACGGCTAAAAATAGAATTTTAAATAAGTTTATTTGTGATTGTTGAAATCTGAATCCCAGCTTCACAAATCCTAGTTAGATGAGCTTTGTACTGGGAACTACATAAAAGTTCCAGTGGGCAACAGCAAATTGTGGAGACTTCTAAGACCCCTGCACTGGAAGAGACCCTAAAGCCCCTGGATTCCCATTGTACAAGGAATTATTGCCAATCTGTGTAATTGCAATATGGGTGATCAAACAATGCCTTGGTACCCAAACCTCCCTCCACGCCAGTCTCTTTGGGGCTGGAACAGAATCTTTCCCCACCATGCAGAGTGGAATACAGCATTCTAACCCTATCCCAGAGCTCTGCACTCCCTCAGCAATGGCATAGAGGAGCAAGGATACTGAAGGACAGACCATTGAAGGATTCACAGAGGTCTCCAAAGAAACTCTGGGTTCATTATTTCCAGCTGAGAGGATGTTAGTTTGTTATACCACCAAAAGCTAGGACAGATTCCTCCAGAAAGTATCTAATTCTTTTGCTTTCTTTGACGGAACAAAGAATTGTTTTTAATAGGAGAAGCTAAGTAGACACTCTAAGGGGAAGTGGTTGAATTTGCCAATGAGAGGGGCACTATGTGTCTGAATCCACTCACTTAGTTCCCAGTGCTGTGGGGATCGATGATAAAAAACCAACAGATATATCGTCTAGACATTTTCTCTCAGAATTACAGGAGAATACTAGCCACAAAAGGGTATATGTGGAATAGCTTTATATTGCAATGTGGGGAAAGGAAGTGAACCAACCAATGTATCCAAAGAATTGGAAGAACATAAGCATTATGGACAGTACAAGGTACACATCATGGGGCTATGTTGTGCCTGTATGCACAGGCTATGCAAAAGGAGCTACATGAAGGCAGATTACCCCTGTGAGAGGGCAAAACTGCTCCTCTCCTCCCCAATTTTCTTCTACAACCATGTGCCTGGTTTGCACTTTTTAGGAGGAGTGAGGGCCATGATAATATGTGATCCGTCAGCATATGAATGGAACCACTGTCAATGAGGGTCATACAGAATGTGAAAACTAATATAAAGTTCCTTGATTCTCCCCTTTTTCCCTGCAAGAAGGCCAGTCATAATTAATCTAGAAGGAGAATATCAACGTGGGCAGAACATTGTTACTAGTAGATTTCACTTACAGAACAGACACTTGCGTAATTGCTATCTTTGTCCCTTGAAAAATCAAAGCAGAATTCATTTTTCTAAATAATGGAGAAAATGTCATGGTTTGGGAAGCCATTTTCATAGCTTGTGAGGATGGCACAAGAGTTATTCTGTAGGTATAATTCCCCGAATCCCAGTCATTATGGCAGTTACCAAATATCCTGATTTACTGAAATTAAAGCGATGTTCTGTTCTGACAACTGAAAAGTAGGTCTGCTCCCCCTGTAAATTCAAAACAGATTCTGCTGACTTAGAGATAAAACACGGTGTTATTGTTTTCTGTTCTTATTAGCCCTGCAGAACCAATCTATCTAAGAAAGAGAAGACTTTAACAGGGTTCAAAAAAGAACTAGATAAATTCATGGAGGTTAGGTGCATCAATACTTATTAGCCAGGATGGGGTAGGAATGGTGTCCCTAGCCTCTGTTTGTCAGAGGCTGGACATGGATGACTGGAGAGGATCACTTGATGATTACCTGTTCTGTTCATTCCATCTGGGACATTTGGCATTGGATACTGTCAGGAGACAGTATACTGGGCTACATGGACCTTTGGTCTGACCCAATATGGCAGTTCTTATATTCTTATGTTCTTATGACTGGATTCTATTCTACCTTATCCATTATCTACTCAATAATTTACTAAATTTCAATCACACCAGGGCAAGCCTGATGAAGTCCCTGGGACATAACAGGTGCTGTGGAGGATATTATATGGTGAGACTGAGATTGCATAGGTGTAAATGCAGAAATATTGTCCTATGACATTTATGCCAGGGAGGAACACAGGCTTACAGTTAGAAACATAGCTCTATATTTGCAGACGGGAAATTAAGCGGGTGCGCCCTGGTGCGTAGCTCTGGTAAGAGCTGGCTGAGCTGTGGCAAAAGCCCGCAGGGAGCTATATAAAGAGCTGGCAGGGACCCAGGTTGCATCAGGACAGTATCTGTGAGAAATTTTAAATTTCTACCACCCCTGTATATTTGTAAACTAAGCATATCTGATGTTGAAAGTACTGAGGCACAATAAACATGAATCCATGCTATGTGATTCTGACAGTCACTTTTCAGAATAGGACTGCTCTTTGAACCGAAAGAGATGCTTGTTTAGAGTGTCTATGAGCACAACTAATAAGTGTATTTCAGCACTATGACTGCATAAACAAATACCTCCTTTAGGAATGTGGATCAGAAGATGAACGCCTCTATCACATTAACAACTGAATTATTAACAGAAAGGTGGAGGTGATTGGAATCCTCTGATAAAAATCAATGGCTTATACAACTCACATAATAATGACTTGTATATGCACTGTAACCCCTGAACAAGTGTAAGATCTGTCTACACTGTAGGCAAAGACCCACAGCACAGCTTCTAGCTGGCTAGGGTCAATTGACTTGGGCTTCTAGGGCTTTGGCTCTGGGGCTAAAAATTGCAATGTAGATAGATGTTCAGGATTAGCCTGGAGCCCAGGCTCTGAGGCCTTTAGTATGCAGAGGGTCAGAGGCCAGGTTCCAGCCTGAGCTCAAACGTCTACACTGATATTTTTAACCCCACAACCCCAGGCGTCTGAGATAATTGGTCCAAGCTCTGAGACGCAGTGCCATGTTTTTGTATTGCAGCCTAAACATAAGCTTAGGGTCCATTCAGGGTCCATTCAGTGTGGATGGAAATGTAGAGCCATGTTACCCCAGAGGGGAAGCTGGGAAGGAAAAGGACCAAATTGGCCCCAACCCTACCTGTGATGGTATCCCTGAAAAGCCATAGTCCACACCTCTTCAGATGAAACAACCTTTCTCCCCTCTCCTTGGCAGTTCTGTCGGACTGAGTCTTTCCTTGGTATGTTGTAGACGTAGAGCATCTATCTCAGCAATGTGATTAACTTTGTCTCATGCCACAGGCTGGTGTTGGACATCTGAAAGATGGTTAGGTTACATTGGAATTCAGTTAAAAGAGATTTCTTGATTCACAACACTACTGCTCGGTTCAAGAGAACTTCATATTATCCCTCTGTTTAGTTTCACTCAACACAAAACTGCTCCAGTACAAGCCAGTGAATTAAAGATTCAGTTGAGACTTTAAACAAAAGAACTCCTCTCAAGAGTGGCAGGTATGGCAGGATAGGGGAGGCTGAGCCTCCCCAAACAGCCTGGAGGCTAGCAGCAGTAAGTGTGGGGAAGGGATTTGGAGCAGAGGACGGGCAAGGCCAGAGGTTAGTCTCCCTGAATGGGCAGCTCACATATGGCCCACAATTCTGTTCTACATAAACACACCCCAGTTGCTTAACAGTTAACATTCTATCTTCCTTGATTTTTTAAAAATTTCTGTGTCTCATTACTATTCAGAACTAAGTCCTAAAAATAAAGTAATTACGTCATAAGCATGCAACCAAATCCAAGTAATCATGCATTATTTCAGCTTCTTAGGTATAAATATTTCAAGAGTAAAGGTGATTTTTTAACTCTATGATGCCCTGATACTCTAAGTATAATATTTACAGTTACAAAGGTAGCATTTTGGACAAAAACACAGTGAGTCATCCCTCTGTAGATAAAGAGTTCTCCATAAAAGAATATTGTATCTTTGTCTTCATCTTTCTGGGACCTATTTGGACAGAAGCTTTTCTGACCGTTCTTTCTTCTCTTGTTCACACTCCAGTCCAAGACACATAAACTAAACTTCATACCCCATTTAGAGCTGTAATGGGCAAACCAGAAGAAGTTCAGGGTTTCAATTTGGTTTGGATAAGCACCAAAAGATTATGGATGGAAAGGTTATCCAAACTTTCTGAACCCCAAGATTTGATTTTTAACACCCATTACTTTTACATGGTATAAGTCTATTCACTTCAGCCAAGTTGTTCCGGATTTATGCCACTATAAATGAGATCAGAGTCATGGCCTGAATCTATAACATTGGACTGGAATCTAATGAGAACAGACTTTACGACAGTGGAGGGTAATCTGCAGCCTGGCCCACACTGCTTCCCACAGCTACCATTGGCCAGGAATGGTAAACCACGGCCAATCGGAACTTCAGCCAACCGTATCTGCAGACGCAATGTAAACAACCTGTCTTGCAGTCTGTCAGTGGCTTACCCTGACTACATGTGGCACGTGGGCTGCAGGTTGCCCATCATTGCTCTATGGAGAATTCCATTGCTTCATGATTCTGCTTGAGCCAGAGATAGCAAAAGGATGCTGGAAGTTCTACTTCTGGTCTCAACCAGAAATGGTGGCAAAATTTGGTTAAAATCAGGCTGAAGTTTAAGGAAAAGAGATGTATCTGGGTCCCATCTTGTTGTGACATAAATATCAAGCAGCAATCAAAGACCACGGCTTTTTTTCTGAACCAATGTACTCATTTGGAATTCTTCAAGTCCTTCCAAATGCTGTGCTTTCACTTCAGTTAATTTGAACACTCCTGAGTGTTATGAAATCCAGACTGAACCTGAATGTTATGATTAAAATACACAATATTATAACAGAATCCTAGAAATGTAGGATTCAAAGGGCCTTCAAAAAGTCATGAAGTCCAGTCCCCAGCACCAATGCAGGACCAACTATACCTAAACTATCCTTGACAGGTCTGTGTCCAACATGAGGGGGATTCCACATCCTCCTTGGAAGCATGTTATAGAGTTTAAATAGCCTTAGCATTCAAAAGTTCCTCCTTATAACAGTCCCTTTATCAGATATCCCCTAAGTCTTCTTTTCTCAACATTAAACATAACCACTTTTTTATCTTTCCTCAGAGGTCAGGTTTTCTAAACCTTTTATCATTTTTGTTGCTCTCTTCTGGACCTTCTCAAATTTATCCCTATCTTTCCTTAAGTGTGACATGCGTAACTGGACTAGGGATGTTAAATAGCTGTTAATTAAATAACTGTGCAACTGCTGAAAATTACATCTTGTGGGCTCTGCAGTATAAAGCTTCTACTGCAGAGTCTGCAGTGTAGCCAGCTCCCTGGGAGCTGGGCCGGTTGCCAGTGTGCTGGGATCTTGCTCCCATCTCCACTCCCGGGGAGCCAGCTGCACTCCTCACTCTGCAGTAGAAGCTTTATACTTCAGAATCTGCAGCATGGGGTACTAGCCGGATCCCCAGGAGCTGGTATGCACCAGAAGCTGGCTTTTAAGCTGGCTCCCAGCGCATACTGGTTCCCGGCCCCACTTCTAGCTCTCTGTCCCACTCCCAGGGAACTGGCTGATACAGAGCTCGCAGCACAGGATGGCAGCCAGCTCCCGGGAGTGAAGTCAGACCCTGCATATAACCGGTACAGGAACCGATAAGCTCATTGACGGGCCGGAGGCGGCCACGGAGGAGCCTGCAGGGGGCTGGGGGAGGCAGCACCCCCGGCCGCGGCGCCCGGCAACTTCCCCCGTGGCTGAGAAGCCAAGCCGCGGGCCGCCTGGCTCAGCGCGCCGCCGAGGCGCAGGGGTTGGCGAGCGGGGCGGGACAGAAGCGTGGCGCTGACGCCAGGGAGGAGGCGCGCCCGCGGGGGCGTCATCTCGGCGGGCCATTTAAAAGGCCCGCCGGCAGCATGGAGGGACGCGACCTTGGAGGCCGGCTCCGCAGGGCATGGGGCCGGGCACAAGGAGACGCCCCCCCCAAGGAGCCCGGATTCCCGACGGGGACCCCCGGAAGCGTGGGATCGAAGACGCCCACAGCAACGGGTCACTGACAGGACCGGACCCCGCAGCAGAGGACGGACTGCTCGGCGCTGAGCGGCCGAGCCACGGTAGGCGGCGGGCACCCCATGGCGAGGCGGCGAGTTGCGGCGGGAGGAAGCAGCCCGGGCGGGGCCCTTTGGCGACCGTGGGTGGGCGCGTTTGGGAAGGAATCCACGTCCGCCGCACAGGAGCTAGCAGACCCTGTGCCAGGACCCCGGGCTGGGACCTGGTGGAGAGGGTGGGCCCGGGTCCCCTCCCTCCCGCCACCATCGGGAGTTGCGGGTCGCTCCTGCGCCCGATGAGCCGGAGCCCTCCCCAGTGGAGACCGCGGAGAAGTCCCGCTTGAAGGGGTGGCGACCCGGGCTCGCGGATCCTGGACTCAGCCGAAGGGTGATCGCGCCCAAAGGCGCAAAACCTGACTAGACTCTGGGACCAACAGGCCGGAATGCAGGACCAACTATACCTAAACTATCCTTGACAGGTCTGTGTCCAACATGAGGGGATTCCACATCCTCCTTGGAAGCATGTTATAGAGTTTAAATAGCCTTAGCATTCAAAAGTTCCTCCTTATAACAGTCCTTTATCAGATATCCCCAAGTCTTCTTTTCTCAACATTAAACATAACCACTTTTTTATCTTTCCTCAGAGGTCAGGTTTTCTAAACCTTTATCATTTTTGTTGCTCTCTTCTGACCTTCTCAAATTTATCCCTATCTTTCCTTAAGTGTGACATGCGAACTGGACTAGGGATGTTAGCAGACTGCTGGCGGGATACCAGGCTGAATTTTTGGGTTGCAGCCAGATGCAGTCCGAAGAAGCGGGACCTGTAGCAGGGCTCTGCAGTATAAAGCTTCTACTGCAGAGTCTGTAGCCAGCTCCTGGGAGCTGGCCGCCAGAAGTGTGCTGGGATCTTGCTCCCATCTCCACTCCCGGGAGCCAGCTGCACTCCTCACTCTGCAGTAGAAGCTTTATACTTCAGAATCTGCAGCATGGGGTACTAGCCGGATCCCCAGGAGCTGGTATGCACCAGAAGCTGGCTTTTAAGCTGGCTCCCAGCGCATACTGGTTCCCGGCCCCACTTCTAGCTCTCTGTCCCACTCCCAGGGAACTGGCTGATACAGAGCTCGCAGCACAGGATGGCAGCCAGCTCCCCGGGAGTGAAGTCAGGACCCTGCATATAACCGGTACAGGAACCGATAAGCTCATTGTGACGGGCCGGAGACGGCCCGCACGGAGGAGCCTGCAGGGGCTGGGGGAGGCAGCACCCCCGGCCGCGGCGCCCGGCAACTTCCCCCGTGGCTGAGAAGCCATGCCGCGGGCCGCCTGGCTCCCGGCGCGCAGCCGCCGAGGGGAGGCGCAGGGGTTGACGAGCCGGGCGGGACAGAAGCGTGGGCGCTGACGCCAGGGAGGAGGCGCGCCCGCAGGACGTCATCTCCGGCGGGCCATTTAAAAAGGGCCCGCCGGCAGCATGGAGGGGACGCGACCTTGGAGGCCGGCTCCCGCAGGGCATGGGGCCGGGCACAAGGAGACGCCCCCCCCAGGGAGCCCGGATTCCCGACGGGGAACCCCGGAAGCGTGGGATCGAAGACGCCCACAGCAACGGGTCACTGACAGGACCGGACCCCGCAGCAGAGGACGGACTGCTCCGGCGCTGAGCGACCGAGCCACGGTAGGCGGCGGGCACCCCATGGCGAGGGCGACGGGGTTCGCGGCCGGGAGGAAGCAGCCCGGGGCGGGGCCCTTTTGGCGACCGTGGGTGGACGCGCTTGGAAGGAATCCCACGCCCGCCGCATTGCAGGAGCCAGCAGACCCCTGTGCTTAGGACCACCGGCTGGGACCTGGTGGAGAGGGTGGGCCCGGTCCCCTCCCCTCCCGCCACCATCGAGTTGCGGGTCGCTCCTGCGCCCGATGAGCCGGAGCCCTCCCCAGTGGAGACCGCGGAGAAGTCCCGCTTGAAGGGGTAGGCGACTGGCTCGCGGATCCCCTGACTCAGCCGAAGGTGGACGCGCCCAAAGGCGCAAAACCTGACTAGACTCTGGGACCAACAGGCCGGAGGCCGGCGACGGGGTCTTCTGAACCCCTCTCCCGGGGCGGGAGAGGGTGATCGCACCCCGCGGCGGTCACACTCATACTTATTGGTTAACTGTTTAAATGGTTATATAATTACATCCCTACATTGGACCCAACAATCCAGTTGACGCCTTACCAGTAGTGAGTAGGCACAATTACCTACTATGTTTTACATACAAGACTCTGTTAATTGACCCCCACAATATTTAGCCTTTTTAAAATCTGCACTATATTGCTGATGCTTTTCAATTTGTGTTTCACTATAACCCCAAGATTCCTTTTACAAGTACTACCATTGACACCAGCAGTGGGCAGTAATATTTGAGGGGGGTGGGGCACTTAATGAATTTGGTATTGATCATGGACCGGCTCCATCCCCTCTGAAGAAGCGGGACCTGTAGCAGAAGGTGCAGGACTAGGGACTAGCCTCCCCCTCCAGAGTTGTCTGGGGCCGGAGGCTTTGAAATGAAACACACAGCAAAGGGCTCCCAGGCCTGCCACTACCATGTTGCCTGGGAGTCACCTGAATTGCTGCTGCTATTTAAAGGCCTCATGACTCCAGCCCCTGCCTGGGTAGCGCTGCAAGTGGCAGCCCTTTAAATAGCTGCAGCAACATGGATGGCTCCCTGGTAACAGGTAGTGGTGGGGCCAGGAGCTGTGAACTCTTTTAATAGCAGCAATTTAAAGGGCTTGCAGCCAGATGCAGTCCGTGGGCTGGATCAAAGTGTTAGGCAGGCCAGATCTGGCTCCTGGGCCACATCTTGCCCAATCCCGATCTATACAATTATTCTCCATTTTATAGCTGTGCATTTCATTTTTTCCCTCCAAAGAAGTGAAGTCTTTGAACTTGTCTTTACTGAATTCCACCTTGTTGATTTTCAACCTATTCTCCAAACTGTCAACATTATATTGAATTCTAATCCTAGCCTCCAAAGTGCTTGCAACTTCCAACTAGGTGCCATCTGAAAATTTTATCAATTTATTCCCCAATTATCCAAATGATTAATGAAAATATTTAATAGAACTGGACCAATGATAAATACTCTTTGTATATGGTCTTTCAACCAGTTGTGCACCTACCTTATACATCTAAGCCACATTTTTCTAGGTTGCTTATAAGAACACCACTTGGCTCTGTGCCCAAAACCTTACTAAAATCAAGATATATGATGTCTACTGCTTCCCTACAGCTACTAGGCTAGTAACCCTTTTGAAGAAGGAAATTAGATTGGCAGGATTTGTTCTTGATATGCCCATGCTGACAATTCCCTATTATCCTATTGTCCTCAAGGTGCTTACAAATTGATTGTTTAATAATGTATTCTTTTCAAGTATCCTAGTAGGCTGACTAGCCTATTAATTCCTTGGGTCCTCTGTGTTCCCTTTTTAAAAGACTGGTACTATTATGCACTTCTCCAGTCCTCTGGGCCTCACCCATTCTTCACGTGTTTTGAAGACAATTGCTAAGGTTCTAAGATTGCTTCAGCTAATTCCTTAAGTAACCTAGGAAGAATTGTATCAAGTCAATTACAGAGCATCCTATTTATCTAAATATTCTCTAACCCAATCATTATTATTTTAAGAATGTCATTAGTAGTATCTATGGCCTGGATCCACAAAGGAATCTAGAAAATCACAGGAACCAATGTGATCCACAAAGCCCTAGTTAGGCGCAGATGGTCCCTATGTAATGAGTGAGGAAAGCTAGGCATCTTAGAATGTGATCCACAAAAGCCAACACAATAGGCCAGAAGCTGCCTAAACTATCCAATTGGAGACGCTGACAAGCCCCGCCCTTTTCATAGCACAAATTGTATAAGCCAGGACTGCAAGGAGGTGCCTATGTCTGCTAGCTCCACAACTGGGAACCCCTTCTCCTGAAGTCAGGTGGTTTAGGTCCCCACTTTCTTTTTTGTGAGAATGAGTAAAGCATGTCCCGCACACCATACAAGACAATTACAGAGAGAAGGTGGTGCCTACCTTGTAACTTTTAACCCCGTGACTAGAGTACTCATCTGGGATGTGAGGCTACGTCTACACTGCAGCGCTATCCCGCATCTTAACAGCAAGCCTATCATTTTGAAATACAACGGACTCCCTATCTTGACATCTTTGTAAACCTCATTCCACAAGGAGTAAGGGACATTTTGGAATAGCAGGTTATTTCAAAATGTGGCACTGTGGAGATAGCGCCAAATTACAAAATTAGCTATTTCAAAATAACACCAAAATAAGATACACAATTTGTGGAGTTCAAATTGCATATCTTATTTCGATCTAGGGTGCAGTGTAGATGCACCTTGAGAGGCCCAGGTGCCAGAGAATTCCCCACTCTGCCAGAGAAGGAGAAAGATCTGAAAGGGGGTTTCCAACCTCTGAAGAACGAGCTCCAACCTCACTCTCTCCTGAAGCTGAAGTTGTTCCACTTTGGATAAATATTTGAAGAGTCAGTGGGATGAGAGTGAAAGAACTATTTGGATCTTGTCTACATGGTACATTAGTCCATATCAGCTGGGATGTAAATTCTAATGGGCATCAGTGTATTGCATACTAACTGGCCCATGTGGACACTGCTGCAAGCACTAAAAATTCCCTAGTGTGCATTAAATGAGTCCCATTTCAAACTGTGCTACATTAATGTCCAGGAGGGAATTTTAATGTGTGCCAGCAGGGTCCACATGGGCCATTTAGTGCACAACACACTGGTAGACATTAGGATTTACACACCAGCAGTTGTGAACTAAGGCACCACATAGATAAGGCTCCTCTAACGTGGTGGTTCCGTCACCCAGCTGGGAAGTGGGAGACCCCAGGTCCCATTCCCCCTACTCCAGTGACTTACTTATTAGTTATACATTGTGGAACTGCTTCAACAGGAGAGACTGAGGGAGCCCTTCTCCACCCTAATATCCATAAGCTCAGTGATCTCTGGAGAGGTAGGAGTAGGGTTGCTAGATGGTTTCAACAAAAATACCAGACACACTTGAGAAATATTTGTCGACAAAAAAAAATATACATGATATGGGAAGTTTATTGATGACAATCTACATTACATCGTATATTTTACACTATATTGTGCGGCTTTTATCAATTTTTTATTTTTCAAAAACTCATCTTTTGCTTCCAAACAAGTGAAAGGTATATTAAAAACCACACAAGGTTGACTCCTTACTGACTCAACACTCAATCTGTTGCTTTCATCGGTCCATAGATTACCCATGACACTAAAAATTCTTTCCACACTGGCATTTCACACAGGAATTGAAACAAAATATTGAACCAGTTTTAATAAATTTGGAGCAGCAGATTCTTTGCTAAAAAATATTTCCACTTATCAAGAGAGGTCGTTCCCTCAAGGGAAGTGAACATCATGTCCAAGGCACCGACTTCCTCATAAAGAGAATTTGGAGGGAGCTCTTTTTTCCATGGTGACAACATCCAGGGTATATCTAGGCTACTGGGTTTTGTCGACAAAAGTGGACTTTTGTCGACAAAACTATACCTGCGTCTACACTGCCGCTGAGTTCTGTCGACATAACGTCGACAGAACTCAGCAGTTTTGTCGACGGCTGTAAACCTCATTCTACGAGGAATAACGCCTTTTGTCGACAGAGTTCTGTCGACAGAAGGCGTTATTGCATCTACACTGTCCTTTGCATCTACACTGTCATGTCGACACAGCGGCTTGCTTTGTCGACAGAACTGAATGTAGTCTAGACGCTATTTGTCAACAGAAGCTTTGTCGACAGTATCTGTCGACAAAGCTTCTGTCGACAAAAGCCTGTAGTCTAGACTTACCCTCAGATTTCAATTACTTCATCAAAAGAAGGAGATTTATCACGATTAGCCAAACTCAAAGCACTCAGAGCATGATATGGTGAATTTTCAAAAGGAAACCACTTCTCCAGATATTCGAAGGCTCTTGTGTACACATTCAATGCTTCAGAGGTAAATTTATTGACTACATGAACTGGTAAATAGTCCTTCCACAATGTGAATGTAACTTTCATACCGAAAAACTTATAAATTTTTTTTCTCAAGGAATTTCGGAACTTTTCCATGATCAAATAAAAGTCACAAGAAAGTGTTGATTGGTTTTCCAATTTGAGCAATGTATCTTGGAATTGTGACATGAAATAGTGAGTGAAATAAAGATACAGCTCAGAAAGAGTTGGTTGTTCATCACTTGCCATTTCATCTTCCTGATCAGAAATAATATTCCATATTGCCACATGGCAGTCGTCAGAGCCGAGTGAAAGAAAATAAACTTTTAGTGGTTGCCAATTCAACAGCAATCGCTTGATTTCATTAAACAAACTAAGCCATCAAGTTGGAACTTGCCTCATGACTTCATGGAACTCAACCTCGCAAAATTCAAAAAAAATCTTTCAACTCTTCTTGTTTTTTAGCCGAGTTCGAAAATTCTGCAAACACTTTTAAAACTAAGTTTTCAATGTCAAAAGATAGAACTTTCAAAGCATATTTGTCACAGTTATGCACAATGTGATAAATATAGTGAGCTGCAATAATATTTTCATTCTCTTGCTTGGCTAACTTTTGAAAAACTGAATTGTTTATAAAAGGAAAATATTCAGCACTACTGCGTAGTTGCGTACTGCCTGGCTGGTAGACACGCTCATTCAGCGGCAGTACCCAACTACGTTCTGATACTCATATCCAAGCAGCGAATTGGCATAGTAGCGTATAGCGCAGGCCTAAAGAGTGAGCAAGAATACTCGCGCATAAGTCACGTCGTAACATGATAATAATAAAACGTACTTAATTAGAAAATGCCGGACATTTATATGTCCGGTTGTAAACGGGCACAAACGGGTACCCCTCCGGTCCTTCCCAGTGCACGTCCCCGTGTTCCCCCCACCACACCCGGCGTCCTCTTTCGCGTCCAAGTTTGATCTAGTCTTGGGCCTTCGGGCCCTCGCTTTGCCACAGCGTTGTCTGCTCCGCCTGGCGTTCGCCTCGGCTGCACCGCGGAGAGAGGGGGGTCTGGGCCCGCCCCCTCTCATAGTCCGCAGCCCAGAGCCCTAAGGACACGGACTCCGCTGCAGTCCGGTCCGGCTGGCGGGGCGTCTCGCCGTAACGTGCCAGCCCATGGGTGCTCTCTGCCCGCCCTAGGCTACTTCCTCTCTCCGCGGCCAGCGTCACCGCCAGCACCTTTCCTCACCTCTTTGCCTTGGGTCCCATCCACCGTGGGTCCCGCTTGAGGAGTCTCTTGCTTCCTCTTCCCCCCCCCACCCTCACACTGGTGCGGGCTTAAATCCCCCGGCCGACTTCCTGCTCTCGGGACCCCGCCCCCTCCTTCTGGCCTCCCTTCCGGGTTGACGGCGTATGCCGCAACCCGATGTCACCCTGCCCCCGCGACGCTCTGGCTCCCTGGGCGTGTGCAGGGATGTGCCGGTGTGGCGGCGAGTGAGCAGATGCCGCACCGCTGGTATTCCACCCCCGGCGCCGCCAGACAAGCGGTGATTGGCGGAGCTAGAGTGCGGGGCATTTCTGCCCCATCACACCGGTATTTTCTCAATTTGTTTCCCGGACAGAAAGCTCAAATACCGGACTGTCCAGTTCAAAACCGGACACCTGGCAACAGGTAAGAGACACCTGTTTAAATCCTTTCTCTACCACAGGTAGAAAAGAGAAGTTCTTTAACCAGTGGCATAGAAGTTACCAAAGCAGGCTGCACTACCTCATCATCCCTTCCTTGTTCCTCAACAGAGCAGATTTCTGAATGGGACCCAGTCTGGGGGACAGCCCCTCAGCATGCCCACCTGATTGGCCCTCACAGGTGAGGTGGGAAAAATAAATGCTCCTCTGCCTATGTCCAAGGAATTAGGTGGAACATTTCCAGGGTCTTGACTGAGACTGCAGTGTGCATGTCCAGAGGCAGAAGACTGGGTGCCTAGAGAAATTTGACTGGAAAAAAATAGATTCTGAGTGTGTTTAGGAGCCTACAGATATGGGTGGCTGCCACGCAGAGTTTTATGGATCATAGTACACCTTAAAAGTGGGACTTAAGTACCTAGTTCTGAGATCTAGGTTCAAAAAACCTGGGCCTATTAATCTTTTGTGATAGTGTCTATTTGGTACAATTGGTAGAAATGTTTCAAAAAGACTTTTTCTCAAAACTGATTTGTGTGTGTGTGTGTGTGTGTGTGTGTGTGTGTGTGTGTGTGAAATGTTCATGTTCAACAAAATTGGAAAATGAAAGATTTAAACTGATTCAGTTTTTATTGATTGCCAGTTGGTTTTTCAGGTTACAGGGTTTTGCCCTCCTACTTTTTTTCTCCTACCCTTACCTACTCTTCCTCAGTACCAAAATGGGGAAAAATAGAGAAATCAAAGAACAGAAATATTTCAGACCCCCACATTTGATGAAAAAATTCATCATAATTTTTTAATAAAGGAACATTTTCATTTTTTTAAACCTAGGGAATTAAAAATGACTACTTTTAATGTGTGATTTTCTCCTTTCTCCCATTTTTTGACCAGCTCTAATTCTCTTAACCATCTCATGCTGTTTTTTAAATTAATTATTTTATGGTTACTTATTGTGCCACTAAGGGATAAAAATAAAGCAATGCTTTCAACAGTAACCACAGTACACATACCTTAATTTCCTGGAAAGAAAAAATAAACAGCCAGATGTTCAGTGTGTATGTCTTTATACATTTTACAACATTTTAAAGTAAGGCAACTGCTTTTGGTATGGAAAGATAAATTGCATCCTTTCCTTGTGTCTGAAAGGAAGAATATTTGCAGTTTTACTGCCTCTTTTGACAGTTTGCTAGTAAAGTTTTCCACGATGGCTCTTTTTACTCATGTCGGAAAATGTTTTTGGCATCCATTGAATTGTCAAGCAAAGACAAAAACAATCACCCCCTCCCCAAAATATAAAAAATATACTATCACCACCAAAATAGATTCTCCCCTTCTCCCAGGAGCTGGCATCCAGAGCAACCGCTCAAAACATCCACCTTTAAGGCTGGCTCTGTGGACCTCACCTTTTCTCATAGTTCTGTAAAATGGTTCCTATGAAGAATTCCAAATCCTTCAGTTTCTAGGAAGGTAACAAGGCCATAGAAGGCAAAAGGAAATAAAATAAAATATTTTTTGTAATATTTGATCCAGCTATCTAAGTTATCTATTCTTCAAACAATCAAGCATATGAATACAGTGGAACTAGGAAATAAACTAAATTACCCAAATACTTAAGTGTTTTCTGGGATTGGGACCTAGAAATGCAAACAGCTTCCATTGTTACTGCATGAAAAATCAGCAGGAATAATAAAATCTCCAAAAGTGATGTCAATACAGTGCCAATAACATTGGTAGAGTGAGAAGCATTGACCATGTTATTCTCATTATTTTTCACAGTGACAGATTTTATGAAGGCTATTTATTGTTAACACATGGGTCCATGGGTTATTAATATTGCATATAGGTATATGTGATTCTTGTGTTATTGCCCAACATAACTGGGATTTCAGTGGAAAAGACAGACTAGGAATTTTAAGTATTGTATTCCAGATGTCTTCTCCGTAGACCTTTAGTGCACAAAGATGCATTATGCATTTACAATTTACTATCTGGAGAGAAAAGAATTAATATAGAGACTGCAACATGTCCAGTTTCTATGTCAAGCTTAGCTGAGGAAATCAGCTCATACTACAGCTGGTCCAAAATCTATCACACTTTTACATTTTTGGCAGGATGTCACCTTAGGCATTGTAAATGGTGTATGTGTGCTATATAATTATATTGTCCGTGGATTTATGCACCTGTGTTGCATATTTCATTACATTTTCTTGGCCTCTTTAGTATGACTACATTTTACACATCTGATAATACAATTCAGATTCTACCAAATCCAAAATACTATCAAGCAGAACCAAATGATGCCTAAGTAATTTAACATGATACAATGGAAAGTAAAAGAATTACTTTAATCATAACAAAGTCAGGAGATTTCTCTTCGCTTCTTTTCTCATTGACACTTTTTTTACATGTAAAGATATTTTATGCTTTTAGTTACAATTTTAATACATGAATTTATTCCCGTTGTGATAAAAAAGAGTTTGTTGGACAGAAGGAGTTAATGTGTTCGCAGGAAATCAAGACAAACTTGGAATCTTTTATAGAATTAAACCAGAGTTCATCATTCAAGTATTTTGTTGTTTCTAAATATCAACTGGCCCTATAAAAAGTGTAATGGAAACAAAAAAAATGTGATTACAGTTACATAGAGTGAATGCCAGAAGCTCTGTGGATGGCTTTTTATCTCATTCCCTTAGTGAAAACAGTTAACTAGACACTGGTGAGATATTCTGTAACTGCACAACAAAAAGCTGGCACAACTGCCAAGTGTGGCATGCCAGATGTGCGAATACATTCTGGAGAGCAGTATCAGCAGCTCCAACAGCAAGCCATAGCCATTAATCTAGAGACCTCTGGGAGTTCAGGATAGTGCTGTAAAACCTAGACCCTGCCAAGACTGCATCAGATAAAGCCATCAATGCATTGTAAAAAAGACACAAAACCTATTTCATAGGCTGCACTGATCAAGCAATTACAATCATTGACTACATTAAGCAAAGAAACAGCGGGGTGCCCTATAAAATTGACTGCCAACTTGAATAATCAATAGGCTCCATGTAGAGTAAATTAAATAACTGAAAAACTATTTGGAAAAACTGAAGTTAAAAAGCCAATCAGTAATCTCTCATCCATGGAAAATCAACACTGCATCCAAAAGATTCTTTTGTTTACTTTAATTCTTATCACTAGGAAATACAGTAACAGTAAGCGGAGAAAGATATTATTTAACCATCTCAATCACCAATTCACTTCATCTGTACATTCATAGTCAATGCACACATTTCTGTTACACCTCTCAACCTGCCAAAGTTTAAACGCGGTCTCAGTTGTAACACTAATACTCAAAATGAGAGAACCTAAAAAAAGGTACGTGTTGTAGGCCTGAAATGATGCAGATTACTTTCCCTAACTTATACAATATTTAATTTAACCTGACTTCCATTATTTTTTTCCAGTGCAAACTGTTGGCAGCAATAGATTGTGACTCTATAATTGATGGTATGTGACTGGACTACTGTGTCCATGTTGAGCCATTTATAAGGATTGAGCCATCCAGACACAAGTTGTCAACCGCAGGATTAAGGCCTTGTTGCCTCAAATCGTTTGAAGCGAGTGGGGTTTCATGCAGGTCTGGCAGTTTGCCCCCAAACCAGCAATGGTAGCATGAGTGCTTTAGAACACCATGAACTGCAGGAAGAGAGCTATTTGAAAGGGTATATCTTCACTGCAGCATTAGCCTGGGTTATCAGCACCTGGATTTGAGCAGCCACACTGCAAAACCATACCCAACTTCTGTCCTTACTGTTGCTACATACCACTGTGTCTCACACTAGGACTCCTGGTGGCGCTCCCCATGATGCTTTGTGTTTCAGATTTTCCCAGACAAAGCAGACCAGGTCCCTAGATTTCCAAGAAAAATAGGAGAGTTTTGAAGGGGTGAATTTGTAAGAATTTGGTTAATAACAAATGTTTTCACTACATACTAGTGAACACACACTAGTGTTTTTCCTTTATCACTGTAAGCAAAGAAAAACAACACCAGCCTTAGACAAATCTGCCTTTGCCCAAACCAGTTTTCTCCATTTTTGTTCCCCAATTTTAAAAATAAAAGTATTCTTTGCAGAAAAAAACCCTTACTTGAAAAAATCTCCTGTGTTTTGAGTTATTAAAGCTTGGAAAAAATCTGAGGCAGAACTGCAACATATTTTGCTTTTCACAGAACCAGGAAAAAAATGATGCATCAGTTTCTGCAGTGGTAGAAATATTGTTTTACTCCTAACTAAGCTCTTTTCAAAAAATAAACAAGCTTTATCAATGTGAGGTAAGGTATCAGAATCTGGACCTCATGGAATAGTGTTAAGATTGTTTCTCACTAATTAATATAATATCTCATGATAATTTTCAAAAAGAACCATAATGTGGAATATTAGCTTCAATCTCTCCTGCAAATTAAGGAAAATCAGATTAAGAATCAAAATTAAGTCCTAACTGTATACAGCATTATCATTGGAGCATCAAGGTGCTGATACCTAGAATAAATATTGGAGCTATCATTATTATTAAAAAAGTTTTGAAAAGTAAGAGACCTGGAAAAATCTCTTGGACATTAATTTACTGCAACAATATTGTAGGTGTTTTATACAAGTACTTGCACTGACAGACAATAAATTAGTTGTCAATAAACAGCCTGGGAAAACAATATTATATTTCTTACTCCCTGTTAAAAATGAATGGGGACAAAACCTCTGAAAATGTGTGCTTTATGAGAAAACTCATTGCAACTGCATATGAAAGGAAAAATACGATGAACTAAAAATGATTATGTGTCACAATAAAATTTCCCAACTTGTCTACTGATTAGATGATAATGCTGCCCATAAAAGCAAGAGGAGAAAAAGCACTGCAGAGGACTTGATAAAATGTCTTACTGAAATCTATTGTATTTACCACTTATTAGATTCTGAACTCAAATAGATCTTGATTGCTGAGAGCTTGAGTATTTAAAAGCTTTAAGATCATCAATTACATTACTCATAATTTCCACATCTGCCTTTTCCCTAGCAATTCAGGCAGAGAGAAGACTGTTATAACACTCTTTCTGCAACGTGATTACTACATGACTCTGTTACAATGTGCACTTGAAATGCCTCTAAGAAATTTGAACTTAACTGCAATTTGCAGCTTTATGAAACTCCCACATGGATGACTTTTGGTGGCAGTGGAAATCAAATGAGTGAAGTACTAAGTTATCTGGGGAAAAGCAGACCCTTCCCCCACCTAAGCACCCTTGCAAGAATGCAGGTACGATAGCTATTTTCTAAGACACTCTTTTTTCCTTCCTATAAAATACTGGCTTTTGGGGAGTGAAGCTGTGAATTGCTAAAGCAGAATGATTTCCCCCCCAGAAATCTTTTTTTTAAACCATCAATAGAACCTGGTCCAACTCCCATTATTAAAATCAGTGGTGAGATTCCCATTCACATCAATGGGCCATGTCAATACAGTGTATTGATCTTGTTCACAAACATCCATATTCACCCTGTATTAATAGAATACAAGAAATTCACAAAATTAAGCTGACCTGACTCAAATATCAGAAATATCTTCTTCAGTAATTATATTAGTTGCCTCTAAACCAGAGAGCCAGATTCTGAAACCTTTCCTTACAACGAGTAGCACTTTCCCCTGGGTTTGATCCTGTCCAGAACTGAACTCTTTCATCTCCCTCTGAGGTTAATGAGTATGCAGGACACTCAGTACATTGCAGGACTGAGCTCTCTTTGACTAGCCCCACTGAAATCAATGGGAATACTGACAGAGTAAGTTACAAGTTGGTGTGAGTAAGGGATGGATTTTAAGTGACAGGCTGCAATTTTATTAAAATTTAACATCCACGGGGCACTATTTGCCCATCTTCCCATATTAATGGGTCCAGTGTGAGGTTTGTAGGGCATCTATCCCAGAGCCCATAATTCAAGAGCAGGGAAGCTGACAACCTCGCTGGCAAGGTGGGGCCTCGGGCAGCCAGTCCTCAGCCCTACCCAGCCCACGACACCCTCCCCTCACAGACCTTAATGCTGCCTGGACTGCACCATGCAGCACTCGGGCAGCAATTTAATGAGCTTGGGGTCCTGGCCGCCACCACTTCTGCAGTAGTGCCAGTGGTGGCTGCTGGGAACCCCGGGCCCCTTCGAATCACCGGTCCCGGGGCAGTTGGCCAATTTCTCCTCCCGCCCCCGCAGATGGTGGGCCTGTTCAGCCCTGCTGAATCGTCTCTACCTTCAGGGAACAGAAGTTACCAAAGATGGATCCACGTCTGCAAAGGGATTTCCTTTTTCACCACAACCATGGGGTCTACCAGCCAAACTCTCTTAAGGTATGTCTACACAGCAACATTATTTTGAAATGACTGGCATTGCTTCAAAATAACTTAGTCTGTGTCTGCACAGCAGGCAGTTATTTCGAAATAGCATCAGAATACTGTAAAGCTGGAGGACTTCTTCCTCCAACTCGTGTAACCCTCAGGCTGTGTCTAGACTGGCATGATTTTGCGGAAATACTTTTAACGGAAAAGTTTTTCCATTAAAAGTATTTCATAAAGCGCGTCTAGATTGGCACGGATGCTTTTGCGCAAAAAGTGCTTTTTGCGCAAAAGCATCCGTGCTAATCTAGACGCGCTTTTGCACAAGAAAGCTCCGGTGGCCATTTTCGCCATCGGTGCTTTTTTGCGCAAAACAGTCCTTCCCTGTCTACACTGGCCCTCTTGCGCAAGTATTCTTGTGCAAGAGGGCTTTTTCCTGAGCGGGAGCGTGAAAGTATTTGCGCAAGAAGCACTGATTTTGTACATTACAAAGTCAGTGCTCTTATAAATTCAAGCGGTGTAGATAGCTGGCAGTTTTTTGCAAAAGCAACTGCTTTTGCGCAAAATCTTGCCAGTCTAGACGCACCCTCATTGTATGAGGAGTAAGGGAAGTTGGAGGAAGAGTGCTCTATTTCAAAATAAGTGCTGTGTAGACGCTCCCAATTTTGAAATAAGCTATTTCAAAATAAGCTACGCAATTGACATAGCTCCATTTGCATAGCTTAATTCGAGTTAAGCCCTACTGTGTAGATGCACCCTTAGTTTCTGGTCACTGGCCCTTTGGATTTTTATTTGCCCTGGAGACTGATTACAAGCTGAGATGAATTAAGATTCATACAATTCCTAACAAATACTTCAATTGCCTTCCTCATAGAATCCTGGAGACACTTATAGGTTAAATTAACCTGTGTCTCTGGGAGGCTATGAGGTAGATAAAATAAAAACTACTACAGCCCCTGTCAATTTGACACTGATGGGGACAATGCCTTCCTAACCCCTTGAATATGTAAAACCAATGGACCCAGGTCATTGGCAGGTGAGATTAAACCTGGGCCCTGAGTGGCTAAGCCCATGAGCCTCTATCTTAGCTAAGGCTGTAGAGCAGATTTCACTCTTCCCCCTTGGTGGTCTCAGTGCCTTTGGGACAAATAGATGATTGGTCAAGCCCACCGCAGTCTACAAACACAGTTTATCTGATATATAACAATAGGGAGAGAGCGTGGATTCAGTCAAAAATGGAACAAAATGCCTCCATAAACTCCAGGATTTAAATAAATGATCATGAAAAATGAAAGCCAATCACTTTGCAACTCTTTGGCTAACCAATGGGCAGCAGGGCACTCAGAGGAAAAGGAGCCTCTCCCTGCATACACTCCCCCTTTATACTAAAACTGTCTGGCACCTTATGCATCCAATCAATTTTCCCATCTATTGAACTGGTGGATAGCATTGTTGGAGCACTAATGAGGCAGCACAACTACTCAGGGCTTGTCTAAACTTGAAACATTATGGAAGCATGGAGAAAACATTAAATAATAATTAAGGATTTGCAGAAATTATTCTACGTATGGCCAAATGGAGTATGTGCAATTTCTCCCATTGCTTGTACTTCAGGGTAACATTTCCTAGACTAGTCTGAGGAAGAGAACTTTGAAGTACAGGTCAGAGAAGCTTCTCTTTTAATTGACTCTACCTCACCTTTTCTGCTCCATTTTTCTTAAAGCAGGGAATTCCGTAGAAGAGCCTATGTCAGGAAATCATTAGCAGTCTTCAGCACCCAAAAGTCTGAAAGTGTGAAGTGAACTCTCATTTCCTTTCTCCTGGGAAAGAGGAATGAAAATGAAGGCAGGTGTAAAATCAAAGGGAAAGGATGTGAAGGTGATAGAAGGAGTTCTGGAAAGGGCAAGCCATTAGGAACAGGTGGCTGTGGAGGAACATCAAGAGGAAGAATCACATGGAAGAAGGATGTCCAGGGTGAGAGAGAAAGATGCAGCCACCAAAGGATGGGGGTTTGTAGGAGCAGCAGCCACCATCCTAGGACTGGAGAGAGAAGCAAGAATGGTGAGAGAAAAGGATAAACAGCCACCGGGGAAGCTCTATAATGGTTCTGCTTTATATTTGTGCTTGGTGCCTTATCTACATTTTTTGTAGAGTCTTACAAACCAGTATCACAGCAAAGATGCTTCACACACCTTGGAACCGATTCTCCTCTGACACCAGTGGAGTTACTCCTGCTCTACATGAATGAAAGTGAAAGGAGAACCAGACCCCCTTTCTGGAGAAATATGAGCCTTAAAAAAGAATGTATTATTGCTCACACTGTTCTATTGCCAGGAAAGACCAACTATAGAAGCACTATCTTTCTGAAAGACTTCCTTGGAAACTCACAGCAGTATTTGTCAGCAGGATATCTGTATGTCCAATTGACTTTAACAACATTTAAGGAAGATCCGGGGCTAGTTTTTAAGTACGGGGTGGAAAGAGAAGCTGCTGTCTGTTATTTTGTGTTCAATTGCATTTAGGTCATTCCCGTGGCTCCCCCCTTTGCACACACCATGGCCACATAATGGTAGTGTGACCCCACTTTCAGATGGTTGCACATCTACCTTGCTCACTCCTTTCCTGGTGGATGCCAGAATGAAAGATAGAGGTATTTTTGGAATAACTCAGTCTCTCTGCTCTAGACTGTGGGACAATTGATTTTTAAACCAAAAGATGTAATAAAATAGTTATAGAAATAAAACTTGGGTATGTGCTTCTTCCACTCAGCCACATGTAACTAGAAACCAAAACACAACCGCGGCAACAAAGACTAGTAGCTGGCACTGTAAATGTTCTCAGGTGGCCAACAAAAAAAGACAAATTTTAATAGCGATTATTTTTTCTAAGTGACATTGAAATAAACTGTAATAAACAAGTGAGCAATGATAAAAATACTGGCGCAACATGCCCCAGCGTGCCTCAGGCAATGTATAGCTAATGAATAATAAGACAAATCCCTTTCATTTCAGTTCTAAACTATGTCTGCCACCTCAACAATATCCACGTCACAATCATTGCTACAACCTTTCCCAGTAGCTGCTTATGGCATTCTGTGTCTCTGCTTTGCCTGTCAAGGGGTTCCACTTTGTTTGCCTAGTTTATGTGAATAATGTGGCCTTGATCAATAAGGCCAAGTTTAGATACTATTATTCTCACTGATCAGCACCTTCCTTGTGATTCTTTAGAGCACAGGAACATAGATCCCCAGCCTCTGATGATTCCTATAAGGCTAGAAGGAACTATTGTGGTGAGCTAGTCTGATCTCCTGCATAAAGCAGGCCGGAGCATTACCCTGGATCAATCCCTATTTGAACTACTGCATCTCTTTCGGGAAAACATCCTGTGTTAATTTAAAAATTTCCAGTGATGGAAAATCCACCATAACCTTTCCTAAATAGTTCCAATAGTTAATTAAATTACTGATAACATTAAAACTTATTTCTAGTTTTAATTTGTCCAGTGCCAACTTCTAGCCATTGCTGTTATATTTTTGTCTGTTAGAATACTTTACTATCAAATGTTTGTCCCCCCATATATGTCCTTATAGACTCCAATCAAGTTGCCCTGTAACTTTCCCTTTGATAAACTAGATAGATCAAGATTCCAAGTCTCAGTCAAGCATGTTTTAGAAACCTTTAATCATTCTCATGGCTCTTCCCTGAACCCCCTCTAACGTTTCAGCATAATTATTGATACGTGGACACCAGCATTGGACACAGAATTCTATTAGCTGTCATACCAGTGCCACAACTACATGGGCAGTCTGGTCTATAGAGTAGGTGTAAATACATGCCACTATGACAAGCAGGCTGAATCCACAGGGATTGGGGATAGTGGGGAATGGCTCTAGTAGCGGGAGGCAGTAGGACATGACAAGGCAGCGTAGATGGGGGAGGCACCGTCTAGATGCAGAGAGCTGTGTAGGCTAAATACCTTACATTTCTGGCATGTTGTTACCTGCCTAAGTAGTGCCCCCCTGTGTACACTGCTATTTGTACAGGTGTTGGGGAGGCATGAAGTACTCTGCTGCAAGTGTAAACATAGCCATGGAGGTAATAGAACCTTTCTACTTGATTCTCCCATGTTTATACCTTGAAGGACCCTATTAGCCTTTTGTTCTCAATGTCACTCTAGGGGGTACATATTCAGCTCATTATCCTCCATGCCCCCTAATTGGGGTTTGTTTGTTTGTTTTTTTGAGTCACTTCTTCCCACGATAGGGTCCTCCATCCTATATGCATGGCCTACATTCTTTGTTCCTAGATGTGTGACTTTACATTTGGTTGGACCATGCATATTTACTTGTGTAATCCAAATCACCCTGCATCAGTTACTTGTCCTCTTTATTATTTACAACTTACCCATATTCTGTGTCAGGCCGTTAATAAAAATGTTAAATAATGTAAGGTCAAGAACTGATCCTTGAGGGACTCAATCAGGAACATATCCACTTAATGATGATTCCTTGTTTATAGTTAAATTTTGGAGCATCTCGCTTAGCTGGTTTTGAAATCACGTAAAGGGTACTGTATTGACACTATATTGTTCTAGGTTTTAAACAAAATGTCATGCTGTACCAAGTCAAATGTCTTACAGCAATCTAAGCATATTACATCTATATATAAGTATTTTACAATTCCATCATGAAGCCTCACATACTTCCAGTATCAGTCTGGACAAGAGCCAGTTTCTCCTGCCAAATGTCTGTCACTCCAAGGGTTATCGTGGATTCTCCATCACTGACAATTTTGTAATTATGATTGGATGTTTTTCTAAAAAGTATGCTCTAGGAATTATTTTGGGGAGATCCTAGTCAGGGGCAGGTAACATATGGCCGATGGGCTGGACCTGGCCTGCCAAGCCATTGGATCCAGGCTGTGACCCACCCCACTGGGACCATCAGGCAGGCTTCCACCGGGCTGCTGGTTGGGGGAAAGTGCCACCCAGCCAGAACCTTCATCTGGTGCCCCAACTCCTTTCCCCAGGTCTTCACCCCCTCCTACTCCACATCACCACCAAACCCTGCGCTGCTCCCTCCCCCAGGGCGCAACTTGCTCCCAGAACCTGCACCTCTCCACAAATCTCCCCCAGGCCAGAATCCTCTCCTGCATCTCTACCCCCCTCCCAGGCTCTGTATCCCGATCCCCTGCCCAGATCACAACCCTCTTCTTTACCCAAACTCCCTCTCAGACCCCCTAGCCTGTCCTGCTCCATAATCCCCAACCCTGAGCACCCTCCTGCACCCAGCCTCCATATCCCCTCCATTGAAAAGTGCAGCCCTAGACCACGTACTGAAGTCTTGGCATGCCCACCCCATCAAAAATTAATGCTGTATTATAGAGGAAGTCTGTATTATACAGGAAGTCGGACTAAATTATCACAGTGCTACATTCTGGTCTTGGAATCTTTCAGTCTATGAATAAGGCTTTTCCATTTGAAGGAATACATGCTTTGGGGCTTAATAAAACTGGAAATGTGCTAGCCCTTGCAAGCACGCTCTAAGGTAAGAGGATTTATATTCCTGCATAGGTTGGCTATGAGATTGTTAAAAAAAGAAGTGAAGAAGGCAATTGGTGTAAGAGCCTACATCTACAGTAGGAGCCAGGCTGTGATTCCCAGCTTGTGGAGACACACTTGTACCCACTCTTATTGAGCTAGTGTTCTAAAAATAGTAGTGTGTGGTCACAACAGCATGGGCAGTTCATACTGGCTGCCCTGAGCATGTACCCATAGAGTGCAGGCATGGGTATACTTGGGATAGATAGCCCATGCAGCCACGTGCCACTGCCTGGAGTTCTTTGACGACTTGACTATTTTTAGTGCTCTGGCTCAGTGAGAGCTAGGTAAAACTATCTCTACAGGCTGTGAATCATACTCCTAGCTGCCACTATAGATGTAGCCAGAGACAGAGAGACTCTTTTTTAGAAAATTAAGACAGATGGTATAGATCAATACGCTCTTGAACCCCAACTAGAGTATAGAATCAAAAGTTTGGAATGATATTATATGTCTCAGAAAGGGAGAGCATGGACGTCATAGATACCTTCTGGCCTCACTGACACTGTTATAAGAAATTGGGAAGTTATGTTACTAACTATGTTAAGATAAGAAAGTCATTTGGCACACTCCTTTATGAGAGAGACTTTGGCTTGGCTTACACAAAGATTTATCTGCGTAACTACTAAGGTTACAGAGAAGCTAAGGGTACATCTATACAGCAGCATTATTTATTCCGAAATAATGATGCGAGCATCTACACAACTTTGAATAATTTCAAAATAACAGGCCACTTATTTTGGTGTTTGTAAACCTCGTTCCATGAGGAATAATGCCTCTTCTGAAGTAGCTATTTCAGAATAGCAGCAGTGTGGACACTCCCCTGCTGCTCTTTAAAAATAACTCCTCCCTCAGATCATTCAAAGTAATTACTCCCCAGTGCTTGCTGGGGGCTCTAAATCAAGGTGGCGTGTCCACATTAGGGGAGCCTTCCTTGGACTAATTTCCAGGCCTCCCTGTAGTGTAGACGTGCTATTTCGGAGTATTTTTTCCAGAATAACTTATTCCAAAATAATCATGCAGCGTAGACGTAGCCTAAATGATTTTTTTACATCAATGTTCACTTCGAAAGAGATGGGAGAGATCCTCACATCTGAGATAGCATTCTTCAGATTTGCTGTACGTGAAGGTTTAAACATAAACTTTTGAGATCATGGATAATGACACGTACTCTAGCACTTGTGTCGGAAAAAACTTTTGTTGCTCAGGAGTATGAAAAAACACCCCGCCTAATGACATAAGTTTTGCTATCCTGCCAATGTAGCTGCAGCCACTCATTGAGTTGGTTTTATTATATTCTGTTGGCATAACGGGAATGCATAAGCGATCTTGTAATGGTACAGCTGTGCCCCTGTAAACCAGTAAGTGTAGACATGGCCTAAAAAATAAGTATGCGGAGTGGCCAAACCAGTTTCTCGGAGACAAAGCACAAGCTGACTCCTCAGCCAGGTGTAAATAAAGCTGACAGACCTGCTAAGTGGCCATTCTTTGCAGGAAAGGAGGTGTGGGAGGGAGGTGGGAGTCACTGGACTATATTTTATCACAGAAACAGTATTGAGTTCTCTTCCACACAGGCAGCCTGGAAATTCTTCTCAGAAGGGGACAAGACTATAAAAACAATGGGCAGACAACCCAAGGAATCTGCCCATCAATTCATTGCATCAGAAGGAACAAAAAGGAGCAGCCACTAAATTGGGCTGGGGGCCTGACCTACAAAGTTTGGTTAGTAAGGCTAATGAAAGCATGTGATGAGAAAACCTTCCTTTGAATTTAAATAGCTTGTTAAAATAGGCACCAGTTGAATTTTATTTTTATTTGTCTTATTATCATTTCTAACTTTTATTTCTCATTACTTGTGCTCACTGAAAAGCTCTGTCTTTGTAGCTAATAAACATATTTTATTGTTTTATCTAACCCAATGTGTTTGAAGTCAAGTGTTTGGGAAACTTCATCTGGGGTGGCATACTATGTACATATTATGTCTATTAAATCAACAACAAACTTTATCTAATTTGTTTTATTCAGGAGGGGATGGATAGTACAAGATATACATGGGGGGTGAGTGAAATCTAGAACTGGGGGTCTGTTTGGGTCACCCTAAAATGTAACCAAGTCTGGTTAAGGGCATTGGGGAGTTATTTTGAAATAGCTCCCCTTATTCTGAAATAACAAGGTGAGTGTCCACACTACCAAGCCCGTTATTTCAAAATATTGGGTTTGTTATTTTGAAATAATAACTCCTGCTTGTGAAGAGGAATACGCTTATTTCCTAATAATTATTTTGGGAATTATTATTTCAAAATAACCTGGTAGTATAGACATAGCCAAAGTGTGGCTGGCTGGCTGAAGCACACATATATACCTAGGAGTGACTTGCATGTTGGAGGCTATTTATGGAGCAATGCTGACTACAAAACAGTGTAAAAGGAATCTCAGGTTAGACAGCAGGGATGACACAGCTACTCAGTCTGGATTTGACCCTGAGTTTGTCAAAAGTGCACATTGGAAGACATACTCCCAACTATTCATACAACATGATGGGGCCGAAATTAACTATTACCACTCAGAAAAGAAATCTTGGCATCTTCGTGCATAGTTCTCTGAACAGATCTGCTCAATCGGCAACAGTATTCCAAAAACCTAACATAATGTTAAGACAGAAAATATCACAATGCCCATATAAATCTATGGTGTGCCCACCCCTTGAGTACTATGCACAGTTCTGTTCACCCAAATCTCAAAAAAGAACACATTACACTTGAGAAGGGTACCAAGCAGGGGAAATGGAACAGCTTCCATACAAGGAGAAATTAGAAAGGCAGGGACTGTTCAGTTTAGAAAAGAGATGGCTAATTGGAGATATGACAAGCATATAAAATCAGGAATGGTATGGAGAAAGTGAATACAGGGTCCCCTGTATACATTGAGGTTGCGTTCTTGAAAAGAGCGATGGATACTGAAATGCATACCTGGGAACTTCCCCCCATAAGCATTTGCAATTTCATCATCCGTGCCTATCACAGTGCTCTTTTTACCTAACCAGTGTATTTTTTACAGTTACAGGTTATATAGTGCACATTTGCACATAAAGCATTGAATAAAATAATGTAGAGCTTGACTAACTGTTCAAACACATGGAACATTTTAATACAGCAAATACAATCAATACCGCTAAACTTAGAGGTGATGACTGGGTTTTCCTGAGATGGCTTTTCGATTGCAGAAGTCTTTAAAAGGGATTTTATCAACATCTGTTCTCCTGCATGAATCTTTGAACAACAGATCTCCCTGTAGCAAATCACTGAATCAGTAAGAGCCCTGGAGACTTTGCCAGACCGTTCTTGAAAAGGATCATCACTCCATGACTTCTGTCATCTCATCCATCAATCTAAAGAAACTGGAGGGATTCTTTGTCATCACACTCCTGGCTTCCTAACCTAGGTCATCATCATCTTCATCCTTGCTTTCTTTGGATATTAATTGTTGGTCCAGCTCAGTCAGTTCCTTGTTTAATAGTTGTGCAGCATGTAAATCTTGTACATCATCTTCCTCTATCCCCTCAAAGCTCATATCCTTCTCCAACTTGATGATTTCTTGCTTGAAAGCAGGAATGGCACCAAATCCCATGATGCTGTGTACATGCAAGGCACCAAACACCATTCATACATTGCAAAGTGACCTCTTCCTGTGATGGATTAACGTCTTCTACGCCTTTAGATGAACATATTCCAATTCACATTGGTTGGGATCCATGCAAATGACAGATGTATGAATCAGGAACAATGTAAATCAGAACAAAATTCCCTATTGATGAGCAAAGGATATCCAAAACAATGGACAAGGAGGAGATATACTGAGGACCTCTGTAGAGAAGTGTTATTAATCCCTTTACATGACACCTGATTAAATTAATAGGTAGCAGGTTTAAAACTATCAAAAGGAAATATAGGTGACAGATACATGAATACTTTTCTTAACTTTCAATAGATAATAATCACTTATAATTAATGCAACTTTAAAACTGTGTTTAATGGATTGATGGCAACGTAACCGAGCAGAAATTGTCTATATATTAGGTAGGACCTGGTTCTCAGTGGATAACAAAACAAAAGCACATTAATTACACAGCACAAAATACCCATGAACTACTTCCCAGGAAAGTGAGAGCAGAGATCCCTCTTGTTTTAAATATTATGCTGTTTTACTTTCTTATGATCAGATTGTGTAAATAATATGATGAATTGAGCTCCACAGGTAAAGCTATGAGCCTTGCTGTAAAGTGATACATACCACCTTGCTGAATTATTTGGAATTTTTGTTTTTGTTTTTTTTGTTTGTTACTTATGGCCAGTCAACCCATTGCCACAGGATGTTGTGAAGGCCCAAAGTACAACTGAGTTTAAAAAAAAAATTAGACACAGTCACAGAGTATAGATGTATTAATGATTATTAGTCATGATGGTCAGGGATACAGCCCCATGCTCTCTGTGTGTCTCTAAACCTCAAATTGCCAAAAGCAGGGATTGGATGGCAGAGGATATATCACTTGAAATTGCTCTGTCCTGTCAGCATCTAGCACTGACCATTACCAGTGTACTGGGATAGATGGATTGTTGTTCTGACCCATTACATATCAGTAAGACTGTGTATTTTTTATAGACTTAGTTAGTGCTGGTGAAAGCCTTAGTAGAAAGAGGTGGTTATACTTACACCACTTAGCAAGCATACATAGAACGTCTGAACATCTAACGTTCATTTGTTCTAAAAAAATACCAGATTCCCCATGTTTTGATCCCACAAGCTAATACTACAGTATTAGGCAAATGGCCCTCTTCAATATATGGATTAAATCTGTCTTCTTCAAACTGGGTATAGTAGCACCACAAGTGTTAGCATTATCCAACACACAAATTAGTTTTCCAATTTTGTGAATGGAATAGGATGCCTGTGCATAAAGGACAAAGCTACTGTATTGCCAAAACAACCCAGTAGGGCCTCTCAAAGGTTTTTAACTAGAAGTTTTAGTTACAAATGAAATTTTTGTTTTTTGTTTAAAAAACATGAAATGAAACATTTAAAAAAATCAAATTTCAGCAGTCCCCTTTTCTCTTGGTTGTTTCACTCCTCCCCAGACTCCTACTTTAATTCAATTAAAAAATTAAAAAGCAAAAGAAAAGGGAAAAGATTCCAAAATAAAAGAAATCCACCAAAGATGAAATAAGAAAAAATTCATATGCATGTAAATTTTTTCTAATTTTTTTCACATACACCCTTCTCCACATTTTTGACCCTCTATAAAACACCATCATCATCAAATTCCATGTATGATAAAAAGTCTACATTTGAGTTCATGATGATATGAGTCAAACGTAATTTTTGGTCAAGATCTCCAGTTACTCTTTCAGGTTTTGTGAAGGGGAAAAAAGAAAAAAACAACAACCCTGAAAGATACTGATCATCTGAAAATTCCACTGAAAACAATGAGAACTTCTCTGATTCAGTACCTCATCTCAGGATCTGAATCATTGTCTTTTATGTGCCTGGATTCAAGGCACCATTTCCACATTCATTGAAATCATCTCCAGTATTACAAGTGAACCGCATCCCACAAAAGGAGGCTTGCGTTAAGTTAGAATGCTAGATATCTTACTTGCTATTCATATATAATTTCACTGACTCATGAATATCATGATGTTTATACGGAGTATATTCTTGTATTAGGCACAATAGGTTGTTTAACTATTATTCTTAGTTGTCCATTGACTATACACTGTACTAATTTACATTTTTATGTGGAACAATTGTACTAAAATGTACATCCTATTCTAATATTAGGCATGAATTGGATATAGGGAATAAAACAGAATACACATATCCATTTGCATTCAGGAATTGGGTATCCCAGCACATTATTTTTTGAGTAGAACAACCCTTAGATGTTACGCTAAGATGATTTGAAGCAATGGCAGCACATAATACCATTTCATTAACAGCATAATAACTAACAAGTCCAAAACTATTCCTACTGTCTACAAAAATGCATTTTACAAGTTACAGAATATAGGTTTTCAGAAAGGCATATTACACAACTACTAAAATAAACCTAGAGTCTGTGTCCTTTTTATAAAATAAGCAATGGCACATGACCATATGTTATTCTTATCTCGGGGTTTATGGATCACTGTGCTATTTGACCTAAACTACAGCCTTGAATTAAACTGATTGAAAACATTCTTTCAAGACACCACTTGCAATACATGCTCTGGCCAAGTGTCCAGCTTTAGTTTTTACCAGTGTATCGGGGATCACATTATTAATTAAAAGCACAAGGGTAACACTGAAAAAGTGGCAGAAAATTAAGAGGAAGAATAGATAGTTACACACCAACGTTATGCATCATAACAATATAAAGAAACATAAAAAGGAATTTTAATTGATAGACACATTATCACAGTTCCCTAAAAGAAATCAGTGCAACCCAGCATGAAACATATGAGTTTTACAAACATCATTTCATTTTTTTTATTACCTAGAGCATTAGGATATACTTCCTTGACTCTGTAATAATTGTTTGTAGTTAATTACAAATGAAACAGAAGTGCTGGCAATATTAGACTTGCACCCTGCATAAAGCTAGAAATTACTGCTATTACTCTTATTTGCTGGGAATATTGGGTCATAGATGCTAATTAGCAGTTCACAGCCCCTTACAGGAAAAAAAATCATTATTATGAAAATCTATCTTGGTAGCCGAAGACACCGTTCATGTCATTGTGAACATTTCTGTCAGAGCAATAATAAGGTATGACAAAACTTAAGATTTATTTTTATGTGAAGAAAACAATTCAGGTTAAAGATATAACATGCTAAACTGAAAATTAATTGCCATATCCAGGAAAGAGATACTGGTGTATTTTGTTTTGCTAAAAACTTAAATATTTGCTAGCCCATATACTGTATTAATTGAATACATTATTGCCATTTCTTTTAAAAATAAAGAAAATGTAAGAAAAACCTTTAAATATCTGAATACAAATACATTCAAGAAGGAAGAGACATAATCTGGAAAGGGGAATTTAATGCTGCAAGTCTGTGTACCTTGAGCAGAGATTGCACTTTATTGTTAATCCATGTTTGCTTTGCATGCATCGTTTTCTTTTTATACAGGACCTGATTCAGGAAGAAAGGTAACAATGTTGTTTATACAGGTTTTTTGCAGAGTTTAGTCCAAAAATATGATCCACGGAGCAAGTGATAGTGTGATTTGTTAAACCCCTTTCTAGCACATGCCACCATCTCTGCTTGCTTAGGGGAGTGAACAGAACAGAAGATTATTGTAATGCAGTTTGAATTCTGCATCTTCACTTAAAGGGGAAAAAAAGGGAAGTAACTGAAAATGTAAATGATGCATATGCTTTCTAAGAAAATGCTGCTCAAGAATGGTTCTGAGTCACTTGCTTTCTGTCCAAACACGTGTGTTTATTCAACCATCAGTTGTTATATTCCGCGAAACAAAATGCCACAGGAGAAGCAGGAATTTGTGGCCACGCTGGGCATGTCTACATTGGGGAGTTTGAAATAACTCCCCTTATTTTGAAATAAGGCGAGTGTCCACACTACCACGCCTGTTGTTTCAAAATAATGGGCCTGTTATTTCAAAATAATAATTCCTGCTTGTGAAGAGGAATAAGCTTATTTCAAAATAGATATTTCAGGAGTTATTTCAAAATAACTTATTTGTAAATAACCTGGTAGTGTAGACATAGCTGCTGAGACTGAGATAGAGGACACACATGTGCTAAGCATCACAAGACATGAATGTTGCTATTCTTGGTTTAAGAATAAAGTAATTACTCAAATTCAGGTCTTTTTAGACATGCCAAATCAAATTGTGCTCTCATCTACATTAGGGTAAACCCTGATTGACACCGATGACTTTAGAAGCATCATTTGGATTTACAGTTATGTAAATGATAGCAGAATTTGACTGAAAGACTTTAACTGAATAATTATGTTTGTCTATTATGAAAAAAAAATTGCTTTCAATCATCATGGAGGTTGAGAATAGCAAAAATAAATTATACAACAATACATTGTTTGGCACTTCCCTCTCCGGCTCAGGGAAAAAGTAAAGAAAAATATTTGCCCTATCAATTTGAGAATGAAACTAATCGAGAAGCGCTTGGTCAGAAAAGTCTTAGAGCGAGTGCCCCTTAGCCACCTGCCTCAGCACCCTTCTAATCCCTCTGAAATTCTGGCACAAGGCCTGGAAGAGTATATAAAAACAAAACACTTACAGTTTACTAGTTCATAACTGACTTTTTACTGAAAGTTTTACATGTTTCAGCAGAGGTATGTTTGAGCAGATGTAGCAAATGTGCTAGGGGAGTGGATAGAGGTGTCTAAGGTAGTACACAAAGACAGAGTGAAGGGTGGGTTTTTTTGTATTTTTCCACAGGCACATTTTTCTAACGTATTTCCACAGGATAAACCTCCTTCCCAGGCCTCCCAAGTGTCTCCACTGCACTAATATAGCCCTGTTCTACCATTCTAGTCTAGCTACTAGCTTTAATACATATAATCCAGGCTATTGCTTTAGATAATGCAGCAAAGCAATGAATTAATATGATGAATTGTGAGGTGTAATATAGCAGGCCTCTGGGAAACAATTAAACTCTGGAGACAAGAATGATTTTTTATATTCCTATATTCCAGAGAGCTGAGTCCTGTAAATCTTTTCTCGCATGATTAGCATGCATATAGATGAGTGGGCATTTATGAGATCAGGCCTCACGTTATTACAAACAGCATTTCCCCCCCGCTCCCCAGCTAGCCAAGGTCAACTGCTAATCTAATCCAGCCAATGTAAAACTAAGTTCTGGCTAGATTATGCCTTTACTCATAGCCCTGAGTGAGTGACAGTGTATAAACTGCACCACCCCAGAGAGCCCTGCAGACACTATGTGCCACAGACACCACCCTGAAGCATAGTTTTTCCAGTGCTCCCAGCTTGCACCAGGGAAGATGGCAGTAAGCCACTGTTGTCTTTCACTGATCACAGTGTACTCTCCAGTCTCCACAAACCCTTACATCCAGACAACTGTGTTGGCTGGCTCATAAGGGACATGGGGAAAAGAAAGAGAGGAGTTGGGACCCTCACTCTACTCTTTGTTGATCATGCAAAGCAGGGGGATAACAGGGATGTAGCTCCCCCCCTTCCCTGTGTGATGGCAAAAGTCCCAGCCACAATCTACCCCTCAACGAGGATGCAGAATCAAATGGAACTTTTTTGGTCAATATGAGAAAAGTCTAAAGGACACTGCAACTCCCCTTGTTTCGGGCAACTCTTATTTGAGGAGTGAGCTGTTCAGCTGTCATTGGCTTAGTTTCTCTGAACTGGCATACACTAAAGTACACTTTCAAAAACAGTATTCCCCAGGCGAGGAACCTCCAATAGGCACAGTCTTTAGAACTTCACATGAATGATCTTTGTTTCCCCTCTGGATGCATTGAATTAAAATTTCTTTTACTCTAAGGGTGCTGCCAATAATGTCAGTGTTAGACCACATAGGAATTGCCAGACTGGCTTAACCAGTTTCCTAGAATGGCCAGCAACAAAAGCTTTCAGAGCATGAATGGCAGATGCCATAGGCCGGGGAAGGCTGGCCCTCCTCAAACAACCTGATGTGGCCCTACCCACTCTCCAGCCATCCAAACTGCGGATGGGGTGGGGTGGCTTGCCATTGGGATGGAGGGGGGGGTGGCTGGAGCCAGTGCTTGAGCCAGTGCTCCTAAGGCTCGAGGCTGGAGTGGGAGGTGCTAGCGGGTGGGACTGCATCACCTGCCTGGTGCTCTAGGCCTGGGGGCACTTGGGTGCCCAGGACTGGGGGCCCAGCAGCCACAGCAGGGGTACTCTGGGCTCCAGTGGGGCAGAAGCAGAGGGAAGGGGCCAGGAGCTAGACTGTTCCAAAGACTGGTTCACCCGTCACTTGTGTTTCAGAAGAAGGTGAAATAAACTCCATAATGGACAACTATGGAACAACTGGTCCCTAGGGACAGGGGCGGATGAGAGTTTTGCGGGGCCAAGGGCGCGGGTCCTATTGAAGCGTGGGGTGCAGGGCAGCACAATTCCGCGCATGCGCCATGGCCACAACCGACAGGTAGTAGCGTGTGCACGGGGCCTATTGAAGCGTGGGGCCTGGGGCAGTCGCCCTACTCGCCCTGCCCTATATCCGCTGCTTCCTAGGGAAAATATCTTCTTAACCCTTACAATCATCCCTTCACATTATAGCTACACACAGAGTCTAATGGTACAATTTAGCACCAGCGTGGATGGGGGAGAATCTTAATTTTCCCAGTACAGATGTCCCGCAAAAGTATTACTGTGCACATACTACTGTTAATATTTATTCACTAAGCATAAGACATAGAGCATGCAATCAAACCCTTTGGCTTGTCAGTCAAATCTACTATATGCCTGGGTTGATCCTTATTCTTGTTGGGATAACAATTCTTCCACTCAGTAAAATACAGTTAATTAAAACATCTTGAATTTTCACCTGCACATCTCTTTACAAAGTTGTAATGGCAGCACCAATGTAATTTTATATATCATATAACTAACCCCAGATTGCAATCAATGTGTCTGAAAGTCTCTGTAGGCTACAGACTAACACATGGATCTAACACATCAGAGACTGAAGCTGTGTTCATATCCCTGCCCCTAACTTCCTTTGGGTCTCCCAACTTTAGTGCCCTTGAGTTAATTGATTGCCACATAACTCAAAATACCTAACACTTCTGTACATTCTGATCTGGACCACCTCGGCACAAAAACATCTGTGGAGGGTCTATAGTAGTATGTACAAATATACTACCTAATTCAAATTAATTTGCAATCAACTAAAGTTTAAAAAACTAATGTAAACAGACTCTATGACAACTTGATTTTGTAAAGTGACTTGCCCATTTTACAAGTGCATAGTTAGGTCACCCTCTCCCCCAAAAACGAACCCTCATCACCCATAGTCTATTCTTTTCCATCTACAAAATAGCATTGCTCCAAATATAAACATGAACTCTGCAAAACTGTGTTATGCAACAGGTTTCTCTCATTAGCTACAACAAAAATGTTATTTTAATCTTAATGAACCTGTGTGATGGATGAATACTTTTGGCTCAGTGCTTGTTTGTTCTAAGAAGGAATTATGAGTCAAAGATAACAGTGTTTGGGTTTTTGGAAATGTAAAACATTAAAAGTGACCTGAAGAGAGAAGATTGGGTCTTGAACCCCTTGTTTCTTTGTGATATACATAAAAGGGTTGAAAAGTTCTCTCAAAAAGAAAAGGTATTTCTGCTGGTATTTTTGGTAAATGAAAAATTCATGTTATCTACCCTAGAAGATTAGATATCACCTGCATAACTGGTCACATCAATAAAAAATTTGAGCAACTCAGAGACACCATGTTTAATCATACTGTTTCAGACTTTTTTTTAGCACTTATTTAAGTCAAATACCAAATAAATGCTGATGAGAAAGGATGTCTTAATCAAAGATACACCCCTTTGAGAACTCCAAATAAACATCTGAGATTTCCCAAGGAAGTTCTTCCACAAGCAAAAGGTTAATTACATTTCAGTGGGTACCTCCAGCAGAAGGCTATTTTTCTTCTGTTCAGTTACAATAAGAGTAAATTAAAGGTTTTCAGAATTTCAGGGGTTTGATTGATGTGTCCATTAATTCACATTTTCAAACTGAGGCAGAGTACAGTAGAAAATATTTTATTAATCATCTGTATTTTTCTTGAAGTTCTCTTTTATTCTTTTGTTGGTTTGAATTGCAAGTTTGTGAATGGTGTTGATCGTGGTGGGGTCCTGTGTGCCCCATAGCACATCCTCCTGGCAAAGAATGGTGCTGCAGGACTCATTTTCCCTTTGAAAGGTGGATCTCATTAGCTTTCCAGATCCCCCATCTGTTCTGGACATGGAGCTTTGCCCTATGGCCAAGTCACAAACAAACTTAACCTTTTCTGTGTTGGCAAAAAGTCCATCTAAAAAGTCCCAATTTTTCCCAGTCCTGATCCAAATTACCTATAAGACTCTTTCCCTTCTCTGGTGCAGAGCAATGGGCCCCAGCTTGGTTCCCCTGGGACAGCCATAATCCGGTCATCGTTAGAAGTGGGCTGTGCCCATGAAAGCTCATGATACCATATATGGTATCATGTTTTGTTAGTCTATAAAGTGCTACCAAACCATTTGTTGTTTTTTCTGTACAGACTAATTTGGCTACCTCCTGAAGCTTCCATAATCCTGAGTTATGTAGTTATGACTTTCTAACTCCCAGTGCAGACAGTGCTATCTCAATGGGAGGGCTTTTTCTGTTGGTTTAGCTACCACTTCTCAGGAGGCTGAAATACCTGACAAGCTCTCCCATTAATGGTGTAACATCTTCACTAAGCAGATCTCCTTTTGATTATGTTTATTACAATGAACATAAGAACATAAGAACATAAGAACAGCCGTACCGGGTCAGACCAAAGGTCCATCTAGCCCAGTATCCTGTCTGCCGACAGTGGCCAGCACCAGGTGCCCCAGAGGGGGTGGACCGAAGACAATGATCAAGCGCTTTGTCTCCTGCCATCCCTCTCCAGCCTCTGACAAACAGAGGCCAAGGACACCATTTTATCCCCTGGCTAATAGCCTTTTATGGACCTAACCTCCATGAAATTATCTAGCTTCTCTTTAAACTCTGTTATAGTCCTAGCCTTCACAGCCTCCTCTGGCAAGGAGTTCCACATGCTGACTACACGTTGTGTGAAGAAGAACTTTCTTTTATTAGTTTTAAACCCTATGTTTTAATGAAGCCCTATGTTTTGAAACAAAATACAGGACTATGCAGCACTTTAAAGACTAACAAGACGGTTTATTAGATGATGAGCTTTCGTGGGCCAGACCCACTTCCTCAGATCAAATAGTGGAAGAAAATAGTCACAACTATGGTTTCTTTTCAAGTAAGAAATTTCTTTTTATATGCTAATCATGCACATTACAAATGTCATCGCTATTTACTGCAAAGCATTCACGAAAAATATTATATTTAGTATTTTAAAAGTGAAAATTTAAGCCATCAAAGTCTCTCTCAGTAGAGTTATACTGAAATTGAGTTCTGCTACTGCCTGCAATCATCCCAAATCCACATGCTTCCTAGGAATCATGGGAAATAAAGGAACAGCCCCAGTGTAAAATACTTGATCAGACACTGGCCTTTTGGCAGAAAGTCAGAACTATCTTGTGGGAAAGTGCATAACTCGTTGCTCTCACTTTCTTTTTTCCTGACACTGAACATCACCCTGTTCTACCTCCCTGCTACTGCTAAGCTTCTATTTCATATAGCACTTGCACAGAATAACAGACGTGCGTTACATGTATTCCCTTATGTTCTTTTTTGAAACCAAAGTCTATTAATTTGTTCTCCTTATGTCAGCCCCAACTCAGTCTGCTAAAATCATTATATGTGTCTCTCTGATAAGTGAAGCCATGTTTAGGCAAAATTCTTCTTGAAACAAAAATAAAATATTTGCTGCTGAAGGATGTTTCCAACCATAAAAAGACAAGATAAAACAATTTAAAAAGGAAGGTGGTGTTAACCTATCTGCATCACCTAAAAGGAAACAAATCCTGGATTCTATTTTAACCTGAAGCATCAGGCACTCGAGTTAGATTTACAGTTTTCCCACAACTGCATAAGCAAGTAAAGCAGTCTCTGTCTGGGTCAGGTCAGCAGTTACATTGCAATGGTGGAGGAATGGGAGTTTAGTACAAAGTCATTATCAGACATATATTACAATTCAATGTGTGTTGCACATAACATACGTATGATTTTTCCTGACAGTATGTTATGTGCCAAAATACAAAGCATCTCTGAGGCAGGGGTGAATTTAAAAGGAGATATTTTACTGAAAAAACTTTTCCTGATAAGTAGAATGTAAAGTTGAAAACGTTTCACAATCACCCATAAAAGCACACTTTGAAATGTTCTTAGGATTCAGATTTCCTGCCAAGGAAACAAAGTTCAATAGAATATCCCAAGCTGGAAGGTTGTCTGATAGACACTATTCATCACTAGAATTTTTTATATGGCTTAAAAAGAAAATATATTTCAAAGTTAAATACACTCATCAAATCTGAAATACTACATATGCCCTGTGAAATAATTGTAGCTAAGATACATTTGTTAATGCATTGTTTTCTGTCTTTCATAGCATAGTACGGTACTATTTTGCCACTAAATGTCTGACATTTCAAGTCTTTTTTTCAAGATAGTTATAGTAAGGGGCAAGTTCTGTTCCCCAGTCCAGAATGGTATCTGGACTGCAACAGCCTGGGGGAGAATTAGCTCAGTCAAGGGGATGTGTAGGGTTAGCGCATGCACCCTGTGCTACCTCTATGTGCAGCCCACAATGCAGAAGGCATGTTAAGGGAAGGAGTTAGCTATTGTATTCTTCATTATAGCCATTCTAGGCTGCAGAGTGGTTGACAGGAAGTGGTTGCCTGTAAATTAGACCAGCCCCTGATCTAGTGGTTCTCAACCTGCGGTCCGCAGGCTGCTTGAGGCCCAGTCCTCACAGAGCTGTGACGTAGGTGATGTCCTCCGGACCAAACAAGTAGTATTGGATGTGGCCCACAGTGGTAAATAGGTTGAGAACCACAGCCCTAATCTAAGCTATTCCAGGGACTACACCAGCCTTTCAAACTGTTTGAGTCTAAGTGGTACAAAGAGAATTGAAGGATGGCCTTTTGTCCCACTTCTCCAGGGCTGCACCTCTCATAAGATGCAGCACTGATCCAAGCCTAGTATATCTATGTAAATATTACCACCAGCAAATCTTTACTACAAAATCTGAAACATTTTTCAAACAGAATACCATAGTACTCTACCCATGTTCCTCAATGATGTCAAAACCAGACTTGCTGGAAGAAAGGACTAGATATCAGACAATCTGTCTAGAACAGAATTAAAAGTTACTGGGGGGGGTATGTCCCATGCTCGCTATGCTCACCAACCCCCCTCTTGCGACCAGAGAGACTGATGATGTCATTCTGTCGTGCAGCAGGAAAAACTTTTATATATAGAGAGAGAGATTAAAGTGATCACAGATGAAACAACAGAAATTAAACACGTCATGCTGTCCACTCTTTATTCACTCCCACGCCCCTATTCAGGATTTCTCCCTTGAATTATCAGTCATCTTTCTACCTTTATTTGGGCAGCACCTGTCTTAAATCACTTCAACTTCCTTCATACGCCTTTCCAGCTGACGGAGCCTCAACCCCACAATATGGCTTCCATGAACTTGGCAGGTGTATGATAGGTATATAAGTATTAAATTATTCTTTTGTGGTTTTGTGTATTTTTGTATGTGTATGCTCACAGAATAATGCTGCTTTAATATATGTGCAAGTAAATTAGGAATACAGTACATAGATTAATTACAGTAAGTTTTACTAAGTGTATATCAGTATATGGGATATGTAGATATCTATAGTTCCAAATGGGGTTCTCTTCAATAGCACCTTCTGCACTTAGAAGCAGTGCTGTTTCTATCAGTATTCCCCATTATAAGTGCTAGGATCTGTCTCAGACCAGCAATATTTTTCAAAATAGAAAAAACTTTGACCATTGAGTCTAGTTTGACTCTCTTGATGTATAGGTTAACTCTGGAATATCAACCCACTACGTTTTCATGGCAAATGAAAATACACTCTTTGATTTCCCACCCTCCCAAAGATCAGACTGTCCAGAAGTGTTCAATTGATGTGTTCACTTGGCCACTTAACTCTCTGCTCCTTGGTAGCAGCCATCAGAGGGTACTTAGAGACTGGTAACAAAACCCGCCTCCCCTCCATATCACCAATGCAAAAGTTAACAACTCATTACTGCATGTAAATATTAACAACTGGCGAGTCTTATTCTGGAAACCTTGACAGATTGCACTTGTTCACTGCCTTGCAGGAATAATCCAAATTGTCAATACGACTGCTATTAACATAACAATATAAAAACAAGCTAAGAAACACCACAGACAAGCAGCCTGCTAAGAGCATGCTCCTGGATTGTGCAAATCCCTCAAGGAGCAATGAGCCTATTATTTTATCATAAAGGTTGGAATAAGAAGTTCAAACAGGATAAGGGACAAAATATGAGTAAGTCTCTCCACTTAAGAATTGACAAGCCTCCTCCTCCCTCCCAACACACACACTAAAAAAACCCTATATAAGGCAAGACATGGATCTATTCTCATACATAATGGCAGATAAATGGTATTCTGCACAGATCCACCTTAAATCCTTTCATTTTTTATTCCCTTAAAGCTGCACATCGCAGCTGGCATGCCCCAATCCTATAAATGTCTCAATATAATACACCATCATTGTTTGATGTATGGGCTTCCATTTAGAGCATCATGTCCAAAGAATATTTCTTCATGCTCGAATGACTCATATAGGAGAAGATTAATCTCTGGGGGAGAAATCTGGGTCTCTGCTCTGGAAGAAAGTTGCTATGTGCACATTAACAGCAGCAGATCTCTCCAGAGTTCTTAATATTCAGGGAACTGCTCCGATCTGCCATAAACATCCTTTTGTCCTTCCCTCACTTTAGTGTCATTCTCCATTATCATTTTCAACATGGAAAAAAAAAAGTAAAGCTGCCCTTTAAATTAATATGGTGAAGTGACACGCACTCATGTTTAACACGTTAGCCTGTTTACCATACTTTTTAAGTTCTGTTCAAGTAGCCTTACCTATCATTTTTAGTGTACAGCCCTTGCCAAAGTGGATGCAGGCAACTAACTCTCTGAGGAGGTCATGGCTTTGGATTTAGATCATCTTTCCCCTTGAAAGGATTGCGGCTAAAGGAGGACTAATGCCAGTAACCTAGCTGTTTTCCATTGCCCTAGCTTCTCCAACAAAGGTACAGTTTAAGGGGGTACCCCTGTTTTAAAAGTAAAAACAAAGCAAAATATGCAGCCATCCCTGCACCGCAGAAGTTTCATTTTCTTGGTAGCCAGAAAAAAATTCCAAGTTTAGAATATATTTCAAAAATCAAGAGCCTATCTATGTTTTCTTGTTCCTTTCTGTCAGTTTCAGAACCATGATTTTACATTCGGGGCTGCAAGGATGGATTGCAATGAGGACAACAGAATTATAAATAGTTACTGCTTAATTAACTCATCCTACAAGCAGCTATTAAAAGGACCAGACACAGCATTCTTCCAAAAAGCAAAACAGCTCTAAGCACTTACACTTAGAGTCACAAACAATTTGTGGCTATTGTCTTCTTTTGAATCTATCAGAAAACCCAGTCTTTATCAGCCAGCTCCATCAAGCAACCTAAAGCTATTAATTAATGCACCAATGTTTTTGCTACAAACATTTAATTTGCTCTCTAAACAGTACTTATGATTTTAGCCCTTACGCTCCTTTTATTTTTGTCTGTGTGTTATACATTACACTTGAGAGAATCCTCTGTCCATATGTCCACAAATTACAGTGGACATATGGCAGCATACAGAAAAACAGTCTTTTGTATTTTGTATACAAAAGTCTTCTTGACTATTATCATGGAGACATTATAGAGTCCCGTATTTCTACTATCATTCAAACCAGTTTGGATTTCATCTCTGATCTTTCTCAGCAGGCTTGGTTTATTTTAATTGTAGTACCACACTATCAGGCTATAAATAATTTGCAGTGTTAACGTAAATTATCCTATTACTATTGCTTGTAACAGGTATCAATTAATTAGGTGATCATCGTGGAATGCCACTCATCATTACAGGAAAGGAGTATATGCTATTTTTCTTTAGATAATTTATTAGTGATAACTTTTCACTAGTTCCCAGTATATAATCAATAGGGATACAAGATATTTTAACAACAATGTTTTAAAAAATCTATAATGAAAAGTTTTCACGTTTCATTCTGAATTCTCTCAAATGGTCTAATTTCACCCAAAAAAAGGTAAAATTTGACATTTTTAACTAAAGGAGATCATTTTAATAGATCAGTTTAATTTAAAATAGTCCTATTTTAATCTTTTGAAATTTTGATTTAATCTTTGTTTAAATTTCTGACAGGGAGGATCCGTTTTAGGTCAAACCTGCAAAGATGTGTACTTTCCTGCCATGAGTACAGGGGACTGGACTAGATGACCTCTCAAGATCTCTTCTAGTTCTATGATTCCATATGTTCTGATACAAAACTAGTAATTTCACAAAAATCTCAGGCTACCACAAATTTTTTTCATGACAGTGTTCCATGTGTTTTTACACACCAGTGATAAATCACTGATGAGCAAAGAACAAAGATGTCAGAACGTTATTCAGTTGAATACCTGGATAATTAGATGATTAGATTTCCACCACCCCCTTAATTTTAGTCTTAACATTTTCTATATCCTGATTTTAAGTGAGTTTGTTCTTAAAATCTCCTGAGGAGTAGGGGGCAATAAAAACAGGCACAGGTTCTTTTAAGTAATAAGTAGGATCACTCCATATGAGCACATGTGTATAAGAGAGGAAAATCTGGTTCCATGTTTCCAAAACAACTGCACAAAGAATTCTTTTATTTGCATTTTTAGAGATTATGGGCCAGATTATCTATGGTATCCAAGGCCAGCCCAAGGCCCATGTTAGAGCAACCCTATGCTGCTCTAACAACTAATAGTTAGAGACAGGGGAGGGAAAACTCTGGCCCAGGGGCCAGATGCAGCTCCCGGTTTACCTGGACCTGGCCCCCAAGGCTCAAGGCATCCCCCAGTATTGGGGAGCCTGCACTGGCTCTCTAGCTCCACCACTGCCTCCCGTTCTCCCCCACGGGGCTGGAGCACAGAAAATGTACTAGTCTGGGTGCCCCTAGGCTCTGGTATGTGAGGGGAATGTGGGGAGTGTCTTTCTGCTTCTCAGTTAGGGGCCACATCAGTGAGGGTTTTTTACTTCTCACTTGTGTGCAGCCCCCGACTGATTTTTCTGTGGGTTAGCAGCCCCCAACCCAAAAAAGGGTTCTCCACCCCTAGTTTAAGAGATCACTAATCAGGTAGGCATTACTGACGTGCATTATGCTCCTGCCCAACACACCCCTGTTTGCCCAGATAGAGAGTGTGCATAGGAGTGAGATACAAGATACAGCTCTGCCAGAGGACTCCCACACACCAGATGAGTCCTCAGCAGGGAACTTGCAATTAATCTGTACTCCATTGGTGTTTCCTAAATGGCACAAAACAAGCAGAACATCACCTGTGAGCTTAAACTGTCTTCCAGGGAAATCAATGGTGCAACTCTGACTGACTTCATTTGGAATATTGTCAAGTGTGAAAAAGGTATTTATGATTATAAAAACAGAAGGAAAGCAGTACTTATGTTCACTTAACTGGGTCATTTTTCTATGAAGGCTCATATATAAGTTCAGACAGGGAATAATATGTGATAAAATTCAATTCTGTAGCTGTGAACAAGACTCAATAGAGGGCCTAATTCTGCTCCCATTTATGCAGTGTAAAGTTGGTGTGAGGGAGAATATTCAGTCACACTAGTGGTTCCAAACAGAGACGGACAGCGCTGTACATGTGCTGCACTGTTACTCTACTTGTAGAACATTTACTAACTTGGTTTCCTCAGAGCATTTCTGATGGGAAAGTAATAAATAAAACAAACACAGAAACAAACCAAAAGTATTCCCTAAATTGTTAAATAAAACATCCCAGGAAAGTGCAGCACTAATGGGTCTGCAAAACTAAGCAGCAACATCTTCTCAAGTGAAAGTGACATCATGTACACAGACTGGTTTAAAATTTTATGTAGTTATACACTACATTCCAGATTAGAATAGTAACATGTCTTTCAGTTCTGTGATTCATTACATGCAGCAGCTATCAGGTACTGTTCTGTTGCTTGGATTTATTAAAACACCATATCCACTTTAATGCTTTCCAAGCCAATGACAAGGGATGGTTGCCAGGTAAAGTAAGCAAGGATTAAAGCTACGTGCCCAGTTACAATAGTTACCTGGCAACAAGTTTTCATTTTTTTCCCCAAAACAGGTTATATGTCCAAAATGTACACACTGAATTCATTTTCAAATTAAAATGTATAAATATATAAACTGACTTCAGAACTGGAGTCCCGATGGTTTTACCACAAGGGTCCGGTTTGGGGAGATGATCTATTTTACAGCCTGTTATCACACCATTACAAAGGCATTAAGATGGGCTTCTGGGACAACACAGGAGTGCTTGTCCTATAAGGAAAGGAAGCAGCTCTGCTTACACCCACACCGACCTTGGGACAATGTGACACACACTTTGCAGCTGTGACCAAACTGTGTGTCAGCCCGTAGAGCTGCATGGAATACTGGTGACTTTTTGTTTATATCATTGAATTTTGTTTGTTTGAAATTTCTTTTGCTGCAGATGAAATATCTTAATATGGGAGAAGCAAGAGGAGGACAGAAAAAATTATTGACAGAGATCCTGCCTTCTCCAAGCCCTGCCTCACCAACCTTAAGGTCCTACACACAGACCTGGCGAAATTAGTTCACGAGTAGGGCTAGCAGAAAAAGATTACACTTTGTGAAAAATTAACATTTAAAAAGTTGTTTTCGTCCAGCATTGGATGTGCCTCACCTTTTCATAGAAATATAGCAAAGAGATTACGTCAGTAAAGGGCAGTGATGAGCAACCAAGGCTATTGAGTGGGCTGCAAGAGTGGCCCTCCTTTGTCTCAGTTAGGCTGCAAGATTAAAATCCAGTGGTGGGCAACCCCTGCAGTCTGCAGCTGATTGGGGTTCTATCTGCAGCCTAAACACCCCTTTCTCTGTCCCCTTCAACCAAGCCTCTTGTGCAGTAGGGCACTGGAGCCCCATATTTACCTATGCCTCCCCCCTTCCTTCCAGCTTTTGGAGCACCATGAATTGCCTGATTTGTGCCCCATCCCCACTTCTCCTCCCTCCCAGAGCTTGAACAGCCATGAGTGGCCCAGTGCAGGAGAGGCTTGGGGGAAGAAGGCAGAGAGGGTGTGTGCAGGACACAGGTGGAACCCCAATGGCCACATCCTACCACCGAAGGTGCAGCCTGACCAAGTGTTTAGCACAACATAGAACTAATTGCACAGGCCAGACTGAGTATCATTTTGACCAGATGTTACAGAACTAAGGAAGAGATCCTAGCTGAGGACAAAGCTGGAAGATCTATCCAACTCTGCTGTTGCCAACATTCATTGTTCAATTTATTACCTGATTATCATAATACGTCTGTGTTAGATACTATGGGATGGGAATGACTTTTAAAAATGAAAATAGACGAGAAAATCCTTCCTGTAGAAGACTGAGTGCAGTACATAGGTTCTAAAGGTCCCCAGTGCTTTGGATTTTATGGTGGGAAGTTCCAATCATAAAAAGTGTGTGTATGTGTATATACACAAGCATGTGCACACATGTACTGTCTGCCACAAACATTCTTCTCTTTTTTTCACATACCCACAATTCCACTTTAAAGTCACACCCCATCTAACTTGGCTCTCTGTCCTGCTTCTGGACCATCTCCCTCATCTATATAAGGGAAGACAGGGACTCACTGCACTGGTTTGCCCAGTAGTATGCAACCCCTTGCATTCCCCTCCCAGTTAGACTGCTTCCAGATATATCTGCAGCTGCTACCTCCTCATCCTGTTGAACAAATACTTTCCTTACCTTGGCTTCCATTCTTCCTCCCCTTCTTTGACACAAATTTTGTGGACATTTCTAACCTTTACTTTTCTCTGCATTTGCTGAACCTCTGGATGCTTCAGCCAGTGCTAGGACAACCATTCCTCTCCTGTCCTCCCTAAAGCAGAGAAGTAACATTTCTGGGGTGTTTTTTTCCTTTTTGTTTCTCTTCTCAGTCTCATTATGCTTCTTTCCCATCATTATGCTATTTACCACATACTCAGTGATCCAGGTTCATGTCTCCTTTGTGCCTCTTGCCTGTTGTGTCTCTTCTCTATTCTCTTGCTCCCCCATTAGATTTTTTTCATTTTTCCAGCATCTCCACATTCTCCCATCTCCCTGTTGCTATGTCTCTTATCTCCTTTGCTCATCCTCCTCAGTTAGTTTCCCCTTTCTACTCTAAGTATTATTATTATTATTATACACCAGTTACAGATGGGGAGAGAGGCATAGTAAGGTTAGGTAACCTATCCACCCCAGAGTGAATCATGGCAGACTGAAATGAGACTCGGAGGCCTAACTCACAGTCTCTCCTGGTCTAGCTACTCGAAAACACTTTCTCATTTTGGAATTGTCTGGATATCCCTAGCATAAGGGATATAGCAAAATGTTCACCTCCAGCCATCTGGGAGGCAAATCCCAATGCATAGCTAGGATAGAATCACAGGGCAGTGACCTCACAGCTGTGAACTGCAGCCTTTTATAAAGTGTTTAAAGCAGTCTTTATGGTAGCAATTTTTTTTAACAATATTTTCATTTTGAGAAAAAAACAGACCATTTTTTACAACAGCTTAACTAAGAAGCCCAACAGGTGAGGAGCCACCTATGCTGTCCCAAACCACCCCCACTACCCTTTACCTTCAATATGTTAAGATCAAAGAAGTTTTAAAATTAACTCTCAAAAAGTTTCCCTTCCTGCCACTTCAATTTGTTTGTTTCTTTAAGAAACCAACTTTTACAGAAAAATAAACACACAGAAGGGCTCAGGGCAAAGGTACATTTTGTATACGGCTTTCATGAAAACATGTTTTTTTCTTGTTAACACCTTGTTATATCTTAAAATCACAATACAGCAAAAAACTGTGAATAAGGCAGTATGCATAGACATCTAAGCTTTCTAATGAAATTCACAAATCAGCATCGCTTTCCCCATATGGTTACCACTGGTATGTCTTCAGAACTTCTTTATGCCTATGAATGTAACAGAGAGTTACCTGCATCGTCTCCTTTTGTACCACGCTCTATGCAGACAGCTGGAGCTGACACTTATTGTGGCAAACTATTCCCAACTGGCTGAAAAAATGAACAAAAATGAGATATAATTGTCAAAGCCACAGGCTGAGAGCGCTATCTTCCTTCCACTGAAGATCACAGTAGTTTTTAATGCAAGTCAACCCTAGCAGTCTTTCCGGGTTTATTAAACTACTTAAAGTAATGAATCTATATATCGCCTTATGATTAATATATTGGGACACTAACACAGTGCCATTTTTAGGAGCATTTTTCATGTGGCCTCTTAGTAATGGGCATAGAAAGTTCCATACAGGGCGCATTACCTTGTGGTTTTAAAGTCTCCCACCTACTTTATTTCCCGCAGAACTGGGTCTTTAATTCCTCATTGGCCCATACCAGCGGAGCCATTGGTTGCAGAATCAAGACAGGACTCTCACCACGGCTACCATGGAGCTTCAGAGGAAGTGCCATTCCTGCAAAATGTGACACTGTTCTCTGGTAATGACCCAGATTCCTTGTAAGCTGTGCAGCGATGTCTATTTGGAACCTATCCAAGGACCTGAGGCAGCCAGGGCAGGGCTGTCCCATCCCTAACCCCAACCTGTTGTGGCTGGGAGAGAGATGGCCTAAAGCCAACACCAGATCAAACTGGTGCCACTCCCCCAGCCTGAACCCAGCCATGGCTGGGTTCCAATCCAGCCTTGATGCAAACCTGCCATGGCGGAGGGGGCACCTATCATGCTGTCCCAGCCCCAGAAGCGGCCACAATGGGTAGAGGTGTCTTCCCCTTCAGCCCAGGTGCTGCTGCGAGGAAAGGCTCCTTGCAGTAGCCTTGGAGCACCCTGCTTCACCCAAACCCTACAACTCAGCTCCATCCTATAGCCTGCATCACCAGGCAGAGCTTTCACATTGTTGCACCCCAACTTTCTGCTCCATCCCTGAGCCCCTCAATCCCAGCCCCACCCTAGATCCCACACCCCCATCCAGGGCCTCTTGCACCCCAACCCTCTGTCCCAGCCCTAGGCCCCTCATCCCCGACTCCACCTCAGAGCCTGCACCCATGGTGCAGCCTGAACCCTCAAACCTTTCCCCCCATGAACCCTCTGTCCCAGCCCTGAGCCCCCTCTCACGCTCATCGCCACCACATTAATTTTGACCTCATTGGCACCACATTAATTTTGTTATGTGCACCAATATGAAGACGATGTATTGCACATCACCTCCGTGTCCATATCACCTCCACACTGGTGTGCAGAACAAAATTAATTCTGCTCAGGGATGGTAAAAATTGGATGGGAACACTGGTAATGACCCAAAGCTGCATGCTGCTGCAGAGCTCTGAGCCATTACTGAAGAATACTGCATTGCTTTCTAATAACTACTGGCAGCCCTGCAAAGGATCCTGGGATCTGTCTGAAACACGACTGCGGCTCTGTCTCATTGATGGTTAATGAAATCCTAATTCCCCATGAGAAGACAGGTAATGAGGGCTGAAGGGCACTGGAAATTGTCAAGATTATAATTTTGCATTTTGTGTGAGGTAGAAAGTAAGCCATTTTAGAGAGACATCCAACTCCTGTGAAGCTGAGAGAAGAGTCCAGGTTTTGTGGTGCTTTGTTACATGTTGAACTTCTCTAATCTGGTACTCTCTGGTCTAGCAACATCTGTGGACAGATATTGGCATTGGAAAAAGATTCAACAAAAGGGCAACAAAAATGGTTAGGAGTTTGGAATTGGTCCCATATGAAGAGAGATGAAAGAGACTTAGACTTTTCAGTTTAGAAAAGAGGAAACTAAGAGTGGATATGATAGAGGTCTATAAAATCATGACTGATATGGAAAAAGTGAATAAGGAAAAGTTATTTACTTGTTCCCATAACATAAGAACTAAGAGTCACCAAATGAAATTAATAGGTAGCAGGTTTAAAAACAAACAAAAGGAAGTATTTCTTCACACAGCACAGTGTCAGCCTGTGGAACGCCTTTCCAGAAGAGGTTGTGAAGACCAGAACTTTAACAGGGTTCAAAAAAGAACTAGATAAATTCATGGAGGTTAGGTCCATCAAGATAGGTAAGAATGTTGTCCCTAACCTCTGTCAGAAGCTGGGAATGGATGACAGGAGAGGGATCACTTGATGATTCCCTGTTCTATTCACTCCCTCTGGGGCATTTGGCGTTGGCCCCTGCCAGAAGACAGGACACTGGGTTAGATGGACCTTTGGTCTTACCCAGTATGGCCGTTCTTATGGTCTAGCATGATTTTTGTTAGCTAGATGTCCACTTATCATAGGTATCACCAAGTTTTTCAGTGTCCCATAAAGTTTGTTTACAGCCACCAGTACTGATTCTGTGCTATGTACTCTAATTTACCCCTAAATGCCTTCTAAGAGCCCAGTAAGCAGTGGAAGTGTTGTTAATGCTGCTAGACAATATTGGCCTCCTGTGGTCTGGCACAGGTCAGGTTCAACCTGTATAATCCAAACTTAATTTTTAACAGAGAATTCACATATCCCAGTTCCAGTAAGCAACACAGAATCCCCAAAGCATGGTTTAGACTCTCTTTTAAGGAACCTTAATGTTGCTAAAGTACCAGAAAGATTCCTTAGATTCGGAGAATCAGGCCCTCTAGAGAAGTACCATAGATGGGGCTGAACTAGACCACTGGACTGAAATCCCTCAAAGCTTAGAAAAGTTCAGCTCTGAATCTCTATCAAAAATTCTTTACTTTATAATGGAGTCAAACACAAAACTAGATCTACAACTCCTTCAAACTTTGGAGAAATTTAGTTATGAATCTGAACTTCCCAACACAAGCCCCAGACTACCTAGTTTCTGTGCAATAACCACAGCCCCTGCAATGTATATGTGTGATTGGTAGGGACAAAAGAGTGATGCTGATATTTTTCTATTAAAGTGCATGTATGCCTTATGCGTTTACTATAGCCATGCACTGGGAGCCTCCCGTCTGAATGGGTACAAAGTCATCGTCAGCTAGTGCTAATGCTTTCTTTATTTCAGACCTGTTGGCATTATTTTTAGCACAGCAGGTGTGGAAAAGGTTGATTTAGAAAGGAAGAAATAAAAAATGAAAAAAATGAATTATTTATGTGAGTTAAATCAAAATGTGCTCAGTATAAATGTTTAATCAGGTTTTCACCAACTCCTCTCCATATGCTCTGTCCTGCTTGATGGCAGATTTCTAATGGAATTGCTAAATACATCTTAATAGCTCAGTATATAGTATGATGCAACTATTTCTGCCCATAGAGTTTCTCTAAGTTTGCATTAGAGAAGTTAGAACAATGTAAACAATAGACAGCTGAAAGAGGGTTCACAAGATCAATTGCACCCATGAAATTTCAGCAAGCTTGCCACACAACATATACCCTACAAACCTAGCCAAGTTTTTACTGGGGAACATGGGTATGAATGCAGACAGACATGAAAGCAGACATACAAAATTTGGATAAAAACGTGGTATTTGCTAAGTAGAAAAGTTACAAGCTGCACTTATCTGAAAGACTCCAGAATCAGCAGTGATAGAGACTTCAGTAGTCTTTTTCAGACCTTCAGAAGGGTCCATATTAGGTTTCTCCCAGTTTTTATTTCTTTACTCCTCCCCAGTTGAACCTATAATTATCTTTTCTAATTACGTCTAAAAATGAACATCCATTGTGAACTGTCACTAACCAACAGTTAGAGCCATCCACAAAACAGAACTAAACACCTACAAATTCTTCTTATTGAAGGGAAACAAGAGGCTGGAATGTAACTTCTCCCCCCTTTCAAGAGATCAGTGCACTCAGCTTTCCCCCCTCCCTAACTAGCTTGCTTCTTCTTGTCCTTTTTATACATAGCAGCTGTGCCATGCAGTTTCACAGAGCCCAGCTGCATCTGGTCTCCAGCCACATATACCCTTTCTGGTCTGGTTCCTCATGCCTGTGGACCTGGTAGAAAAAAAACTGGTTGTGAACTTTATGAGAGCCTCCTGAGACCTGCATGGATAGTACAGCTCCTATCAGTAAAAGACATATAGGACTGAAATTGTGGAAGAAAAACCATGACAGTCTGAAAGGATTTTTCATTGGTGTGGTGAGGCTAATCTTACCGAGCAGGATTCTATAGATTTTAATAGGTAGTGGAACTACCCTATACAATTTAATAGAGAATATTCTCCCTTTTATAACTGTTTTGAACTGTCCTGTAGAACTCAGTAGCAGGGATGCAATTCTCTGTGAAATTCTACATGGTAGTTCAAATAGCCAGTAAAAAGATGATCATACTGCAGGAACTTCTATTCACTTTTCTTTAAGGAATAATGGTCTGTATTCATTAATGTTTCTTCTTATGGTCTGTGAAATGTAAATAAGAGGTGAATATTTATAGACACTGGTGACATTACCACAATATTTAATACTGTTTATACCACATTATAGTCATACAAAAGTTAGATATTAGCAGCTTTGCTTAAAATGTCTAAATATTTATAAAGTTAGCTACATTTTCAGTAGTATAAATTAGCAAATTTTACTTTAACCTCTCAGTACATATGAATTCCTGAAAGATGTATCAAAATTAGTAGTTAAGGTATATATGCCCTTTCATCACAGAAAATCTACAAAGTAGAGCCTTCGCAGAAGTTCTCTGTCATTCCAAGGGATTTCTCTCTTTAGCTATATAATATTGTAAGCACATGTCTAATATCAGTGGGGAGCAAGGGGGAATGATGAACATTGAACAGTGGCTTAGGAGGGACCTAGATATGTTGAAGCTGAGAGAATATGGGCCAATATGAGAATGTATAGCCCATCATCCACCATGATCTTTCAGGTTGGCCTTAACAAACCATACTTGTCTCCCCATAACATAATTTTCAGCATTTCCCTCTGGGAAGATTCTGCTGCCTCTATTCCTGGCAGCTGTGCAGTATGCATATGAGAAGAAAAGTATAAGGAAAATGCTTACATAGGATGGAGGGAGTAATAAGGAACACCTGCAACATGGGTGGGAGACAAAAATCAGAAGGGGGAAGGACAGAGTTTCTAAAAGGAGGAAACCAGAGAAAGGGATGACAAATGCAGCCAAAAGGAGAGAAGACATGGGATGTAAGGAGAAATCGGGCAGACTTAAGGAATAATAGGATGATAGAACAGTAGGATGGAGGAGGGGGCAATGGATTGATTTATGATGGGAAACAGAGCATCCAGTTGGGAAAGGGTGGTGAAGCACTGAAAGGGAGAAGTCGAATTTACTGTGCTGCCTTAGTTTTGAGCATTTCCTCCCCTTTCCCATTCTCCACTCTAACTGGTTCTCTTTGCACATTTCTTTCAGCTTTTCAGCCTCATTTCCCTTCACTCTATTCCCCACACACACACACACATTTTTTAAAATGCTCTTAAGACTCATTTTACCTTTTCCCATCAACCTTCACTCGTTTATTTCTCCATTCATCTTATTTCTAAAGGAACCTTTCTTTTACCTTTTAATATTTTCCTCTTTATTATTCCTCCTCTCTGTTCTTCTCTTCACCTTCTTTCTTTACTCTTTCCTCCCACTGCCCCAACCCCGGCACTCACCCCCTCAAGCCCTTGCTCAGTCCACATTCCCTCCTGGAGCTGTATTTTTTTCTACACAGAGTAATATCTTCCACTGTCTGCCTTCAACCACCAGCTATCATACTCTTAAGTGATACAATTCTGCAAGTTATGTGATTGCTACTAACCAGCCATCAATGGTTTATAAATGATTTGGGTTTTTTGCCTTTCTGGAACATCCTTTCCATAGTCACTTGGGCTGCGTCTAGACTGGCAAGTTTTTCCGCAAAAGCAGTCGCTTTTGTGGAAAAACTTGCCAGCTGTCTAGACTGGCCGCTTGAATTTGCGCAAGAACACTGACGATCTAATGTAAGATTGTCGGTGTTCTTGCGCAAATACTATGATGCTCCCACTCAGGGATAAGCCCTCTTGTGCAAATGTATTTGCGCAAGAGGGCCAGTGTAGACAGGGGAGGACTGTTTTAAAAAGCCCGATGGCGAAAATGGCGATCGGGCTTTCTTGTAAAACTGCGTCTAGATTGGCACGGATGCTTTTCCGCAAAAAGTGCTTTTGCACAAAAGCATCCGTGCCAATCTAGACGCTCTTTTCCGCAAATGCTTTTAACGGAAAAACTTTTCCGTTAAAAGCATTTGCGGAAAATCATGCCAGTCTATACGTAGCCTTGAAGTCTAGATGCATAACCACACATAAGAGCAGGACCGACATCCCATCCAGCAGAGGGCAGTGACACACATGCTGCATGTCAAGGTACATGATTATAGCAACCTATTTAATATCAATTGCCTCATCTCCTACACTGTCAAACAAGCAGTGGTAGGTCATGTAAATGTGTCTGGTGCTAGTCTCCAGTTCCCCATATAATTATTTACACAAGCCTCAGATGCACCCAGCCTGACACTTCAGACAGCACATTGCTCAGCTGCCATCATGATGAAAACATTTCTCACTACTCCTGATTCTCTTTTCTTCATCATCCACCCTGTGAAATGCACTCAGGAAGGGTGGAACAGTCCAGAAGAACAAAGAACCAGCCCATAATTTGTCCCAGACACCATGCCTCTCAAAGCTCAGTTCAGTGCAGAAAAATTACTATCCTCCCAATCCCATTGAAGGTTTCTTCTGTCCCCAACAGATCGTTCTATCTCTGTTTATATACCAGCTTTTGTGAGGCACAGCAGCTTGGGCAGTCTCTTCTGGGCTCGATATCTTCAAATCTTTTACACTCTAGTGCTTCATCCACATGGGACACACACACAATTCATTGTTTCATGATGTGCTTCTGACCTTGGGAAGCCCTAGAGCCATGAGAGTTGAAGACAGCTGCTAGTCTGGCAGAAGCTGCCAGGTTTGCTGAGACCGTGCAATGGATCCAGAACATCAGTAAAAGTAAAGAGCCCTGGCGGGAGGCAGGGGAAAAGCAGACCTCAGATGAGGTTAGAGTGAAAGGGAGGTGGGAAGAGAAGCATCAGTGAGGGAAATGGATAATTTGAATCTCTGACTCCAGGCCAGGAAGATCAGTTGGAAAGCTGCTTGTTCTTGGAGAGTGAAAGCTGAGCTGGACAAGGAGATGGAGAAAGGGCTGTACAGAAGGATCTGATTGGGTTGGGAATGGAAAGGATTGGGAGTTGGCAAGGCACAAATTTCAAAAGATTCAGACAATTTCCCCCTTAAGCTTTCTGATTATTTAGTACAAAAAGATACACAATTCCTAATTCTTTATCCACAGTGAATCATTTGCCTTTCATGTTTAACTATAGCTAAACTGCTATAGTTTAGCCACTATCCATTTTGTTTCGACTCGTTTTTCATCTCTCCGCTCCCTTCCCCCCCCCACCCCCCACACACACACACTCACAATATGAACTGCCTGTAAACATTCTCCAATTACCTTAGAATAAAACATCATGGAACCCAAGTAGTTAGCAGTGTCCCCAGGTTTATCTTATCGTAAGTATAGCAAATACAATGAAAATATTAAAGTAAAATGAGTTATCTAGGATAAAACTGGCACAATAAGGGCACTCATCATCTATCTTTCCCTGATCTCTGTCTTACTGTTAACTACTATCTTCAGTGTTCCTGCCTTTACAAATCCTTCCTGAGGAAAACATCACTGCTTACATCCCCCACGTGACTTCCTGCATATCATATATATAAAAGTCACATACTGACACATTATGCCCCCTATTTTTTGTGCTATCTATTTTTTTGTACTACAGTATCTGTCTTTGTCTCTTCCATTCCAATCAATCCTCCTTTCCCTCAGTCACAAAAATGCACACAGATCAGCACAGATTGTTTTGTTTACCATCTGATTTCATTTACCTTTAGAAGAAACATACATTAATGTCATTTTGTAAAAAAATAATGTTTTGCAAATATCAAAGTAAATACAACTGGAGTTGCTTTTTTTCTCCTGGACTCCTTTAAAATAGCTTCTATATTTCTAAGAAAACAAAGACATTAATTCGCAAACAGCTGAGTATTTGCCATCATTTAAACTCTTCTTCCAACTGTAACACTGCAAATTAATTACACTAAGAGATTATGATCTGATTCTGTATGAATAAGCAGAATAATGCTTTCTGTATTCAATAAAATGAGCTGGAATCATGTGAGTACATATTAAAAGTATTAAGCTGAATTGGCCTTAGCAAACTTTAGTTTGAGCACTGCATTTTTTATTTTCAGAAAGAGGCAGCCTGTTTGGTCACCTGTACCATTTGAAAGAGTGGATGCAAAAAGAGACCTGTTAACATTGGAATATTTTGTGGCTGCTGAGAACACCTGTCACTCACTATAAAACTTTTAATTTTTTAAACCAAAACCGCCCACCATTTCCTACAACAGCTAATCACTCTGTAGTCTTTATTGATTTTTCATCGTGTAATATTCACATCAAAGCATTTTTGCCATGCTGATCCTTTTCAGAGTATAACATAGGAAGGTTAATAGTTGAAGGTCACCAGCCCTCATCTCTCACCACCTTGTCTGCTGCCATACTTGGTAATAGTAAATGTTCCAGCTGGTGTGGGGGAAGTAGCCTAGCAGACACTATTTGTGTGCCTAGCAGATGTAAAAAGCCTGGTGCAGTGATCTGGGTGCACCTGTTGGTTTGTCACCATCTGCTAGCCAAAATGTTAAAAAGCCACACCCTTCGACAGCCAGCTGAAGAGAACTTAATCTCTTCCCTACAGGCTTCAAAACACAGACCACTGAACACGTCTTACAATAGAGGAAAGGCGAACACAAAGGCACAAACTGTCTGAACTAGGCCTCAGGGGGAACCTAATCTGCTATCATTGTAGGGTTTTGTTTCTTGTGCTAACAAGAAAGAGCTCTTTAAATAAATCTAGATAGTTATTACCTGATAAGAAAGCGTGTTATAAACTGCCAATTTTTTTTAAAAAGAAAGGTATTAGGTTAACATGGATACTAATATTAAGTAAATTAAGCTGCAGTGGTATTTTTGAAGACTATTTAGTGATGTGGAACTATTGGGAAGAAGCCTGTGTTAGCACTAGCAGCTAATGGGAATGACTTGGAAGTTGAATATCGCAATACTTGCTTTGGAAACCGGACACGGTGTTTAGTGCATGCCATGGCTTTTTTGCTATAAACAATTACCTAATTTCCTAGTGTGGCTCAGGAAAAGTATCAACACCCTCCAAAAAAATGTACACAATGTGAAACCTGTCATTAAAATACATAAAAAAGATTTGATCACTCTGTGCCAGTGCAAGAAAATACAAAGAACAGGATGAATCCTCACATTTACAAATATTCCAATATTTTAGTAGTTTCCCATGCTGAGAAAATCAGGAAAAGGGACATGTAATAGCCCTTCATGTCTGCATATAATTTCAAAGAAGAGGTGCTGCTCACTTTTAGTTGTCTGCAATTATTTACAGAGTAATGGGGAAGGAATAGGATAGAACTAAGAAATAGAAAGAATAGGCTGAACATTCCTGATTCTGAACCCTATCTTGAATACCTCCTCTGTGTTATGTATTGGAAAGGGGTTAAAAGATAAGCAATAATATAGATGTTGTCCTGGTCCTGCTTGCAGTTTGTGGGGTTCGAGGGAAGTCATGTGATCTTGGTAGCTTGAATCAGCAGCCAGCCAGCTAGTATAGAATGAGCCTGCTTAAAATAAGGTGGGGTAAGCTGTCCTCCTTTCTTTGAAGAAGCAGCCTGTTTTCTCTTTTTCTCTTCGAGTTCTTGTATGTTATCATACTGAAATCTAAGAAACAAAGTAATGTTACATTGCACTTATGTTTTTATCTAACTTCTCTGTGCACATGGGCTGTGAACATAGCACTGTACACAGCATCCTCAATTTTCAGAAACTTCAGTAACAGCTGCCTCACATGCTGGCTTGTCTGCTTCTTCATCAGAAATGTCTTCTGTTGCTCTCTACCAAAAATTGTAAAATCACTACATTATTCTCTCTTAAATTCTTCCTTAAAATTGATTTCTGCCAAGTTGCTGACATCAGGGGTTGGTTAGTGAAAAGCTAAGAGAGATTTTTTTTTGTTATACTCTGTTACCTTGTCCTCGTGTGTTTTCTCTACCTGTTGAATCCTGCCCAAGACCTAGAGAGTAAGCTACCCGAGGAAAGGGATTTGTCTTCTCTGTTATTTGTCAGCATGGTACACAATGGAGCTCTGATTTTTGATTGGCTTTTCTTAGAGGAAATAATGGAAGCTTTGTCACTTAAGATATTTAGAACCAGAGAGGATAAAATACAGGATAATGTATTATAGGGGTATGTCTACACTTGCCCCCTACTTCGAAGTAGGGAGGCAAATGAAGCATACCGAAGTTGCAAATCAAGCCCGGGATTTAAATATCCCGCGCTTGATTTGCATGTTCAACCGTCGCCATTTTAGAAATTCACTAGCCTGGAGTACTGCCCGTCTACAAGCCGTGAAACGGAGTCCGATTTAAAGCCCTAATTCGAATTAGCTGGTAAACCTCATTGCAGGAGGAATACCAGCTAATTCGAGTTAGGCTTTAAATTGACTCCCGCTTCACTGCCACGCAGACGGGGCAATTACTCCGGCTAGTGAATTTCTAAAATGGCGACCGGTCGGGAACATGAAAATCAAGAGCGGGATATTTAAATCCCGGGCTTGATTTGCAACTTCGATATGCTTCATTTGCCTCCCTACTTGGAAGTAGGGGGCAAGTGTAGACATACCCTAGGGGAATAAGCTTGCCTTGGCAGCTATTTGGGCTTTTTCATCTCTAAATTCTGAAGCCATTAAAAGGCAAACACTGGGTGGAAATTTATTAAATTACTGTGAAACAAATCCAAATTTCACGAATTAAATATTAAAATATAATTGCAACTTCTTTAAAACATACACAAGATAATTCAGAAAAAAAACATTAGAATGAGTCCTTCTGTTCAATGTAGTAGTCATGTTCAATGGCTACTTCTCCATGTATACTAAGCTGAGAAACAGGAAAGTCTCACTTCATAATTACAATGTTCCTTTCAAGAGGTTCCAAGGATACTTAAGGTAGATGTGCCTGTGTCTCATTAATCAGCTGGCTTCTTTTTTCCTCATTTCATATAAAAATACAGTTACCAAACCTATACTTCTAGCCCTTTTATTTTGACTTCACACTGCAATATATTTCAATGTTAAAGAATGCTGGAGGATTATAGAACTGCATTAACACCTTTGAACCGACTGTAGTGCATTCTCTTAATTTAATGATTTCACTTCTGCCCTTAAGCAATATGTATGTGGTGTGTAAGCCTGAGACATGCTACCTTTAGGCAATAAGCAGTCTCTTTACAAACATTAAAGTAGGCAGCATATGGTGGCACTATGCAATATGGAGATGTACGAAAGGTGCACGTTTCCAGCCTCAGTGGTACAAGCCCAGTTTTAAATAAAACATAATATCATATGGCTTATGCTTAAACACTGCAATAGAAAATACTGGTTATATGGTCATCTTCAAACAACAGAGGAGACAGTTTAAACACGTGCAATTGGAAATCCACTGTCTATATACCTACACCTACACACATACCCATAGAATGACCAATTCTCTTCAAAACAATATAAATGCTAAAGTCAGAGAGTTTATGGATTTGCAACTCTTGCAAGCTCACGGGATTTCCTTTTTGGGTTTTGTTTTTAATCAGAGATATAACAGCAGGGTATTTTTTTCTTTATAATCGATGCATATGTGTAACTCTTAAACCATGCTGTGCCCTCCCCCCCATTTTTCTACTTCTGAGACCAGCTGGGTTATATTAGTCATGTTAAAGCAAGTCGTGGAACGTAACATGCAATTCAGCCTAACATTATAATAGAGATGAATCTGTTTTATTAGGTACCAGAAGATTTACCCAGCATCTCTCAGGTCCCTCTTTTTTAAAAAAAATAAAATGAAAATGTCCATGCTTCATTTAAACCATTGCTCTGGCATGTGGCTGGGGATGAGGGGTTCAATATGCAGGCTGCCCTAAGAGGACAACCCCAGCCCTCTCTCACTGCAGCATGTTCGGGCCAGTTTGGAAATGCCTTTCCATGGCCGTTGCAAATCCAGCGTGCATAGCTGAGACAGAGGTGCACGTCCCCCTGCTGGGGCAGGTCCAAGCTACTCTGCTCCCTGAGCTACCCAGCCAGAGTGAGGAATGCAGCAAACTGGGCACTTTCCCCTCACTTCTTGATGAAGGGAAACAGCCAGCAATGCTCCCATATAAATCGACTCCCAGCCTAAGGGGTACCTGGGGGTCGGGAGGCATGGAGCCAGGCAAGTCCCTGACAGGGGGTGAGATGCACCCCCAGCCAGATCCTTTCTCCTGACTAGTGATTCTGCTTCTCAGAAAATCATATACAGTAAAACCTGTGTTATCCAGCATGCCCCAGGATTAGGTCATGCTGGTTTTCTAAAAATTCAGGGTATCTGAGGGAGGGGGCAGGAGCTGTGTGGGGAGGGGCGGGCCTATAGGGGAGGGGTGGAGCGGTGTGGGGGCTGGGATGTGGCCTGCTGCGGGAGCCACGAGCCATGGGGGCAGGATGCGGCCTGGTGGGGGTGGGGGTGGAAGCCAGGGGCAGAGATGGCAGGGGCGGCCTGCTGGGGGGGGAAGGAGACATGAGGGGGCTGGCCTGCATGGGAGGGGGCAGGCTACCTGGGCAGCTACAAGCCACGGGTGTGCTGGGCTGCCGGGAGCTGCGGGGGGCTGACCTGCCGGGGAGGGGACCAGGAAGCACAGGGGTTGCCCTTTGTGGTCATTCTACAGTTGTGCCCTCTGGCTTTTTGTTGCCCTTTGTGGTCATTCTACAGTAAAACTTGCCATCCAGCCAGACCCCTCCATTTCCATTTTATTAGAAACAATAACATTCTAGGCACATCCCACTGTCTTGCACACCAACCCTCATCTTGCTTTATGTTATGATAAGAGGAAGCTGCATACCAAATTTGGTAGTCCAATTGTTCATCATTTAGGAAGAGTTCTTGCACAGGCTCACAGATGGACAGAGAGGCAGTTTTCTAAAATATACAGTAAGATGAAGAGAATAGATATCAGAATTACAGTGCTGGAAAACTGCTGTCTCCTTAAGTCTACTTTTATATACACATGCAAATCCCAACAACATAAAATACCCTACGGTCACAAGAGAGACTAGAGAAATGTCTCAGCAGGTGCCTGATCTTGTAATTTGCTATTGATTTGAAAAGGCACAGGACTAGGTCCTGAAAAAAAAAAGATAGTTATTTGATTGTATTGGCACATATACAGGCAGTGTGTCTTTGAAGTCAAGAGACCTACACTTTATTTCCCTCTCTAATACTCATTTACTGGGTGACCCTAGATTACTCATTTAACTGCTCTGATGCAGGGCCTCAGTGTTCTGATCTTCAAAATGGATAATGAGACTCGTTCCCCGCTCTGTAACAGTTTGAGATCCAGGGGTGAAAAGTGTCACAAATGTTGAATCAGGTATACCAGGTGAGACCACTATGTCAGGCTATGGTTGAGTTTTACTCCCAAGTGCATAAGGAACATATGGAATGGCAATAGCTATCCTTTGACATGGATTGAGATGGATAGACTGGCAAGATGGTTGTTCAAACAGAAAATAGCTGGCATGGTCATGACTTCATTGAGAATTTGTCCCCATTACTAGAAATAATGGATCACCATATCTATGTTGCAGCCTGAAAATGAAGATTCCTTCCCATTCTGCTTTGGTATGAAAACTATCAGAAACCTCCTAGGCAGCAGGTGCTTCAGTCCTTCATACACCTGTATAGCCCTGGTGTTTGCTCCAGCAGAATACTGCTGTGTGATGTGGAGATGCAGATGCCATCCTGTCAAAATGGAGCTGAATGCAGTCAATGATTTTATTAGTGGCTGCTTGAATTATACACCAACCTCCAGTCCGTATGTGCTAGCACACATAGCTCTGCCAGATCTTCAAAAAGATGCCATTACTGCTAAGTCTGGAAAGAAGTGACACATGAAACCAACATATTATATTTCTGGTTGCTGATACCCCATTCTCAGACAGGAAACCTCACACAGTGCCAGCTGGAAGGTCTGCTCATATTCTGGGTTGGAATATCATTCTTGCGTACTGGGGCATGACAGCACAGTTGACTTCTTGACACCTTTTTGCTACCTATGTCAGCTCATGCTCTCCTGGATGAGTGTGCCACTAGCCCTTTACTATGCACAGATGATCAATACCCCCATGGGGTTGAAAGGCTACTTCCTTGCAGGGGGAAAGCCTTGGTGGGAAAGAAAGGCTAAGACACTAAATAAATTCAGGAGTCCAGCACATCAGCTGATGCCTTGACCATAAATCCCAGATCAGGGTCAGTGAGTTACCCCCTGGTTTATCCAGAGTTGCTGCAGCTACGCACTGGCTTGGTCTGGCTTCCTCCTCATGCTGTGGTTGTGGGGAAGGGCTGCAGATGATAACTCCTGTGGTGAAAGAGTGTCCAGCCCAACATCTGGAAGGCGGTTTACAATTCTTTTCCTCTCTTAATACAGAGGCTACCCACTGGTTACAGAACCTGGGCACTGAGCTCCAGCATCTGCAGATGAGAGAAGGGCTGAATATCTCTGCTCTGCGGTCTTGCCTACTCTCTTGCGCAGATATAAATCTCATGAATGGAAAAGAGCTTTAATTTTCTGCTCACTGAAAGCTCAGATAATTTCCACCAGCTGTAAGTCAGACTCTTGTCCATCTTGGTCTTTTACACAAATAGGCTGATTATGATGCCAATATTGACAGGCATCAACACCAGCTCACTAGCTGCATGGGTTGGAGCTGAATGACAACCATCCTTTAACTGTGACCAAGTGGCCATTTTTCAGTCCTGCTGTGTTTGCTAATTTCTATCCAGTCTCTCAAAGTTGCTCTTGGACATCTTTTTAATAAACACTGCCAGAGTCAATGTAAGGTATCCTTGTCACCACTGATACTCTGAACACATTCATTTTAGGTTCAAGTCTTTCTTTGTCAGGGTTATGAAAAACAGGCGCAGTAATAGACTCTTGCTTTCTTCAGAACAGGGTCATCTAGCTCATGTGATCTTGCTGAACCTCTTAGCAGCTTGTGATGTCATTGAACAGGATTGTTGCTTTGGTGACCGAGATGTTGCTGGTATGTCCTATAGTAGCCTCTGTAGTGGCTCTAGTGATATCTAGAAGTTGAAAGTCAGTTGGTAATAATAGACGACAGTTGTATAATCACAATTTTTGATTATGAGGGCTTTTTGATGGGGAATCCTTTAGGGATCTTTCCTGCCTCCTATTCTATTTAGCATTTGTAAAAGGCCTTCAGCTTTATTAATACTGGCCGTGTATTATCAATGCATTGATGATATACAAGTACACATTCCCCTTGCAAGTTAATTCTATAGTATGGAGGAATATTCTTCCTCATTTTGCACTTCTTCTGCTTCTTGAGCCTGCATAGAGGTATTCAGTATGAGGACACTCGTGTGCCCATTTCTTAAGGAATTCAGTCAGAGAATCATCATGAAAAGCCATGGATCAGATAAAATTTTATTATTATTTACAACATCTATACAGCCTGTGTTGTTACATATTTTGCATTGACCTCAAAATAGTAGCACATGACCTTGTAGTTTCATGTCACACTTATTGCAATTACCGCTTTTCCAGCCTTACATGAGGTTAGTGCATCCAATTTATCCAGAATACAGTACCACTTTAGATAATTAGCTGGAACATAGGGATGACATTACATCCTGTGTTCTTTGTGTGACCTGACCATAAAATAAGATTGATTGTAATTTGCCTTCTAGGTTTATACTCCATCTATATTTAAGACTTCTGAAGCCGTATGCTGATGAGTATCTGAGCGCTGAACACACACATTTCTCCCCTTTTAGACATTGCATAGTCAAACCCCAGCTTTGGAGACATATGAACTCAGGAGCTGCCTTACTAGATCAGATCATGGTACATCTTGTCCACTAGCCTGTTTCCAACAGTGGCCAATAAGCTTGAGGGAGACTGTACACAAGATGGCAATTCTGAAGCGATCCATCTCTTTCTTCCCGTGCTGGTTTCTAGTCATCAGAGGACTAAGGTTGCTCAGAGCATGTGTTTGCGTCTCTGACCATGTTGGCTAATAATCATTGATAATTTTATCCTTCATGAATTTGTCTCCTTTTTTGAAACCAGCTATACTTTTGGCCGTCCCAATGGCAATAGGTTCCACAGGCTAGCTGTGTGGAAAAACACTTCCTTCTTCATATTAAATCTGCTGCCTATTAACAGACGACCCCATTTTTTGTAGCGTGTAAAAGAATAAATAACACTTCTCTATCCATAGTTAACATTCACATTCTTATATTGCTCTGCAATAATATTCTTTAGTTGTCTCTTTTCTAAGCTGAACAACCCTCATCTTTTTTGTTCCTCCCTATGTAGAAGCCACTCCATAGCCTTTATCATCTTTGTTGCCACTCTCTGAATTTTTTTCCTCTATATCCTTTTGTTGCCTAATCATCCAGTTTTGTGAGATTCCTCTAACCCTTGACCATGTGCTTTAGACTTAACTAGCCTGAATAAATATTGTTTTGTCTACAAACATTGCCAGTTCACTGCTCACCCCCTTTTCCAGATCACAAATGAATATGTTGAACAGGGCATATCGAAGACTATCTTTGGTCTACGCGGCCTTCGTCGTGAACATCTCTCCCCATTTTGAAAACCCCCTCAGGCTTTATTTGTGTTTTTATTAAGACCATTGATAGCCTTGTGTGTGTATAATATTATCCAGTGCTTCCAATTTCTCTTTTATTTGTTATATTTGACTCTTTTATTTTTAACTGGGGTTTTGAATAGAGTTGTTGTAATCATGGACCAGATCCTGAGCATGTAGAAATAGGTGCAGCTCAATTAGATTCAATTTAGCTGTGAGCATTTATCTGTTATGGACTTTGGACTAGTTTTTATTATTGCTGTAATATATAGCACTCTGAGTGTGAGAGGCAGAGGCAAAGGCAAAGGAGGGTTATATCAGAAGAACTGGACCATGCTCTGACCTGAATTGAAGTCAAACTAATTAGATCAAGAATCTGATTATTATTAACAAAAATGGGAGTTATGGAACCCGACTTCACTCAGGGCTGTTCTTAACAATGCCAAGGAGGCATTCAGCATTCAGAATTGGGGCCCAAGAATGAATTAGATCTTTAATCATATAGATATGCCAAAAAAAGAAATGTTTTCTGCAGTGCTGGTGTAGCCATGTCGATCCCAGGATTCAAAAGTGAAATAATATCCTTTATGGGACCAACCCTTGTTGGTGAAAGAGAAACTTTCAAGCTACACAGACTTGTCTCTTTCACTAACAGAAGTTGATCCAATAAAGAGATATTACCTCTCCCACCTTATCTCAGAAAAGTGACCATAACTATTTCCTTTCTCTCTGGCCTGTGGTACATCTTAACTTTTCCTGGTGGAAGCTTTTCTGCTCTATGCCATGAAGCATCACTTTTTTGTGATATTATGTAACATTAGAAATATGTTCCTTTACATGGATTATATTGAAAAACTCAGTCATGTGAAAAATGGGTAAATTTCAAAAATAAGTAAGAGGCTTTTTCATCCAAACTGTTGTATCTTATTCTACATGTGGTTTCACTGCAGTCAATGACCATAATTCGACCTTAGTGGTGGGGGCTGGGGAGGGGAAGGCAAGAGGAAATTAAAGCTCATTGAGAGTAATGCTGGAAGAATAAAATAATTGGAAATTCAATCTCAATATATTTCTGCAGGTATGACTATGCATGAACAAAAACTAGACACAAATACATACTTTTTAAGTTGTATTTTAGTCAGCCAAAAATCTGAGTTGGGCTAAGTTTTGGCAAAAATTCAGAAACTTGCCTTCACATTTTGCTACAAACACCAACCAGGTTAAGCAAGACATTTGTTTAGTGTGTTTGGCTGGGATTATTCTGGTTTCATGGATCCATTCTGTGGCTTCAGCGAGGAATCAGGTGAAATGGTTCTGAATGAGTTTTGATTTGAGGCTGTGGTATGAAACATGAACTTCAAATAAAGCTCAGAGTACACAAACCCATGTAATATGGCAAAACACACTATATTTAGAATGCTATATAACAGAAGTTTGTAATTACAGTACTTTTTAGTACAGGAAACGTATTCTTGAATGAACTACGGAAGATCCCTAACAGAATGATGGATGTGTCTATACTTAGAGAATACTAAAGGATGGCTGGCAGTACCTCAATGTGTTTTTTTGTTTTTATTTTTTTTGGGGGGGTGGATGGTTTGCTAATAAAAAAATCCCACAGACAGAGCAATCTAACTTCCCTTCAAAAGTTATTAAACAACATTATATGCTGCAGGTACCATGATCATATTTCTTCTTGCAGTTGTCCTAGTGCTATCTGACTTTCATAATTTAGATCAGAGAACAATAGAGATAGAAGAGACCAATTATGCTACACAGTTAAACTCAGTTTCACTGAATTATATTTTCTACTGTTTTGTCAACTGATTTTAAATGGCCCAACTCTTGTGGTTTCTATAACTTCCCTTGGGAACGTATGGCCTAGCTTATTATGCTGCAATATCTGGGCATTTTTGTGGATATATTCAGCCTGAATTTTCTCTTCCTTAATTTTACCCCATCACTGTTTATAATACTCCTCCCCCTGCACCAGCAATAAATAATTGCTCTCTCTCCCCTTGGATGTTACGTCCTTAAATAATTTTTAGCAAGAATTAAAAAGGATCTGGGCATTTAAATGGACAAGAACACCCAGAGTTGTTATAGATAAGGATAATAAAAAAAATTTAGAAGGGAGATAAAACCTCACACTTGAGGGGTTAGTCTCTTAATATTAGGAGGAGACCTTCATGGAAGCAGCTTGTCCCATAGCTGACTACTGCAAAATTTCTTGTATCTTTCTCTGAAACATCTGCTGTTTATCACTCAAGGCTATGTCTACACTACAGAGTTTTCCCCTTCGTGGAAAAACTCCACCACATCCAGGGAATGCGTCAGCTCTTCACAAATTTTTCGAAAGAGCAGATGCGCTCTTTCGGAAGCTCTGTAATTTTTACTGTAATGAATTGTTCAGTGTGATTGATATGACTGAGTATTCAGAGAGGAAAGGGGGAAAATACTTAGTACACACACCAACTTTGTGTAAAAAAAGTGTACATTTTCCTTATTAGGACACACAAATACTTGCTACCCACTGTACCTGTTCTGCAAATTCTAAATAAATAATTTAGCTTGGATTTACTGTTCATAGAAGTCTGAGAGATGCACATCAGCTTCTCTCATTGTTCTAAGCATTAAAAGTCCATAGTGTTTTACCACACTTGAAATTCTTCCCCACTCTCCATAGTCCCTAATAATATCCTGGACATGTACCTTCATCTATATTCATGAGAGTGCAGATGCAGCCAAATTAGTGGCAGCAAAGCACATTTTACACTGTAGAAAATACAATCTGGCTTTTCTGATTTTTTTTTCAGCATGATAAAAGTTTTATTTGAAAAAAAAAACCAGAGTAAGATTTAAATTCAACACCACCCGTTGTAAGAGTCTGTTTAAAAATGCACAGCTGGCTTGATGATGAGTGACAAATCAAAAGTCAGAGTGAAACTTCCCGATCATCTGAGCCCTTGCCACCCGATTAGCAGAAGAAAAACAGGGCAGATGGAGGGAGACGCAGCAGTTCGTAGGGAACAGATGGCCACTACGAACTTGATATATGAAATTAATAACACTTTCTCAAATACAATTAGTAGCAGGAATACATTACCTGAATTTTCATAACTGTGAGAAAGCTGACATTAAATGAGGTTTTTCAGATTAACAGTTGATATGGCATTGATATTTGGAGGAAAATAAAAATATATGGAAAATAATGACCTTTCTGCTTTTTTCTGCTGCAATTGATTATAGATGCCCAGCCATCTGAAGCTTGCATTAATATGCTGCAAGGTTCTATAGTCTGAAATTCCCAAGACATGTGATTCTTTTATTAAGATTTTTAAAGAACCTATTTAGTGCCATATACAGAAGCCACGAGGTTTCATACAGCTTCTGTTGTGTCAAATGAACCTGTGGTGCAACACAAGCTTATTCTGTCATTCTGGCTAGAGGCTTGTTAATCCATGTTTTTCCTCAAGTGACTGATGGTTTGAATGCTCAGTTTGAGATCTCTTAAAGGGTCCCAATTTTTAGAAGATGGGTATTCAGCACTGTCTGAAAGTCAAGTCCATATAAAGTTGGTCACTGGAGAATCATGAGCCAATTTTGAAGATTTTTCCCCATACCCCATTTTTTTGGATACTATGCATATGTCCAAAGAGCACCGAAGCAATACATCCCAAAGGGGGAAAAAATCCTCCACGTTTTTTAAAATCATGCTTCTGCTTTGGGAAGGAATAACTTTAGAAAGCCTCATGTTAGCCAACCCAGTATAGTACATGGACACACAAGAAAGCAAAGCTGGAAGTACTTGTCTTGGCACTCTTGCTGCTTGGGTGGGTGGATTGCAGGTATCCTGCATGACTGCCTACAAGTTTTGGTATCTAGAGGAGGATGATTAAGTAGGTGTTTCTTTAATCACATCTACAATCAGCTTATTCATAAGACAGCGATGACAGAATCACAGAAGACGCCCTTCTCCCAGCCGAGAGGAAAGTATTTAAAAGAAAATTAATACAAGCAATACACTAGGTTGCCTGAGACAAAGGCAAAATCATTGTCCTCAAGTGAAAATTGTCCCTTTTTGAATGTAAGAGTACTAGCACATGTACACATACATGCACATTGAAAGAATTATTCCCCTTCATGCTCCCCGGAACAGTATTTCACTGCAACATAGGAGTCAATATCTGAATAGATATTTGTGACTAAATTTTATTCTCATTTATGCCACTTCAATGAGACCAGAAACTGGCTGCATCAGGGGAAATTTCAGGGAACATATAAAAGTGTAAGCATATGATCTAAGACTTTATCCCTATAATGGACAGAAATAATGCATTCTAAATGAAGAGCATTTAAGTGGTTGTTCTGTGCAGAATGTTCTTGAAAGTTTAGGTGATCCCTTATTTCCCAGTTCCTGAGATAGGGAGGCAATACAATTGTGTTTCTTCCTATAGTGACAATCATTTCTAGCTTTCCTTTACGTGTTTTGTTATTTTTTTCATTGTCACTTTCCTAGACATAGTCGACAGATGCAAATGTAATCTGTTTATGAATCACAGCATATATTTATGTGAATATACCATATGAATATGCTTGCAATGTGATTATAGCTGGGGTGAATACTGCAAAAAATTATCTGCAAACATTAGTATAATAAAGGGCCTGATCAAAAGCATGCTGAAATCAATGGAAAGATTCCCCCTGGCTTCCAATGATGTTGGCTCCTGCCCAAAATAAGTACTTTCTATTCAGTGGCATTCTTGATCCCATTTTACTTGCAGTTTAACAAGCAAAGTTTTGTTCACACGTGTTGTGAAGAGACTGGTACTTGGGCAAACACATGTATTTGCGTGCCAGTATCCATACTGGCACACGACTACATATGTTCACATGAGATCATGTTTTAAATATAGGATACACAATGGATTGATCAGTGTTATTTATGCTGATATACAGCCTAGAGTTCAAGAATTAGAGCATACAACACTAAGTGCTGTGTCAGTGAGTAAAACAAAGGCAGTTCCTGCCCCATAGAATGCTCACAATTTAAAAAAAAAAAGGAGAAAATGCAACAGGTAACTAAACAGACAAGAGTTTGATCCTGCATTCATTGAATAAGTGACAAAATTGCCTTTCACCTCATTGGTGCAGGAGGAGGTCTCTAGTTTACAGAAAAGCTGCAGTAAAGCTTAATTAGCCCCCCACCCCACCCTCAAGTCAGGGGCCATGATGCCATGCAGCTTAGAGGGAACCTTGATGTCAGGTGCCAAGTTATCCTCAACTGCCTTTCATTTTAATAGATTTTGAGTGTTTTGGGCAGGTCACAGTACATACTCATTATCTAGCAGGACTGGGCTTTAGCAAAGGACAAACAACTTTTTGCTTAGCAATCAGGGATGACTAAGTGATTACTCCCATTCTCTTGTTCATTTTAAGCAGGATTTGGCCATAAACAAGGCTTCTCAAATCAGATGCATGGAGGTGTGAATGCCACAAACCTCTAATGAACAGCAATGAGAGATTTTTTTCAATAATACCCTGAAAATGTTCATTGTAGCTCATGCTAAAGGCATCTGTTAGACTGTCAGTTTTTATTCAACTGTAGAAACTGTTCTCAGCTGAATTCAGTCTTCTTCCCTCCCCACCCCCAACCCCCAGCCTTGCATGGCAGAGGATATGTGCAGACAACAATACACTCACATTAAATACAATCTCTTCTATGTATTTAAACTTTTGATGCTCAGTTGACTCAGTGACCCATCTGTAGTGTCCAGAATTGCATTAACCAGTTCCAGGCAGCAGAGACAGAAATTCCTTTCATTCATCAATAGATAAGGAATTTTGACAACCCTCCCTTGGGATCAAGGGGTGGGGAGAGGGGGAGAAGCAAGATGAGATTACACTGTAATAATGTAAAGAGCATAGTAAAGGAGCCAAAGAAAGACTGAGGGAGGCTTGAAGGCCGCCCAGGCAGACTAGGAGACTGCTATCAGAATTAAACAAGAGAGAATCCAGACCCCCCTTCTACTTTTCTACCTGTTTCTTCTCAATGTCACTATCAGCCTGCACACTGATATAAAACAGACCCAACAAGTATTCCAGTAACTTTTCAAGACCACCAGGGCAAAAACAAAAAACATTCAGGGCTTGACACTTAACCAAGGCAACATGCCAAGCTTATCACATGTGAAAAAGGCTTCTCTAGAAAAATAATCATCTTCATGTTCACAGGGGCAGGGTGTTAGCTCTCCAAGGAGTCCCATGTATTTTCCATCCTTTTAACCAAAGGAGTCAAGAGGCTCTTTGCATGGAAATTCAGATCTCCCAACAACTTTCTGGCAACTACAGAAAAGGGGAAAGAACCTATGAATTCTTTTGTTAAGTTGTATCACTGACCACAGAGGAAGACTTGGAGCCATGGAGGTTTAGCTACTCTGCTGACTACCTCTCGGGGCAATCACTAATAGCACAGACTGGAGGGGGACACAATTCAATTTTGAGGCAACCCTTGAGGTTTCAAAATGTGTCTTTGTCCCACACTGAACCTTTCTGCAAAAAATGGAGCTGGGTCAGAGAGTCCATTTTTGAAGCAGGCTCATGATTAGAGCATTTGCCTGCTCACTTAATTCACAGCAACTTCTTCAGTCCTGATCACTCAGACTCAGGGACTTGCACTTTAGCCTCTCACATCCTAAGCCAGGGCCTGAACCTCTAGGCCTAGGACAAACAGACAAGCCGACCGACTCTCACATAACCTTCATGGTAAAAAATGATAAAGATGCATTCATTTTGCTTACAAGTGTTTCAGCTGTCTCAAACAGTTTACGCTGGCAAAGTGTTATTTCTTTGACATTGTCCCAAGCAGGTCTAATCACCAACATCAACCTTTGATCCTGGTCCTTGTCACCCATTCTAGCAGGGGTACATATCTGTGGGTTCAATTTAGTGTCTACAGTTTTTTTGGTGGCTGTAGCATTGGTCATCTAGTTGTGAAAACCCACAATCCTGTGAGGTACCAATGGACTCAACACTTTGAAGTCTCCTAAGTACTAAATATTGATGCCCATGCTGTCAGTACTCTAACTGTAACTCTAGCTGTGCTGACATGAATATTTAAAATTTGACTCCACATTTCCAATAAAGCAAGTTAATTTAATCTTCTGTCTCCACCAATGGTTTTCCTTAATATTAAGTCATTTCGTTTTCAGAAGGTCCCTGCCCTTGATGCCTTAGAGTTCAACTCAATAAAACGCTCAAAGTGCCCCTTTATGCATCTTTGTTTGAAGAATAAGGATTTGATCCTGCAAAGTGCTGAGTGCATACATTCCCACTGAAGCCAATAGGAGTTGAAAGAGCTCAGGACCTCACTGGATCAGAACGTCACTTGCTGTAAAACCCACAAAAAACAAAAAAGCCGCACAAATTTATTTGCACATTTTAGACATGCAGGCAATAAGGTACAACTTCACTGTTCTCAGAGGTGGGGAAAACACAAATTTGTGAAATTCCTCCTTGGAGGAAAAAAGAGTTAGTTGTGTACATTATTTCTACTGGAGGCAGGAGGAAAATTTGGAGTATTAATTGAACTAGTACCCAATATTAGCAGATTTTGATGCGTAAACTTTCATTTCTCGTTGGAAATGAGCTGCATGACATGGACAGCTACAAATGAGAGTGATATAGAATTACAAACTAAAATCCATGACTGGTTGAAGATCATTCTTGCTTTGCTAGTTTTTTAGTATACTTTGAACACCAATACACATTCTATACAGTGTCAGGATGTCTATTGTCATGGGGATTGTGGCAGATCTCATTCATGATTTCTGACTATACAGAACAGGAAGCTGAGATAAACATAGGGTTATTTTTGAGGAAACGAACAACAGTTATCACAATGATTCCTCCATTAAAGCAGCAATGAAAGATGCAAAGAATTTAATTACCTACATGCAGAAAAGAATAAGTCCAAGTGAGGACTGCATTAGTCACATCACTAGATTAATTTATTTCTTTTATTTATATATATAAATAAGAGTTTTTCCTGTGGGACAGAGTGACATCATCATGTCACTCTGCAACCCACAGACGCCGCCCTTGCATGGGCTCCCTACTCTAGACACTATTCAGGGATGGGCAAAGCCACCTGGCAGCCCTGCCAGGGCAGATTCCACCTCCTGAAAGACTGCGGCCAGAGCTGAGTGAGCAGGACCCTTGGGAGGCAGAATCTGCCTTGGCCGGTTGCCAGGTGGCTTTGCTGATCCCCAAACAGTGTCCGGGGCAGGGAGTGATGCCATCCAGGGCCTAGGTGCCTCACTGGATCAGCCTGACATTTATTTATTTCTCAGGGAACTATTTTATTATTTACCCTAATTTTATCTGAATGAACCACACATACACCAACTCTACAGCTGCTCAGAAGTGCCTATTTTCTGTTTCCCCAGCTCTCCGGCTCTTCGACACATGACAAGTCAAAAGTCATGTAGTATTTCCCTTCTTAAAGTCTGGATTATGAGCATTCCAATTCCCTGCACGCCCCTAGGGTCAGTCATTATAGTTAACCCTCCCTAACACCTTCAGAGGCAGCACTGGATTGCTAGGTCACAGGGAAGGCTGAGGCCAGCTTGTGTGAAGGACTAGCCAGCCTGCTGCCGTCTTACTCTGAAATTGTTACGTACAGGATTTTTCTATTCACTGGGCTCTACTAGGACAAAGCTGGCTTTGCTGCTAAGAGGTCCCTTTCTTGACTCAGGCTGTGTTTACTCATGGCTTCTCTATTTGCCCTTAGGGCAAGTGGGGGGGCTTCCCATTAAATCTTTCACTTATAGATAGTCTGAGAATGCCTGTTCTGAACACATGGCTTTCTTTCCTCTTCTCTCAGAGCTACTTGCTTTCCTGTGTTCCAGCTTCCTGGCCCATATGCTCCCTTCCCATACATGGCACAGAGGGCAACAGATGGGTGATAATCATGCGGAAAAAGGCAATTGGAAGCTATGCAGAGGGGAAAGGCAGCTCTGTGGCCTCGTGCCTTGGCAATACAAAGCTACCACCAGCCATCCACAGCTCTCACATCACAGAGTCACTTGGTGATAAAGAGGCCCGCTGGAGAAGGAAAGAAGAGGGGAGTAGCTACTGCAGGGCATGTTGACATGGACCTCAAGTTACAATGTTTGTCCAAGGCACATCAAGAGATACCAACGGTCTGAGCATCAGTAAATCCTCCTCTGCACCAATGGTGCACTCCCCACAGGGCACGGATAGTATTTCTTTGTGTCGTCTTCAGTTCTGTGTAGATAGTGATTAGCAGAGAATAATCACCCCTTGCTGGAGGGGACTTATGCATACAGCCACTGAGGGAAGCCAATGGCAGTGTGTTCTGGGAGACAATTGTGCTACCAGTGATGGATGAGACCTGACATACATAAAGGGGCATGCCAGTGTGGATGGAAGTCTTTGAATCTTGTATGTTTGACCTGGAATTTCCAACAGCTATTTGGCCTCTGTATTTTCAGAGAACCATGTCCCTTCCCACATCAGCAAAACAAAAGCCATGCTACATGTGAGGTGAACAGTCCTATCTAAGTGCGGTCCAGCCTCTGAGGGCTGTATTCAAAATACATGTCTCTTTAGTGACTAACTGTCCCAGAATGATGGAGAGCAACACAATTGTTAATCTGACAATTCATCAACCACATTGATCTGTTAAACTTTAGAGGTTTGGGTTTTGTACATTTTCATTCTGGTGTTCTATACAAATAAATAGATGGCTCTCCGTATTGCCTGAAACTATTCCTCAAAGTACTTCTTTCCCCTTAAATAAAATTTGCAGATAGCCAGCCAATAAATAATAATAAGAGTACGCTGACAGTGATCTATATTACCTATGTAAAAGTACATGTGCTATATTACACATATAATATCTGCTGCTATCTTTCTAGAGGTTTTCAGTATATTTATACAAACCCACACCTTAAACTTAATCTTAGTGTAAACAGGCACCGCTTCAAGTGAAGAGTTACACCAACATGTACTGGAATTTGTCATACCTGAGGGGAAAGAGTAGTTAGGTTACATAATTAGTTTTGAGCCAACTCGCAGTTTGAACAAAGGGCAACAGCACAACTCTTTGGGCAGTAGTGAAATGTCTGATGTTGGGACATGAGGCATGGACACCTGCATTGGGAGAAATTGGGATCAGAGGGAGAGCGCTGCTAGGTTTGAACCCCAGTGTAATGTCTTTAGGGTGCCATCCATCTGTACTGAGGATCGCCGTGTCAGAGTGCTGACTTCAGTGGAAAGTAGCACAAGCTTAAGAGATGCTTCTGTTCTCCCTTTGACAATCCAGTAGGGCACAATCCCATTGTCTCTAGCTGACCCATTCTGCTGCTAGAAGGCTCTATGTCACTTTTTGGAGCATCCCTTCCTTGAGAATTTTCATAGCAAAGAAATAGAAAAAAACTGGGGTCATAAGTGACAAGAGAAAAAGAAAGGGAGTTGACTTTTTTGGAGTGTGGAGAAAGGTGGCTACAGAAGACTGGGAGCAAATATGTAGAACGCTGTGAGGACAGTAAACCAAGGAACCAAAAACCACAGGGCAAAGAAAGGACCTCTTTCCCCCATCCTACAGCTCTTTACAGCCAAACAAACAAACAAACAAACAAACAAACAAACAAACGCACCAAGCCTTCCTGCAGGGGGGGAAAAAAAGGAAGATTAATCAAGAACTGATGGTCTCTTTAGGAAAGATGTTTTTTAAATGGTTACCAGGCAAATGGTAATGTATGTACTAGTACATACTGTCCCCACAGTCTCAGGAAATATATTTTCTCTTGGATAATAGTTTTTACTTTTTTTACCCTTAGAACAAGTCAATATTTCTATAGTAAAAACACAGAGTTAAATATTCACATTATTCTTCCCTAACAGCCATCTCTTATATTTGCCACTCTGGTTACCAATCTTTAATGCCATGCCTTCAGTAATAAGGCACTCTCTAGGCAGTCATTTTGAAGGGTTTTCTGCAATGTCTCAAGTGATGTTCACTGAGGCCACAGGCCAAGGGACTAGGGCTGTATGAGAAATGTCACAACACCCAGATATGTAATTCCTGGAGTTATGAAATGAAAAAAACATTAAAAAGCTAATGAAAAGAAGGCCTGCCTAGGTACTTAATGGATATTGGTGACATAGCTTGTTAGGATATAATTACCAGCCAATCAGAAAGCTCCATTTGTGTCTTTAAGTCCATTTTATAATAACTATAATGATAGGATGTTATTGCTGCCCCATTCAGCCTTCATGCAGAGAGCAATGATACAATTCGGAATACATTCTGTGGCTTGACAGACTAGGACCAATTTTATTTTAGCTATTCAGTTTTCCCTGCCAGGCATTTCAGTTCGAGAACTAAAACCTTCACATTCAAAACTTTTTTCCAAGACTAACAGCTTCAGATGTTTAGTTTGGCTGGAACCAGGTTAGTAATACTGGCCACCTGTAAGAAAAATAAGACATTCCTACAGATGGAAGTTCTGAGCTATAAGGCATAGTTCTTTAAAAAAAAAATTTTTTTTAAAGGAAAAACTTGGGAGATCATTACAAAGTAAAAACCCAAGACAAGATACCAACATCTAATAATCCCTCATGACCTCTTGAGTGCCACACAGATGTACGGACAAAAAAAAAATCCACAAAACATCTATACAACCACGTCTAAGACTTCTATCACTACAGAATATGCTACCAGAAAGAATCTTGCACTGGTGAGAAGAGGGATAATATTTTTATATGATCCTGCAGATGGCCATCCATAAAATGTGGTAACTAGAAAAACATACAACGTAGATTTCACACACAAAAGGTTTTCACAGCACAAACTGTGGTGTGACAAAGCAGCCTAAGAGAACCCTGTAGCACACAAGTATATATTAGAGAAAAAGGCTGTCATGTAGTGTAGCAAATGTGTGTTTCATTCATTAACAGTTACATGACTGGTCTTGGACTTTGCCATCAGATTAGCAATCTCAGGGTTAATGAATTAAAAATAAATGTGTGCAACCTAGTTCTAATTAGATAGATTAGCACAGATCTACAGCACACAGGCAATAGAGAAATTAGGCATTGTGGAGCCCATTGAGAAAGACAAATATGGTAAAAATGAGCAGTCACAATTACAAAAGTGCATACAATAAATGAAGAAATGCAAACTAGGGTCAGGGACATGTGGGGAGACACACAAATATGGAACGTGAAAAAATATTTCAGATTTATGATCTACAACCAGTGTGCCTGGGGAGCCAGGCCTGGGACGTGGTATCTTATCCTAACATCTTGCTCTGGAAAAGCTCATGTTGGAAATCTTGCAGGGTCAAGCTCTCGCATGTAATTTCCAGTACTTCCTGCTTTCAGCCAGCTGGAAATAACATGCAAAAACTACCTTGTTTATATTTTCCTTAAACAGCGTTTTTGCCTTCTGGTTCCACCAGCAAGATATAGGTGCTTTTTTGGTTTTATAGCTAATCATACTTCAAGCCTGGTTCATTTCCAAGTTGCAAGTTAATTCTTACTTGTTTGCATTATTTTTCCTCTCCCTAGTCTATTTGCCCTTGTGGCCACTTATTTCACTGTCTCAGATTCTCAGCTGCTCCAATTTGAGAGTCTCTCAGCTGAGCATTGCAAAGAAGAGGGGGAAAAAAAGGAGTGATATGTGGCTCCCCAGTCCAGGGGCCAGTACTGTGCTTGTCTACACCCCAAGATAGTTTTGCATGACCCTAAGGCCACAACTCCCAGTGAATGCTGATGATCACCAGAGTTCATGGGCACTCTGGGCATGCCCACTTGCTCCCACTCTTGTGCTCACTAAGGGTGTGTCTAGACTACAGGGTTTTTTCGAAAAAGCTTCCCCTGCGTCTAGACTGCTGCCGCATTTTCGAAAGTAAATCGAAAGAATGCAGCAGTTTGAGACTGCGGAAAACCTTGTTTTACGCGGAATAATGCCTTTTTTCAAAAGTGCTCTTTCGAAAAAAGGCACTATGTAATGCAAACTGTGCTTTTTTGAAAGAGAGCATCCAGACTGCCTGGGCACTCTCTTTCGAAAAAGCAGCTTGCTTTTTTGAAAGTACTGGTTGTAAGATAGATGCTCTTTTTCGAAAGAGGCTTGCAGTCTAGACGTAGCCTAAGGGTGCATCTACATAGCACAGTTATTTCAAAATAACTGACATTATTTTGAAATAATGTGAGTGTCTACACAGCAATTCCATTATTTCAAAATAACGGATGGCTTATTTTGAAGTCTGTAAATCTCATTCCATGAGGAATAACGCTTATCATATATATAGTAGCCCAATGTCTGACACTCTGTAATGCTGTAGCGTTACAGTCTTGCCTCTGGGGAGCGCTGTTGCCTCCCGCCGTGGCACTCGGCTGAGTTCTGCACTGCTTAGCCGGGCCGCTGCGGGGGAGCAAGTGGTGCAAGCGGCCATTTGGGCGCCACAGTCCCCATGCAGCACCATCGTGCTGCATGGGGAGCGCAGGGCCCAAATGGCCACTTACGCCGCTTGCTCCCCCACGGCGGCCCGGCTGAGCGGCACAGAACTCAGCTGAGCGCCATGGCGGGAGGAAGAAGGGGGGTGGGGTGGTGATGTACATGGCCAGGGGGTGGGGCCCGGCCATGTACATCACCGCCCCGCCCCTCTTCGCCTCCCGCCGTGGCGCTCTGCTGAGTTCTGCACCGCTCAGCCGGGCCGCCACGTGGGAGCCCAAATGGCCTCTTGCTCCACTTGCTCTCCCGCGGCGACCCGGCTGAGCGGCGCAGAACTCAGCTGAGCGCCATGGCGGGAGGGGAAGGGGGGCGGGGCGGTGATGTACACACACCCCCCCCCCCGGCCGTGTATGTCACTAGGGTTACCAGATAGGGTAAAAAAAAAAACAGACACACTTGTTCGGGGCGGAGGGGGAGGACCGGCCGGGAGAGGAGCGGGGCTGGCTGGGAAGGGGGCAGAAAGCAGAAGTGGAGGTCAGAGGCAGTGTAGCTGGCCAGGGAAGAATGGGGAGGGGTGGCCGGTGGGAAGCAAAGCTGGTTGGGGGTGGGTGTTGGGGGCAGCGAGGCTGGCCATGGGAAATCGGGAGGAGGAACTGGCTGGCAGGGGGCAGGGAGAGGGAATTGGCCGGCGGGGAGCCAGACTCACATGGGCACATGCAGATCCCAGGGTGCTGTCCACCCCGCTCATGGTCCCAGCGAAGCAAGTCCAGCTGCGGCTCCAGCACGCGCTGGTACAGAGCTCAGGAGCAAGGACAGAGCTTCCCCTGCTTCCGAGAGGCAACTAGAGGCTCCCAGTGCCACTCGCGCCCCCTCTCCCAGCCACTCCCCCGGCCCCACCAGGCTTCCATCTGGCACCCAGCCGAAGAACCAGAAAATACTGGACATTGTACATGTCCGGTATTTTCTGATTTTTTTTTTACTGGACAGAAGGCCCGAAAACCGGACGGTCTGGTAGAAAACAGGACACCTGGCAACCCTATACGTCACTGCCCCGCCCCCTTCACCTCCCGCCGTGGTGCTCGGCTGAGTTCTGCGCCGCTCAGCTGGTCCGCCGTGAGGGAGCCCAAACGGCCGCTTGCTCCACTTGCTCCCCCGCAGCAGCCCGACTGAGCGGCGCAGAAGTCAGCCGAGTGCCACAGCGGGAGGTGAAGGGGGGCGGGGCAGTGACGTGCGGCATGACAGCAGCTCCAAGCCCCACCCCCGGCTGTGAACATCACCGCCCCGGCCCCCTTGCCAAGCGCCATGGCGGGAGGTGAAGGGTGGCTGGGCGGTGACATACACGCCCAGGGGGCGGGGCCTGGATGAGCGTGCATCCCTGACAGAGACAGAGGAGAGTGGAGAGAGAGTGAGAGGCAGGAGGAGGAGGAGAAGAGAAAGGGAGAGTGAGAGGCAGGAGGGGGAGAAGAGAAAGAGAGACGGAGAGAGAGGCAGAAGGCGGAGGAGAGCTGAGAGAGAGAGGGGAGGCAGTAGGAGGAGGAGAGAGAGAGAGATGGAGCGAGAGACCGGAGGCTCAGGAGAGAAGACTGACGTGGAGGAGAGACCTGAAAATCCCGTCTTATGACGGGCTAATTGGCTAGTTCCAAAATAGTTATTTCAGAATAGCAGAAGTGTGGATGCTCCACTGCTGCCATTTTGAAATGGCTCCTCCCCAGGGCCATTCAAAGTAATTACTCCCCAGTGCCTCCTGGGGCTCTAAATCAAGGTAGCACGTCCACATTTGGGGAGTCTGCCTCGGATTAATTTTGAGGCTTCCTTGTAGCGTAGATGCGCTATTTTGAAATAAGCTATTTTGGAAAAAAAATCCAAATAGCTTATTTTGAAATAAGTGTGCTATGTAGATGTACCCTGTGTCCAAGGCCAGAAGGTGGGTGGTGTATTGACTCTGTGCTACAATCCGATCTAACACTCCTTTGTGTATGCAGGCTGATACAAAGGGGGTGTATTCTGGTGTAGAATCTGCCCTGATATCTTTAAATCTTACTTATGAACAGTACTGGAAGGCTGTAACTTAAAAACCCCTTGTGCTCCATTGCTTTGAATAGGGACATAATTCTACATTTGCAGGGGGATTCACTAGATGATCTAATAGGTCATTTCCATCTCTAATTTCCATGATTCTATAGTGCTATGCAACTTGATTAAAAAGGCTCAGCAAAACAATGCTCTTCCTGAGGCAATAAAAGGCAGCCTGACTGCTAATGGCAAAACTAGTGAGAAGACAAAGCAGGTGTGTGCTTAGAAAAGCAAAAAGAAATCCTACAAGAAGCAAAACAAATTAAAAATAAATAAATGCTTAGAGAAAAGATAGCACACCTCTTCTGAGAGACTTAGCTGATAATATAGCCCTCACAGCATGATTCAGCCCGGTGGGCATTAATAAAGATATTTTCTATTATTTTTTTTCTTCTCCCCACCCCATACAGAACTATAATAACCATTATTTCTAACTTCCAGGGAAGGAAATTTTTATAGTTCAGGAAAAATGATCGTTTTGTTTGCAAATTCAGTTAATCGGTTATATATCCTCTCAAAATGTATAGTAATGAATTTACAGCCACACATGACAAAGCAGTTAATATTGATTTCTTTTCAAATAAAAAAGTTAGACAATTGTATTTTGTTAGTAATTTTATGGGGCCCAATTTTCAGATAATTTAGATGTAAAATGTCAATGTTGTACCAGGCTGTACAAGGAAATTGAGTAGCTATCCATGCAGCTAGATTTGCATGGGCAATTACCCAATTTGCATGCATGGTCCTAGTTAGATGTATACATTTTTGCATACATAAATTCCTTGAGAACCTGTTCCATGGTGTCCATAACCTGCCTAAAATAAATTCTTCATGTGACATTAGGAAGCAGCCACCATAATTCCATAGGAGGCTTGCCAGTATTCTTTGGGAAGGAGTTTTAGACCAGGGAGTTGGACTGATAGGTAAAATTAGGAGTCAGATGGAAACTGATGTTTGCTTCCAACTAAAAACCAGAACCTTGAATTTTAACCCTTTGAATTTAGAGTCACAGTTCAGAAGCTGAACTTGTTTCTATGATTTGGAGTCAACTCCTAAACCAGGAAGGTTCTAGTTTCCCATTTATTTCAGCTGTGACTGAACTCTGATTCATAGATTTTAAGGCTAGAAAGGACTATTAGGATCATCTAATCTGACCAGAAACAGCTCAAAGACTTGGTGCTGTTGAATCATAGTTGTTATTCAGTCTTGAATCCAAACCTGAACCCAACATAAACCTAATCTGGATCTAATCACAGGCTCCTTCAGCTCTGTTTGCCTTTCTGTCCAGAAAAATTATAAAACTGAGTGGTGGGGGATGCACATGTGAAATAATGAAACCTTCAAAAAACACACTTGTCATAAGCAGATCCAGCTGTTGCAGAAGATGTTTTAGAGTGTTCCACAAGAACCACTCATGTACATTCCCATCACAATACACAGCGATTTGCGTGTGTAGCATCCATTTGTGGTTAACGGGAACAGCATGCAAACTGCAAACCCTCCCCTACATATAAACAAATCAAAGAGTATATAGGCCCACCACACCTTTCTGGATATCAGGGTGGTAAAATTAATTTGAATGCTCAAGGGAAAGCTTTGTAATCAGCAGTTTAGATTTCTTAGCTGCTTTTCATAATATCCTGAAAGACTCCAGCTGACACAGTAAAATGAACTTGAGGATTTTTTTTGTTTCTTTTTAGTCCTTTGCCCTTTGAAACTAATAGAATAAAATAATTATCACAAGAGAATGTTATGTCTGTGTAAGTCTTTTCAGTGCATTGATAATTATTGTATTTCACGTGGTCTTTTAATTACATAGTGTCTGAGATTAAAATTCAACAGCAACTCTCAACGAGAAAGTACTTTAATATCTGCAGTGCTGTTCCTGTACACTGGCATTTGAAAGATAGGCTAAAAAAAAAAAAAAAAGGAGGGAGGGGGCAGAGTGGGCATTCAGTGCTAGCATTCACATCCCTTCTGATTGCAATGCCAGTGAGCTGCACTGACTCTTTAAGCAGACCTCCCACATTTTTGATAGGATGTTTTCTAGCAGAGTGATCCACAAATATTATCATTCAATGACAATACAGTTTCATCAAGGTACATCTCAATCCACAGGATACAAGTCCCACACAACAGACGGAAAATCTGGCGCAGTGATGTGCACACTGCGTGTGTTACTTACTGGTTATTGCGGTGGTCATACCGAGTCCCGTATGGCGATGTATTAACGAATGGCATGCAAGCACCTTCTGTTGAAACATCTGCGACAGGGAAATTTCAGGCATTTTTCCAGATTTTTTTGTGCTCTGGACCAAATTTTCATTAGAACTATAAAACCTGGCAGGCAGCATTGTTGTGTATGATTTTTTAATAAACTAGGACATGCCTTTGTTAGAAGAGTGAGGAAAAGGGCTCTTAAGAGATTTCTTCCTATTACAAAAAGTTCAGAAAACATATGACAGCTAACAAAACAGCATCTCCTAACTTTTTTCTACTCCAAGAGTAAAATTTCATGACTTTTTGGATGTTTACAATGATTTACAGTTTTTGAAACATAACCAAAAGTGTAGATTTTTCTCATCTCAGATGAAACGATTCCAACAGTGGCATTACTTGACAATGCATTCAAAGCGAGTGCACCCAGCTAACACAGACTTTTAGCATCTTTGATGCCTGCTGCCAAGAATCTCACAAAGGATTTTCACTTAACTGACGAGGTCCCTCAGAAAAAAAAAAAGAAAAGAAAAAAAAAGAGAGAAAAAGAAGAAAGGGAAACAAATGGGCATGTGTTGATTTGATCTTGTATATAATGTGACCCTAACTCATAGTGTTATGCTGTTTGTTTGAACACCAAATCACACATTATCCATTCCTCACTTCCCTGTAAAACAGCCACCAGACACAACTTGAAATTTCGATTTTGTAATTCTCCCTGACATCCAATGAACACTAATGCAGAACAAACATGCTTGGCAGTAAATATGTACATTATCATTATGTAAATAGGTACGTTATCATTATAGAAAAATGATGATGTTCGTTGCTAAGTTTATATTCCCTTCCCAAAACATTAGGCAGTCTAAAGTATAATTCCCATTATACCACTGAGGCTGGAAAAACACTTTAGTTCAACAATTATTAGTATGCTGTATGTAACAAAATGTTTTCCATGTACAAAGATGGTGTGCAATTCTAAATCTTTCCAGACAAACTAATGCTGTTTCACACAGCACAATTCAGCCTTAGCAATGAACAGAAGCATTTTAAGAGTCATACCCATTTCCATGTTCAAATTGATCATATTATGACATTTTATATTGACAATGCTGCAAGCTGAGATGATAGCATTTTAAACTGAATGAGGTGAATGATTTACTACTAATACAAATTACACTGCATTTCTGAACCTTAGATGAACTAGGAATGACTGCATGTCACAGTCTGTTTGGAAATATTGCAGTGTTTACATTAAATCCACTGTCTATGCATAAGCAAGTATATCAGTACAAGAGAACTGAAATCCTTAGGCATGTGGTAAATCTTAAAGTTCTTGTGGCAAAAAAACATACTAAATTCATAAATTATGCTCAGTGCAATAAATGACAGATCCTATGCAAGTCATATAGTATATCTAGCATGTTCCTATGGTAGGTAGTACATGCATAGAGAAGTACTGGTTTCTTGTGCTTAATTTGTAATGAAAGAGGCTCCACTTCTCAAGCAACTAGGTGCAGGGATGCATGAAAGGATTTTTTTTTAATAAACTTTCAAAACTGATGCAGCAGGCCCAAAGGTGCCAGAGCTATGAACTACCAAGCCTAGAAGTGCTGGGGCTCAGACGAAGCACTACCAGTTTCCGATAGCTATCTAAAGGAGGGAGCACCGACGGAAGGACAGATAAAGTGATGTTGGATGAAAATATTTATAAAAGTTTTTATGAGAGTAAATGTGTCTTACTCTTTCTGGAAAAAAAAAAGAGGGGGGGGGGGGCTATTCCTTTACAGGCCCAGACTCATGAAAGTATGTGAATGGGTTCAAAATGTCTCAAGTTTCTGCTTTCCTTTTTTTCAGAATGCAGCTTTGAACAAAAAAAAGTCCATGTTCAGAACAGGAAGATATGCCAATTAGCGTGGAAAATGAGAGAAATTGAATTCGCTATGAAAAAGATGAGAATTTGATTCTCACAAATGTGTGTCCATTTATACCAACATACCACGTGCCATATTCCATCTCAGAAGACATTTTAGAGTTTTAATCCAGCTATGAATATGAATCACATCTGTTGTTTTAATGCCTTAACACCCTTCACTTCTGGGGTTTTGTTTTAAGGGAAGCACAAGAGGAAGCACAGCCTAGGAGTACACTCAGATCTAATGTACATGGTCAATTCCTTTTACCAATGGCATTAAAGGTCTATATCAGTGGTTCCCAAACTTTTCAGCATCACCACCCCCCCTTTTTGATTATTGAAAAACTCTCACCACCACCCCCAACAGCAAAACTTGTTGAGCAAAAAAAAAAAGGCCACACTTTTTGGCATCATGTGCCCTTTTTGATTTTTGAAAAACCCCCATCCCCCCCCAACAGCAAAACTTGTTGAGCAAAAAAAAAAAAGGAACTAACCGGGGCAGCAAAACTTGATGGGGGGTGGGGGGTCTGGATTGCCTCAGGCCCCCCCCTGGAATTTCTTCACGCCTCCCCAGGGGGGGGCACACACCCCAGTTTGGGAACCCATGGTCTATATTGTGGTAGCACCTAGCAACCAACCAGGCCTCACTAAGGTAGTTGATGAGCAGAGTAAATAGTCTATTTTAGGTACTTCCTACAGTATCAGAGAACTTCAGACATTTTGAGTTATCGACAACACATTCTTTATAGTAGTACAGTCATATTATCCCTATTATACAATGGGGAACTGAGGCATTAGGTGACTTGCCTGAGGTTGCAGAACCAGTCTGTGGTGGAGCAGGGAACTGAACTGAAGTCTCAGACTACCACCCTAACCACTTTCTACCTTGATTTAAAGAGTTTCCATTCTAAAACTCAAACTAACAAGTGAACTGGGCTAAAAACAGGAGAGAATAGGGTGACAAAAATATTAGGATGCATGCAATTATTATGCAAATGGGAACACTGATCACATAGTTTTCCCTAATAACCTGTGCATGGTTATCAATACATATGCTGTTCTTGAAAGTACAGAACAGCTCATTGATCCAGCAAAACTACATAAGGAACCATGCTCTAATTAGCCCCTGGGAGTATGGGCTCTGTTCTGACACTAACTCCGTTGGCATTTTTTCAGAAATAAGCTTATATTTAAAAGTTACCTGTGATCTGCTAGAAAAGACAAACTTCTAACTAAATAAATTAGTCTTCTGTGTGTAAAACTAAACAATTTAAAATAATGAACTTATAACCAGCACAAGCTATTTAAAACAGATAACCAGAATGGCTGACTGGAGCTGCCAGAAGTGGATTCCTAGGAAGGAAGTTATAAACCCACATGACTACACATCTCCTTGTGGAAGTCAACACATGACTTTGGTCAACTTTGGTCAACTTTGTTCAAGTGGGATCCCAATTGCCCCAAACGCAGTGAACTGTCCTTAAACTAAAAGGAAGCCAAGAGTAAAAACAATTAGAGGCCATTTAAAATATCCTTTCAGCTGCTTAGACAACCCATTTTAAGCTCTAGTCTCACACCCACAGCTATTGTAATTTACATTTAAGCTCTTTGGTCCATTATTGTTTGCTCTGCTTAGTACTGCCTTAACGTATGTTGTTTGGAGATTCCAAGGTGCCATGGTCAGTTTGATGAAGTATACATAAGCTTTTGGCACTGCATATCTGCAATATCATGGACGGTCAAGGAGGCGCCTGTTATAAAAATACACAGTGAAACACAAATGGAGGACTGCTCTTTCTCAAAGGCTAACGTAATGCATTCCTTCTGTTTAGGCTCATTTTCCAGCCTTTCACATTCTTTGTGAACAAGAGTTATAAAACAAGCCTGATGCAGGCCAATTATTTTTGCTTTGAAGGCCATTAATCAAGATTGACTAAGAAAATGAAGACAGCTAAGCAAAATTTCATATGTGACTAGAGTGAGATTAAAATAAAACCAGATGGGGATGGACAGAGACGCAAAGCATTTTTTTTTAAACTCGTGTAATAAATGTCTTTTACAAATTACAGCACTCTTATTTTCTTACAGTAAATCAAATTGGGTCATAATGTACAAGTGGTCTCATTGCTGAAATGTCAAAAATAGAACCTGCCTTGTTCTCCCAGAGTAATTCCTCAAATCTAAACCAGCAGTGTGGCCTGACAGCCTATAAACCATCTACCTGGATGCAGATCAGTTTTAAGGTAACTATCTGTATCTGATAGATGCATTTCTCAAGCCCGCAAAGTAAGCCATGTATTTAAATCTATAGAATTCACTGTTCTTCAGCATCTGAATTTGCAATCCCTCCATGTATAAAATCCCCTCTGAAGTTATGGGATTGCTATAGCCAGGATTTTTACAATACAGGGTATAAATGTATCAGTTTGACACAGTTACCAGAGTAATGAGTGGCCCACACACCTGGAAAAAGGGCTCATTTGCAATTGTGTTTTTTTCTCTACAATGTGTAAGATATCACATTGTGGATGTTGTTTCACATCCAGGGCCCTCTTCTACCCACTGGATTATTCAGTGTAAGAGCCTACCATGTCCCCCCCCCCCCCCCCCCCCCCCCAACAGGGAGTTTATGCTTTGTATTAGAAATACAAGAATATTAAAAACCCTAGCTCAGTCTATGTAGCCTATATATGGTATATACACTGTATTTTTCTTTTTAATATTAGGATTTCTGCTCTGCATTTTTGCAGTTCATTGCTGTTCCTGATAGCTCTTTCCATTCTACCAGGTTTTCTCATTGAATTCTCTCTTGTTGCCCATTTTCCAATCTCATTTAGCTGAAATGGTTGCCCAACAACATGCAAGTGTGAACCAATCTTTTGAATCCAGGATGGTTTAGGTTTGAAAGGACGGAAAAGTTCACACAATTTCTGTTCTTCATGCTCCAATCTCTTCACAAACAGTAGGTCACATAGTAGAAACTTAAAGCCTCAGTACATTCTACTTAATTCCGTTCTCAGAACAAGAGAAGTCAGGTGGCAAGCTTTCAAGGGAAGCTCATCCAAGGGGGAAATTTAATACTCACCTTCCTAGACCCTTAGTCATTTCATGAGACTGCCCTCTGCTTGATTCATTCATTCCCACCCAAAGTCTATCTTCCCTAAACTTAGGTCTTCAGTCTCCACCCCCAATTCCATACTTGAAGGGATAAAATTGCAGAGGCACAGTTACTGCTGTTCACAGTAGTTTTAATCAGATTTCCATCTGAAATTCCTCAGGTAAGCCAGAGGAACATGGAGCAAACAGGCCCTGTTTTTACTCTACACAATTTAAGGGATGGAGCTTTGGTGGCATATAACTCTACCAACACTCTTATACGGCTCTCATTATGGTAGTATTCAGCTGTTGAGAGTATGAAGCTAAGCTACTGCGCTCACATTTCCAGATGTTTTAGGGGTTTACTGATGCATTTTGCTCCAATCTGGTATGCAGCAGAAGGGAGCACGTGGCCCAATTGCTAATTAATTCCTAATTAAAACCCAACTCTAAAGCAGAAAAAAGGTGGCGGTAAAGAGGTTGAGATTTTCCCAAATCCACATCTGAGGTAGAAATCTAAGTCCATATTAGAACACAGAGCCTGTAGACTTCGAGTCCTGTACCCAGATTGCACCTCTACAAATAGGCAGGACACAAACTCATAAAATGTAACAGCTGCTCACCAACTTGTGAACCTTTTCTCATCCCTCCTTAAATTTTTCCCCAAGACCCTCTCCTGAGTTGTCAGCTAAGTACCACATTTACTCATGCCTGATCTAATAAATTAGACATTCAATACATTATTCCAGGTGACACTGTGGAAAGATACCCTACCTCTTTCCGTAGATCATGGTTGTGTAGAGCTAGCTGAAAAATTCAGTTAAATTATTTAGGAAAAACTGTCATAATTTTTCACATGTCTCTATTTTTCCATGTCTCTATTGTCTGCTCTTTAGAGCTAACCTCGTTCAGGTGCTGTGTAAGTCTAATGCTACATACTCAGAATAGATTCTTAAAATAATCTGCAAACACTCCTTGATAACTTCAGTGAGGCCTCTGTTCACTGACAAATTTTATATCAAGAAGTTTAATTAATATATAATCTACTTTTTCCTATTCTAGGGCCACATCATGATCTCCCAATGACTTCAATGCTAACAAGCTCAGCTACTAATATATGACAGCCATTTTAGTGCTACTAAGCTGCCTGCCTTTTTTTTTTTAAAATAACTACTGCAAGAGCGTCAGGAAAAGGCAAACTAAAAATTCTATTCAGCCTAGCTCCTGATCCTGCACCCCCTCCCACTTCCATTGCCTTCATTGGGACTCAGGAGACCTCAGCACTTCCCTGGAGACCATCAGCCTCTTAGAATCATATCTCAAATGCAGCAGTACAATTGTCAGTTTTTGTATGCTTAGCATATGGAGTCTTCATAGAGCTGTAGTATCCCACCATTGCTGCTGAACTTAAATCCTATTATCAAACCAGTGCACAGAAGTTGTGTGATCAATTCTCGCTAAGTTCTTTCATGGTGTTAGGTTTCCCAGGTGCTTGCCAAAGTACAGCCTGCTCTGTGGACAGTAACACCTGACTGTGAACTCTGCAAGCTCCTCTGCTTTTCTGCTCAGGTGTTTCTTTTGTCACACAAACCGGTAATTGTCTGCAGGTGTGCTGAACTGTTGGCCGTAATATAGTTCCAATACATGCTTCAGTAAAACAGGAAAGACTTAATCCAGAAGAGATTTGGCCTGCAGTGTTATACAGGCTTCCCATTTAAACTCATCATTGCCTGGCATACAAAATAAAACTCCTTTCAACCCATGCAGAAGGACCATGCCATTTCAACAGATGGCTGTAAGTGTTAGCAGCTGAAAGACCAGGTATGTTGTTGTTGTTTTTTTAACCACACATGTTTACTGAGGATTTCTATCAATCAAATTGCCCAAAGGCTGCCAGTCCTGGTCTTGCATTGCTGTGGTAAAGAGGATTTATCATCACTAAACTAGATTTATTTTTCTGTATAAACAATAGCTTCTGGGACTCTGTAGCCAACAGAGGTTTTCTGGCTTACTTTAATCAAGTGGAATTAATGGCAGAGGCTGATAGCAGCAACAAGGCAGGAAACAGAATCATGGAAGTCAGTTTATGATCTATGACCTTTCCCCAAAGAGAGGGGGAAATCTAATGGGTAATGCACAGAACTGGGAGCCAAAAAATGTGACTTTGATTTGAAGTGCTGCCTCTAGCTTCCTGTATGACCTTGGGCAAGCCACTGAGTTTGCTGTGCCTCCATTTCTCTGTGAGAATGGCAGAGTGGAGATAATATTACACTTCTTACAGACAGGCTTGGTGATGGGCAATACAGAAACCCTAACAGAGAAAGCCATCTCCAAAGGAAACTGACAGTCCATAAGATTGACTGGTAGTGAATATCAATTTTAGACCTTAAATGCAGTACCAGTATAAAAATATAGGATTTTTCAGAGAAGCATCTGCTAGATGCTAAGAAATTACATCACTCTGGGCATTTAGAAAACAAGGTAAATTTTCTAGGATGCTGTTTGCATTTTTAAATTATGGTTTCCATTACAGGCATTAGCTGTAGCCATACAGACGCTAATGTTGGAATTTTCAAGGAGTACAGGAGTCAGAGATCAGTGTCACAGGTGACATGCCAGCGCTAAGGGTTAGAGCTGAAGTGAGAGATCAGGAAATGGAGCCAAGGGTCAGAACGAGGTTACCTAGAGTGAGGAAACACTGTGGCCCCAAGAGAGAAATAGCATTCACCTATGCCTACGATAGAGCCTTTCAGCAGCCACTCAATTGGTAGTACAGGTGCTGCTGGACTTAAATCAATCTGTTGACCCTTCCAACCAATGGAGTAGTGCAGTCAATCACACAGCCCACCAGGCCAGCTGTGCTCATTAGGTTGTCTGGAGATTAGCTCTGAGGCAGTCCCTGTTTCTAGAGTAGCTCTGCTACAGGCCTTTATTCTTGACAGCTATGTTCTTTCACCAGCGTAAGAGGTTTTGGGAATCTTTTCAACCAGCATTCAATGCAGTATAGAGTACACTACTTCTAATATGCAAGCATAAGAGGGAGAGTAACTTAAAATTCACTTCATGAGTATTTGGGTCTGCAAAACTTGGTATTGACCAGGAATTTTTGAACAAGCACAAAAGCACCACTTAAGTGATTCAACTTTAAAGTCACACAAGTACTTATGGAGGTCTGCATACCACTAAATCTCTATCCTATCTGTCCCCCTTAGGCTCTGTAATTGTGGTATCTAAACTCTACCAATTAATGTCTAGTTGGATGTGCAACATTAAGCCAAGTTTAGTCATAAGACAAAAATATTAGTTCACCTGGATTGATCGGTCTTCAGCTATTGTTAAGAATGTGCCGATCACAACACGTCCACCATTCTTCTCGCACTCTTGCCTTTCTTCTCCACGTTTGTCCAAAACGTTTAACAATGTCATCTTCCCATCTTCTTGGAGGCCGACTGGTTGGTCTTTTCTGTTCTCGCGGGTACCACTCAGCAATAATTGCCGTCCACCTATTGTCCGTGAACCATGCTGTGTGGCCTGCCCATTGCATTTTGTTATATCTGCTTTCCACGATAATATCTTTCACGCCGCTGTGTTCTCTGATCATTTCATTTGGAATACGATCCAGAAGGGAAATTCCCAACATAGCTCGCTCCATTGCCCTTTCAGCTACTAATAGTCACTACTCTTCTCTCTTCGTCAGTGCCCATGTTTCGCTGCCATACAACATGGCTGGCAGCACTGTTGAATTGAAGATATTTGTACGTGTGGTCTTATCAATTTTTCCTTTGAGGACATCCTTGATGGAATTGAATGCACACCATCCTGCCCGAATCCTTCGTGAGAGTTCTCCGTTCAGGTCTTAGCTCATATTAACTTCTTGGCCCAAATATGTGTACTGTTCCACTTCTTCGATTTCTTCTCCTGTTATCATTATTCGGGCTTTTCGTAAGATGTCTGATCGCATGCATTTCGTTTTGCAGCGGTTCATTTTCAGACTGACCTGACTGCTTTTCTTGTCAAGTCTTCATAGCATGCCCTGCAATTGGTTGGTGCTTTCGGCAATTAATACAATGTCGTCCACAAATCTGAGATGAGATAATCGTTCTCCATTTATGTTGACACCACTCCTCCAATTGATCTTGTTCATAACCATTTCGAGGCATGCAGTGAATAGTTTCGGTGAAATCGTATCTCCTTGCTTCACGCCTTTCTCGATTGGGATACGGAGGGGAGTTTCGAGGAGAGTAATATCTGTTGTACATCCAGTATTCGCTTCCTTCAACAAATTGATGAATTGCATGTTAATGCCCTGCTCTGTGAGTGCCTTTAATAGTGCGTTGAACTCGACGCTATCGAAGGCCTTTTCATAGTCGACGAAAGCAATTCACAGCGGAAGTTTGTATTCCCTCGCTCTTTCTAGGAGCTGGCTAAGGGTAAATATATGGTCGATTGTGCTGAAATTTCTTCTAAACCCTGCCTGCTCTCTCAGCTTTTGTTCATCCAAGCTCTGTGAAAGTCGGTTTGTTACCACCTTTGTAAAGAGCTTGTAAATATGAGAGAGTAGGCATATAGGGCGGTAATTCTTAAGATTTTCTCAATCGCCCTTCTTGTGCAGCAAGATGGTATTCGAGTCCTTCCAGCTTGATGGTATTTTTCCTTCTTCAAGATATCAACTGAATCTTAAAGCGAGGGTCTTCCAAAGTTTTTCGCCTCCTGCAGAAATCATTTCTGACATTATTCCATCTTTGTCTGGAGCTTTTCCCTTCTTCATCTGGTACAGTGTGCTTCGGATTTGCTGACGATTATTGTGGGGACGCGTTCTTCTGACTCCTGGAGCATTGGGAGAGGGACGTTGATTCTTGATTTGAATAGTTCTATATAGAAGCCCTTACAGACCTCCTCCATCCCTGCTCTGTCAATTACTGTCTCTCCATCCTTGTTCTTCAATGCTGTTATGCTCAGTCTATACTGCATCAATTCCCGCTTGCATGTCCTGAAGCTTTTGCGTGATTCAGCGGTTTTGAGGAGTTTTTCTTTCCGGAAGTTCTCAAAGTCATCTTTCAGCTTTTGGCGTATAAGCTTGCATAGAATGGAGTACTCAAAGTTGTTACCCGAGCTCCTTTTCATATTTCTCCACTTCTCCAACAGGCTTTTCATTTTCTTCAAGATTCTTCCCTTCACCTTCTTCGGCTTTTCAATTTCAGCTGCTTTTAAGCAACATCTCAGCTTGTCAGCAAAGATGCTATAGTCCTCATCACACTTTTCCGTCTGGCTCCAGTCAAACCCAGAAATCGCTTTCTTCAGCTTTGCTTCATCAAATGTCTTCGGTCGCTGTTTCCTATTTGCCATCTGTAACGCCTTCTTTTCCACCACTTCATCGAAAATCAACTTCACTCTAAGCAAGTGATGGTCACTGCTGATGTTGAAAGGCTGCACCACAGAGATGTCTTGAATGATGCGCCTTTTATTGACTAAAATATAGTCGATTTCATTCTTGCTGTTTGCGTTTGGTGCGATCCACGTCCACCTTCTTGCAATCTTCTTTTTATACCAGGTGTTTGCCACGTACAGTTCTTTCATTTCTGCCATTGCTACTAACCTTTCTCCTCTTTCATTCCTTTCGCCACTGCCATATCTCCCTATGAACTTTTCGCCATCTTTCCCTCGTCCGACCTTGGCGTTAAAGTCTCCCATTGTGACAGTGTAAGTGGACTTTTGTGCGAGGGCTCTTTCGAGCTCTCGGTAGAATTCTTCCACTTCTTTGTCCTCACTTGCACTTAGAATAATAGAATCATAGAGCTGGAAGAGACCTCAGAAGGTCATCAAGTCCAGCCCCCTGCTCTAGGCAGGACCAATCCCAACTAAATCAATGCACCCAGGACTTTGTCAAGCCGAGACTTAAACACCTCTAGGGATGGAGACTCCATTACTTCCCTAGGTAACCCATTCCAGTGCTTCACCACCCTCCTAGTGAAATAGTTTTTCCTAATATCCAACCTGGACTTCTCCCACCACAACTTGAAACCATTGCTCCTTGTTGTGCCATCTGTCACTAGTGAGAACAGCCTTTCTCCATCCTCTTTGGAACCTCCCTTCAGGAAGTTGAAGGCTGCTATCAAATCCCCCCTCACTCTTCGACTCTGCAGACTAAACAGACCCAACTCCCTCAGCCTCTCCTCATAGGTCATATGCTCCAGCCCCCTAATCATTTTGGTTGCCCTCCACTGGACCCTCTCCAATGTGTCCACATCCTTTTTGTAGTGGTAGGCCCAGAACTAGACACAATACTCCAGATGTGGCCTCACCAGAGCCGAATAAAGGGGAATAATCACATCTCTGGATCTGCTGGCAATGCTCCTCTTAATGCAACCCAATATGCCATTAGCCTTCTTAGCTACAAGGGCACACCGTTGACTCATATCCAGCTTCTCATCCACTGTAACCCCCAGGTCCTTTTCTGCAAAACTACTATTTAGCTGGTTGGTCCCCAGCCTGTAACAATGCTTGGGATTCTTCCGTCCCAAGTGCAGGACTCTGCACTTGTCCTTGTTGAACCTCATCAGATTTCTTGTGGCCCAATCCTCCAATTTGTCTAAGTCACTCTGGACCCTATCGCTGCCCTCAAGCGTATCTACCTCTCCCCCTAGCTTAGTGTCATCTGCAAACTTGCTGAGGATGCAATCCATCCCCTCATCCAGGTTGTTAATAAAGATATTGAACAAAACCAGTCCTAGAACTGAACCTTGGGGCACTCCGCTAGAAACTGACCGCCATCCTGACATCGAGCCATTGATCACTACCCGCTGGGCCTGGCCTGCTAGCCATCTTTCTATCCATCTTACCGTCCATTTATCCAATCCACATTCCCTTAACTTGCTGGCAAGAATTTTGTGGGAGACCGTATCAAAAGCCTTGCTAAAGTCAAGGTATATCACATCCACTGATTTCCCCATGTCCACAGAGCCAGTTAACTCATCACTTGTGGGGGCATAGGCCTGGATGACCTTGAGGGTAGCCTTTGACTCTATCTGAAGATGAAGCACACCAATACGTGATGATATTAGCTGGCATGATATAACTTTCAAAGACCAGTCCTTACTGACGATAAATCCGACTCCCCCAACGTTTATAGCACCATCTCCCTTTCCAAGCCTCACAGCGCTTCCATCCCTCCAGTTGACTTCCAACTCCTTCTTTCATTGGGTTTCGCAGACACTGAGGATGTCGCATCTTATCCTTTTCTTTTCCTCCATCAGATGGTTTAACGTTTCCTCCCTCACCAGCGACCTACAATTGTAAGTACACATAGCGAGGGTTGTCCTTTTCCATGTTGGCTTACCACCTGACATTTTTGTCTGCCTCTCATCGCTCAATTTCCACTCTGCCACTGTAGAATGGTTCGATGACACTCACGGGACTAAAATCCATTTACTCCTGTTGCTTTAGCCATTGACTTCAAGCCATCCCACTGGCTAGGTGGGCAGGCATGTGTACCTCCTCAAATTTAGCTAGCTTCCAACCTCTAAGGAGAGGGAAAAACAGAGAGCAATCCCCTCCCTGGATTGGATAGTCTGACACCTTTGTAGCATGGTTAGACCTGTCAGGGCATACACCCCACTACCATAGCTGTCAGACGGCCAGGGTCACCGCTGCACCACGATGACGCATTGAGGTAGGATTTTGCAGTGGATTTTAATTATTTAACTAATTAAATATTCGTTAATTCTTTTAAAACTAAAGAAAACTTGCAGAGTGTGCATACAGTGTAAATAAATAATGATAAAATAACTATTTTATGCAAATTCTTATTCATGTTCATAGGAGTCATAACCACCCCGGTACAACTTTTGCTCTATAAGCTGAGTAAGTCATTTAACTTTACAATGGAGGTTAAAGTGAGAGGATGAACTACATATGGATATATCAAATGAAAACTGGGAGAAGAGCTGGACAAGAGTCTGGAAAATATCAAATTCACCCCTCCTCAGATTCTTCCAAAGCCAGATTCTTAAACAATTTATTGGACACCTGAGGAGTAGTTAAATCAGGTTTTTCACCTGATGGAAAATGCATATTGCAGAGCAGACAAACCCATTACATCTACTGATTTTCTTATTCTAAAGAGATTGATTGATATTTCTAGAAGCCTCCTCTGTTATCTAGGAATCTCATTTTAGTCCCAGTTTTGTCTACATTTTCAACCTTCTTCATTTCCTCTGAAATGGGTCCTTGTAAGGCTGTCAGTAGCTCAGGCCTGCACCTGGGATTACATCTTCATACCAGTTAGATAATGGAGTTAAGTGAGCAGCCACACAGTGAATCATTAACTTGCATTTGAGGATAAGAACACTTTCTGTGGGTGCTCTTTAATCTGCTCAGGTTGCCTCTTAGTTTTCAGGTGGAGTCTGAGTCTGGAGTGAGGGAGGGGGTTAACTATGGTATAAAGGTCTGAATGGCTTTGGAGTTCCCTATGTGAAAAAGCTACTTTTTCCTCCTATAATAGGAAGAACTCACCACTGTGGCATCTTCTCGTGGCCACAAGCTCAGTCCTTCTACAAGACACTCCTTTGGTAGTATCTCAGTGTGATCACTTCCACTCTGGATCCATGTCACGGTAAGGATCACAGTATTTTCTTCAGGACATAGCCCTCCAGCCATGGCCCACTCTGTTCTCCCTCTTGGGGGGGGAGGGGAGAACACTCCTCTGTCCACTCACTGACCTCAGTGGTCAACTGCTGTCCAATCTTCTAGCCCCTTGCCTCAGTAGCAAACTACAGCTCTTCACTGGCCATTCCCCTTAGTAGCAAGTGGGGGAAAAGGATGGGAAACCACTCCAAGTCCCAATCCAAGGATCCTCGGGTATGTCTACACTGCCACCCTAGTTCGAACTAGGGTGGCTAATGTAGGCATTCGAACTTCACAAATGAAGCCGGGATTTAAATATCCCAGGCTTTATTTGCATGTTCCGGCGCCGCCATTTTTAAATGCACCGTAGTTCGAACTCCCTGCCCGCGGCTATACGCGGCACGGACTAGGTAGTTTGAATTAAAGCTCCTAATTCAAACTACCATTACTCCTCCTGCAATGAGGAGTAGCGGTAGTTAGAATTAGGAGCTTTAATTCGAACTACCTAGTCCGTGCGCGTGTGGAGTTCGACCACGGGCATTTAAAAATGGCGCGCTGAACATGCAAATAAAGCCCAGGATATTTAAATCCCGGGCTTCATTTGCAAGTTCGAATGCCTACATTAGCCACCCTAGTTCAAACTAGGGTGGCAGTGTAGACATACCCCTCTAGCCAGAAGCCACATACTGCCCCTCCTCTATCTGTTTACCTCCTCTGTCCTTGTGTCAAGTCCTCAGTCTGGCAGTCATCAGCCTGGAGCTTCCTCTTGCTCCAAGTGACCCTGCCTAACACTGCTCTGTCCAGGGTGTTGGCAGTTCCCTCAACCCTTCAGGAACCCAGTACTTCCTCCCTGGGCTCTCAAGAGACAACTGATTCCTCTGCCCTGGTGCCCTCCTTATATATGGTTCTGCTCTGCCCTGATTGGCTGCCTACTGTGCAGCCTCTTCGCAGGGCTGCTTTTAATGCTTTCTCTACCAGTGGAGGGCAGATGCCCCATCATTCCCCCCATATGATACTGTCATTTGTGGAGCAGCTGAAATGACTCATCCTTTGGCTCTAAAAGAAGTGCATCTTTTGTGATCAGCCCTTGAATCTAGAATTTACATCCCATGCTGGTCTGGAATAACTCCAAACTTTTCCAATTAGGCAACTTGTGAGGCCCTTTTATTTGTTCAATAGGGAGGGAGAGGGCAAGAAAAGCAAGGTAAGGAATAGGATTGGAGAGGATTTCAGGAGGAGCTGGGCTTCATATTTCAGACAGGCAAGTCATTCTACTGATTGTGTTTTATAAGTAATTGTAAAAAATGCACAGAATAGCAGGGATGGGGTCTTTTAATGTACTTAAAATATTATACAAGATCACGATATTTAACATAAGTGTGCTCTGCCCAACCAACTAATGCTGCCTTAATTGAGAAGTTTTCATTTAATGGGATAAATAACTGAAAAATATTATGATCACAGCCCCAGGGGCCAAATCATGCCTCAGATCCCTGAATGTCCTAGAAGAGTAGCTGGGGTCAGTTTTAGCTCCAACATAAATTAGGGAGACTTGAGGTTGCTCCAGGTGATGCCAGCCAAAGATTGCTGGTGGGCAGTATGTTCCAGCCTTGTCTCAGTCTGCCCTGAACAAACTCCTGTGCTGGGTGAAGGGCAGAAGTTGGCACAGAGCTCTCCACCTGCCATACTGACTCTCTAGCTGCCTGCATGATGGGAGAATCCTAAGCTGTCTTTAAGTTGTAAGTGCTCTCGACACCACCCGAGGAATTTAGCACAAGCCAGACTCTGGCCCATGCAGAGTAACTTCACTCACTTGCAACTGAGCCCAATGTTTTGATTTTATAATTAGGCTTTGACACTGCATTTGAGTGTGAAGCTGGGCTTAAAGAGGGACATTCAAAAGTGTTCACTGTTGGTCTAACTGTTTTCCCATTGAACCTAGTGGGAATGTTATCACAGATGTAATCGGGCAGTTAGGCCAAAGCTGGGCACTTCTGAAAATCCCACCCAAATGTCTCAGTTCAGAAGTGATTTGTAGTTTTACTAATTGTAGAAACTATTCATTTCACCAATTTAAGTTCAGATTCTTACCTTCTATGCACTCGTGCAACCATGCCAAATAGAATGACATCAGGAAGCTGTAACAGAAGCAACCTTGCTTATCTTAAAATTGCTTATGTCTCAAACATACATATAATTTCCATTTAAAATATGAAAATTGGCCAGGGATTAGTCCATTAATCTATCTATTTTGGTACTGTGAACTTTAAAACAAACAAAAAATACATACAAGCTTTATATCTGCACAAGGAAAATGCATTTCTAACACATTTCTATGGGGTTTTTTTTCAGGCTAGCACATGTTTTAACTACAGATTGGCACAACAGACCAAAGCAGCTCCCAAGGCAGTTATTTGGGAAGGAATATATGCCATAAGGATATTCAATGATAGACCAGAATAGTCCTGTCTAACAGCTACATACTATGTGTTTCAATAAATCATCAAAGTGTATATTTGTCTAGTTGGTTAAAACAGAACAAGAAGTGTCTTATGATCTATGCACTGGGGGCCCTGATCCTGCAATGGGAACTGCTAGCACTGGACCTGAGTCCCTCTCTTCTGTGCTAGTGGATTCTGCTATGCAACAGCAAATTATAGTGAAGGCTCTGGTTTTGTTATGGAGGTCATGCAAGTCATGGAATCTGACTTCTAGAGACCTCTATGACTTTGGCCGTGGCAGCTCGGAGCTGCAGATCCTGTCAACTTCTCCAAGCTCCCAGCCACTGCGATTGTCAGGGGGCATCCTGATCTCCCATCCTCTCTGGGCAGCAGCCCCCCCATGCAGCTCCGGGTGCAACAGATGGTGAGGCTCTCCAGCAGTCCTTGTCACTGGTATCAGAGGGAACCCTGCAGCTTCAAGCCTCTGTCGGTAGATCCAAAAGCTCTAAGCTGCCAAAGCTCTAAGTAAAAGTCAGGGACAGGTCAGGAACTTCCATGAATTTTTTTTTTTATTGCTCATGACCTGTCCCTGACTTTTACTAAACATATCTGCAAGAAAATCTTAGCCTTAATTATAGTCTATACTTTTAAGATATTAAGAGTGTGTGTATTTGAACTGTCTCACTCCAGAATATATTCCAGTAAAGTACACAGAAGTGAGCTGAGTTTTTATGAAAGTTGCACTGCCCTATTCTCATCACTGGGAAATGGGTGCCTTTAAAGCACTGGCCTGCAGTGAGTTATTGTAGAGTTTCAGCAACCTGTGGTAGAAACTCTAAGGGCAGAGGAGGTAGATTACCCATCTTGGAGGCAAAATCCAATCCCAAGAAGCTGCTAACTAGGAAGTTATATGAGCTGCCGGCCCACCAATGTGGGGTGGGGCCGAGGAGGCAATTGCCATGGAACCCAGTGATTCAAAAGAGCCTGGGGACTCCTGATTGCTACCGCTACTACTGCAGCAGTGGGCAGAGCCCCCAGTACTTTATATTGCTGCTGGAGCACCACACAGCAAGCTCCTGGCAGCCCTGAGGCTTGCACTCCAGGTGGTAATGAGGCTACTCCCCTTCTGCCTGAGGCCCCACCACTTTGGGGATCATGGAGCTGGGCCTCCCTCACTTTGTCCAGGGGCCTGGCATGGCTGTCCAGGCTGCCTCCTCCCAGTCGGCTGCTTCTCCTAGCATGCTCACTTCACAACTGTCTGGCCCTATATGGAAGCTTGTCAGAGGGAAGCAAGGTGGGGAAGAAGGTGGACTTTCAGGTGTAACTTTGAATAATAAGGCTTTTTACAATATCTAGACAGAACACAAATGTGGCTTTCTTTTTGCCCATTTCTGCCACCCTGTGATGGAGTGTGTGCCCCACACTGACCTTGCCAGAATAAGCCCATCAGCTAATTAGGCTGCAAACAGGGAAGCTTTAGGCTGGAGTAAGCTAAATTAGAGGAAATCTCACCTAGGAGGGACATGCAGAGCTTCTGCAAGAGACTGGAAGCGTGTGTCTAAACTACATGGCTCCGTCGATGGAGCCATGTAGATTAGGCAGAAAAGCAAAGGGAAATGAAGTGGCAATTTAAATAATCGCCGCTCCATTTAAATCAAAATGGCCACCACGCTGTGCCGATCAGCTGATTGTCGGCACAGCGCGGCAGTCTAGACGGGGATCTGCCGACCCCAGAACCCTTCGTCGGCAGATCCTTTATGCCTCGTGAAATGGAGCCATGTAGTTTAGACGTACCCAAAAAGAGAATCCAGAAATTAGCAGGGAGAAGGTTGCAAAGTAGGAGGAAGGAGGAGTTATCTAAAGTCTCTTCCTGGGAGAAGAGAGAGAGAAGAGTCTGGGAAAGCCAGAGAAGTGGGGAGAGCCAAGAGGTACTGAAACAGCTCAGAGAAAGGCAGGAAGGTGCAGGGAATAGATTTTGGCTGCTGAGCAGAGGGTCCCTCTGAGCTAGAACTCAGAGTCCAGGGTGAGCCTAGTTTCCTCTGCCAACCATGATGGGAATGGTACTGTGAGGCAGGGAAGTGGAAGACTGCCTGAGACTGCTGGAAAGCAGGGACCTGATTATCCCTGCCCTCTCTGCCCGCCCCCAAAAGGGGAAACCACAATAGTGAGCTGGTTGGAAGGCTGGGGATATGTCTAAACTACACCACTCTTTCAAAAGAGGGATGTAAATTAGACAGATCAAAATTGCAAATGAAGCCGGGATTTGAATTTCCCGTGCTTCATTTGCATAATGGTCACCACATGGTCTTTCGAAAAAGGGCTTTTCGAAAGTAAAACTGCATCTAGATGGGGTTCTTTCGGGGAAAAAAAAACTTTTTGAAAGATCCTGTACTCCTCATTCTTTGAGTACAGGATCTTTCAAAAAAGGGGGAGGGAGGTTCAAAAGAACCCCATCTAGATGGCGGTTTTACTTTTGAAAAGCCCTTTTTTGAAAGACCATGCAGTCGCCATTATGTAAATGAAGCATGGGAAATTCAAATCCCGATTTCATTTGCAATTTTGATCTGTCTAATTTACATCCCTCTTTCGAAAGAGGGATGTAGTCTAGACGTGCCCTCAGTCAGGAAGAGAATGCTGTGGCTCCTGGAATAAGAGAGGAGCTGCAATGAAGAAACTGATAGGGTGGAAGGCATGTTGGCCTGACAGAGCTAGTCCCACAACTACCAGGAGGTGGGGCTGTCCAGCGGTGAGTAGAGCAACCCAGCACACATCTACACCCCAGTATCTTACTCCATATACTGAGTAATGTATTAATCAGTGTGGTTATAGTGAAATAATCTGTTAACATCAGTGGGCGCTGGATAGAACCTTCACATTAATGTAAACGGGCGTTGCTTGTAGAAAGTGTGCCCAGTGCCACCAGCAAAAGCATACAAGCTGTTTTCTCTTAGCAGTTAGAATGTTTCTCAGCCTAGCCAATATCTCTACCTGCCTATTGTTATATTTCTGAAAACATTTAATAATGTCAAACCAAAAGTTGCATGTATCACATTCCTGCACCAAATGTGAAAATATCAGCGTGGGCTTCTGAATTAGAAAAGAGTTACCTTAAACCTCTTTTATACATTTCAGAATCTTACGTTTCATACAGAAACTTAATTTTCACCAAACTGCAGCTTTCAGGCAAAAAGGCTGTGGGGTTTTTTTTTTTTCGGAATGTCCTCAGCTCACATGAAACAGTTCCAGGACATCCTACTCCGTTATGTCACTCAATTTTAGTCAAAACAGTACATGGCCATGACATTTCATAACAATGGCATGTCTGCCTAGGAGATGGCAAGGGAAGGGGGAAATCATTCTCAAAACCACTTCATTTATACATAATCCTACTTTTTCATCTCAACCCTGTTAAATTTAAAGATATTTTAAAATAAAAATTAAAGGGCTTATTACCTGGGAAAAGATTCAGGTTTCACAAGTAATGAGTGGGAAGAAGAATTGCCTGATTTCTCTGCTACTTGTGAGTATTCTGATTGAATTTAACACATCTCAAGCTGCCAGAAGCCAATGCTACTCATCTGAAGCAGCACTGCTTCTCCAATTAAAAAGGGGAAGTGCAGCTGCTCCCAGGCAAGTGGAAAGGAAAGTTGGCTTGAGTGGCAGTAAAGGGAGGGGGGCAGGGGAAAGTAAACAGAAAAGTGCTAATTTCTTCATAAGAAGTTTGCAGGGGGAGGAGGGAAAGAGATGAGATGGGCTTGCATTGTCCACAAAGTGGAGTCCCTCAGAACACAGAATGATTTTGTTACCTAGCACTGCCTAGCTTTCCTCTTGGTAATACGGCTTCCTTATTTTTCTCTTCTCTTTAACATCTCTACTAGCTTGCAGTATTTCTTATTTCCCACATTTCCCTGCCTTTCCAAATGGGGAACAGGGAGAAATTTAGGTAAGGAAGCCTTTGAGTTATTTCTCAAGGAAGGAAAGATTAATGGAATCTCCAGCCTGAGCTCCCCAAAGAATAAATTAGGTTTATGTGACATACTTTTTTAAAAAATTGATTGAATATGAATACCTGCAAAGAGTAAAATCTAATACAACTAGATTACTGACATTTTCTTATTCCAATTATCAAAGCTCTTCATAGTCCAGACCTGCTTCTTGGGTGGTATGTTAATGGCATGCTGCAATTTGTACTCACCAAGAGTTGTGAAAAGGATTTAAAAAATCTTTAATATAGGATGTCTCACATGCACAAAACATCCAGAAGCAACCACATGCAAATTTTATGTTGTCTACATTAATTATTTTACCAATAAAGCATCAAGAGAAGTAACCAGCTATCCCACATCTGGTTCATGTTTATTAAAAATGTGGGGATTTGTGTGCAACAAATGTAGAAAAGCAGTTGTTTCAAAAACATTCAAACATTCAAAATATTCTCAAATTCTGAGCTGTGTTTGCAATCAGAATGCAGAAATAGATGTGAATTTTTTTCAACTGGATCCCACATTTCTAATGGACCAAACTCCAAAGCCAAACAAACCCAGACTTTGGGGTGTTTAGAATTCAGTTTGTAAATTTACATCCCAGAGAGTTTCAGTATAATAAACCAACATACAAATACACAAAGAGGTAAGATTTACATGAAATGGTTTGCTTTGGTGGACAGTGGACCAAATAGGGGCATTGACTCAATAAGTGTTATGAGCCTATACATTTCTGAAAATCCTGGTAGGCACCTAACTGCATCTTTAGGTGCTTAAAAAACCTTAAAAGCCTGTCCCTTAAGAATCTAAGGCCATTTCTAAACTACCACTTATATAGGGAAAACTTATCACATTCAAAGGTGTGAATACACACTCCTAAGTGACATGAATTTCAATTGTGTAAGTGGTAGTGTGCACAGCACTATGGCGACAGGAGAGTGTCTCTTGCTAACATAACTATCACTGCTTGTTGGAGGTTGTTTAATTAGGTTGACAGGAGAGCTCGCTCCAGTCAGCATGGAGAGGCTACAAGAGCAATCTTACAGTGGCGCAGCTGCATCGTTACAGCTGTGACGCTCTAAGGTCTCTAGCGTAGACATGGCCTAAATATCATTATTTAAAAGTGATGTAGGCCTTTCTCCACTGCCCATGCCCAGAGGGGTGTTAGTGGGCCACTTCCACTTAAAGTTCCCGGAAATACACATAAAGGCTGCATCTAGTCTGGCATGATTTTGCGGAAATACTTTTAATGGAAAAGTTTTTCCGTTAAAAGTATTTCCGCAAAAGAGCGTCTAGATTGGCACGGATGCTTTTGCGCAAAAGTGCTTTGCTCAAAAGCATCCGTGGCCAATATAAACGCGATTTTGCAGAAAGCTCCGGCCATTTTTGCCATCGGGGCTTTCTTACGCAAAAAATTCCTTCCCTGTCTACACTGGCCCTCTTGCGCAAGAACACTTGCGCAGAGGGCTTTTTCAGCGGGGCGTCAGAGTTCTTGAAGAACACTGACAATCTTACTTTAGATTGTCAGTGTTCTTGCGCAAATTCAAGTGGCCAGTGTAGACAGCTGGCAAGTTTTTGCGCAAAAGCAGCTGCTTTTGCGCAAAATCTTGCCAGTCTAGACGCAGCCTAACTCTTTATGCTAAACAACCTGTTCCATTCTGTATTTATCAGTGACATTTGGAGTATGTTTCCCAGACCTGAAGAAGAGCTCTGTGTTGCTCAAAATCTTGTGTTTCTCCCCAACAGCTCTTGATTCAATAAGAAATATTATCTGATCCACCTTGTCTCGTTCCTATTTTTCTAATGTCTAATGATGGAGTCCTACTATGGGTAAGTTAGTACTAAGAAAAAACATCAAGGTGTTAGTAACTCTGGGCCTGAATTCCCTCAACTAAGCTGGAAGCCAAGAAACTCAGTTAACACTCCCAGCTAGGCTACAGCAGAATCACCTGATTGGCCAGTCTGTTCAGTTGGCTTCAAGGAGTCAGCAGGTCAACATTTAAGTTCAGAGGCAGGTCGCTGGCTACTCAATGTGCATACCTGCAGCTGAGATCAAGGCAGGCACTGGTGTGTTCTCTGCTTCACTCCAGCATTGCTCCTGCTTCAGTCCATTCCAGCTCTGCTCTCCTGCTTGCTCTTGCCTGCAGCTCCGACCTTCAGCTTGACTCATGCTTCCTAGCTCCAGTTCTGATTCTGGGCTTGGTTCCTTGTTTCTGAATGCTACTGGTCTGACAACTAGGTTTGACTGCCCATGCCCTGGTCCTTTGCCATTTAAGAAGACATGTTTAGGTTGCAGGGATGATCCCCACTAAAGCCAACATCTCATTGGTGGAGTTAGTGGGTGCCTTGCAGAATCTGCAAACCCAGGTCAATGGTCTACAGGCCCAGAATGTAGCATGGCAGGCACAAGTCACACAATCTGTCACCCAGATCCATCAAGACCCAATGTTCTCAATGCCTGGCAAGTTTGATAGTGACTATAGAAAATTCCGTGGGGTGTTTCCCACTGACCTAACCAGGGTGGGTCTCTTCCCCACTTAGCAGTCTGATGATAGGTGAGCTTTGACTTCTCTACAGCTTGAGAAATCGAGTTCCCTCTTGAGTCAGTCTGAGAAATGTGTCCAAGCCATGTCACTCATGTATGTGCATGGCAAAAACTGCGCTCCAGGCCCCGTGGCAGGAATGCCAGCCAATTGCTAACAACGTGGCTGATTTTAGGCACCTGCTGACAAACACAGAATGGAACAAGGTCACTTAGTGATATCACTTTCAGGTCAGTCTAATGGTGATATCCAAGATGTGCTTAGCAGGGATAGATTCCGACTGGGCTGGACACATTATCAGTGCTGATGCACAGGTTGATAATCATTTATCATAATGCTGCCAAGAACAGAGGACGACTTCTTCATCTTTGCTGGTCCTAATGGTACCAGCCAGCCAACACCCAGCGCCCACCTTATTGCCTGAACTCCATTTAGATGGATATGGCCAATCTCTCCGACATGGACAAGGCCCGTAGTGCATATTAGGCCTCTGTCTCCACTGTGGGAACCTGGGCACTCTTCCTTGATCTGTTCTTCAAAGGCTTATTCTGCATCTTGAAGCAAAAATGCCAAGTCCTAGCCTCTGCATCTGTCCACAAGTACTCTGATTGCCTCCAATCAGTGTGTGACACATCTTCAGCTTCTGTTCCATGTCACATTTCATCGGCACTGATCAACTTTGGCTCCTCCAGTAGCTCTATGGACTTGGACTTCATTCAAGCACATAGGATCCCACCACTGGAACTAATGAACAGGAACAACAACCAAGAATCTTTCAAAGAACTCTCCAGGTGAAGAAGGAGAAACTACATGATTTGGGGGGTGAGTTTGTCATTTACTTTGTATGCTTGCTTGCCCTGTGCACACTTGCTTGAAGATTATAGTGTGGTCTGATTTTTGGGCTGTGTGCTGAGCCAAGTAACCCACAAGGGTAGGCTAAGAGTTTATTAATGAGGTTTTAGCCTGCTATCCTTTGATTTCCTAATTCCATTAGGGTCCCTTAGTCAGAGGATGGAGCTAACTCAGGAAGAATAGGGGTTCAGAAGCCAGCTCCTAAATTACTTGAGGAGCTAGCAAACAGGAGCTAAAACTGTGTGAGTCAATAACTTCCCCCTCCCAGCCAAAACAATAAGATATAGACATTCAGGCCTGCTTATAAAGGCCTATACGCTTTAAGAACTGAGGTGTATTCTTACAGGGGTATAAAAACAAAGAATCAAAATCACAAAGAATGTGTATGACGGTCTGAGGCCTCGTTCTTAAGCTAAGGCTTTTGGCTAAGCATATTGAAATAAGGCACATTCCAAACTAGTCATATTGTAATAAGTCAGTTTGGGGCTGTTAGAAAGGCCATCCAATCTATCCCCTCCAGATAAAGAAAAGAGCCTACACGATTTAAAGAAAACTTGGGTTGATAGCTTTCCGTCTAGCAAAGACCCACTAATCAATAGTTGGGGTTGTGAAATCCACATTTCTTTATTGTTTTGTCATTCTAGTCCCCACTTCTCTATTGTTGGTCTGGTTAATTGTTTCTGTCTCTGTGTCTATATACTTAATTTTGCTGGGTGTAAACCAGTTAAGACGGTGGGATATAATTGGTTAGATAATCATGTTACAATATAAAAAAACCGGTCATGTAACACTTTAAAGACTAACAAGATGTTTTATTAGGTGATGAGCTGTCGTGCGGCAGACCCACTTCTATGATCTGAAGAAGTGGGTCTGACCCATGAAAGCTCATCACCTAATAAACCATCTTGTTAGTCTTTAAAGTGCTACATGACTGGTTTTTGTTTTGTTTTACCAAGATCAGACTAGCAAGGCTATTTCTCTGTTACTTTTCATTATGTTACAATATGTTCAGATTGGTTAGTTAAATTTCAGCAGAATGATTGGTTAAGGTCTATCTGAAAATATTACTATATATATTGGACACAAACTGGAAGTTGGTGGGAAAAAAACAAGGAAAAAAGGAAAGGAAACTGGATTCATGTTTGCTGAAAGCTAACCTCAATAAACAATGAATTGTTTGCATCTCTGGACTTTGGATATTGCTGTTCTCTGTTCATGTGAGATGAACCAGGAATGTGGAAGGGTACAGGGATAAACCCTCTAGCACCCCTACAAAACAACCCAGCAGGAATAAAATGAGTGCAAGCAGGAGTCCAGTGGCAGAGTAGAGGCTATCCAGTTTATTGCACGGAATGCCATATACAGAGCCATCCAATACATAGAACAATTTGGGGCAACCACCCCGGCCCTGCATTTTAGAGATCCCTGTGCTTCAGGGAGATACAGGGTTCATGGCAGGCTGGGAGGTTTTGCAAGGGGCCAGGCACTTGTAGAAGCAAACAGTCTGGCCCTAGTCCACTCCACTCCGACTGCTTCCAGTATCACTCAGGGGAAGGAAATTAAGCCAGAAAGAGGTTGGATGAGGGCCTGGGAGAAGGGGTGGAATCAGAAAGTAGCAGGAGCAGAGGGGGGATTTCCTGGGCCCTGTACCCTCCCAGGGATGGCTTTGGCTATATGTTGGCTCCAAATGTATCACTTCAAGACAGGATGCAGAGATAAAATTTCTAGCTACAATTAATGGCTGCTTCTTGGAGCAGCTTGTCCTGGAACGCACAAAGAAGGAGATAATTCTTCATTTAATCCTGAGTACAAACTCTGGTTCAAGAGGTGAATATAGCTTAACCACTCAATAATATCAGTTATAATGTATTTAAATTTAACATCATTGTAGAGTGAAATATAATAAAAATACCCAAACCACCAGAGTAGCATTTAACTTCAAAAAGGGGGAATTACAGAAATGAGAGAGCTAGTTTACATAGAAATTAAAATGGAAAAGTTACACGGGGGGAATGCCTGCAAACTGTATGGAGATGATTTGAAAATGCCCTAATAGAGACTCATACTAAATATATCCCTCAGCTTTTTAAAAAACAAGAGGACCAGTGGGGAAAATGCCAACATAGCCAAACACAGTAAAAGAAGCAGTCACAGGCAAAAAAGTCATCCTTTAGGAATTAGAAGTCAGTTCCTATTGAGGAATATACAGTATAAATTCTGGCAAGGCAAGTGTTTAAATGAAATTAGGCAGTCCAAAAAATGAATCTGAAGAGCAACTAGCTAAAAATACAGATTAACAACATTTTAAAAATAAGTCAGAAACAAGAAGATTGCCAAACAGTTGTGGGGCCATTGGACAAAGTACTGAAGAAGACCTCAAGAAGGACAATTGCATTGCGGAGAAGCTAAATAAATTATTTGCATCAGTCTTCACTGCAGAGGATGTAAGAGAGACTCCCACAGAGGGCGCATTCTTTTTAGGTAACAGATCTGAGGAACTGTCCAAGACTCAATTATCAATAGAAGATGCTTTGGAACAAATTGATAAATTTAACAAAATAAGTCACCAGGATCAGATAGTATTCAACCAAGAGTTCTGAAGGAACTTGGATATAAATCAAGTAATCTATTACTTACATTAGAAACCCTCTCAAGAGTGATTTAACACTGTTTGGGTTTTTTCCCAAAAAGACTCCAGAGGTGCTCTTGGCAATTACAGCCTGATAAGCCTAATTTCAGTATCAGGCAAACTCACTGAAAATATAGAAAGGAACAGAATTATCAGATACATAAATGCACATCATGTTGGAGAAGCATCACCACAGTTTTGTAAGGGAAATCATGCCTCACCAATCTATTATAATTCTTTGAGAGATCAACAAACATATAGACCAGGGCGATCCAGTGGATATAGTGCACATGGGCTTTCAGAATATCTTTGACAAGGTGCCACATGAAAGGCTGTTAAGAAACGTGAGCGGTGATGGGATAAAAGAGAATATCATCTCATAAATCAGTAACTGGTTAAAAAGTAGGAAAGGTAAGAACAAATGGTCAGTTCTCAGAATGGAGAGAGGTAAATAGTGGAATCTCCCAAAGATCATTGTTGGGATCAGTGCTGTTCAACATATTAATACATTATTTGAAAATGGAAATGAACAATGAGATGGCAAAATTTGCAGGTAATATGAAGTTACTGAAGATGTGCTGATAACTGTGAAGTAATGTACATTTGGGAAAAAATCTACTAAATATACATAATTATGGATTCTAAATTAGCTGTTAACATTCGAGAGAATGATCATGGACTGTTCTCTGAAAATATCAACTCAATGTGCAGCAGCATCCAAAGCTGACAGAATGTGAAGAACCATTAGGGAGAAAATAGATCATAAGAGAAAATACCATAATGACACCATATATATCCATAGTACACTCAGGCTATGTCTAGACTGCAGAGTTTTTCTGGGATTCCAGGGAATGTGTTCGCTTTTTTGGAACAGTCTCTTTTGTTATCCCCGTATTCCCCATTTTATGAGGAATAAAGGATGTTCCAAAAGAGGAAGTTTTTTTGACATTTGGCCCCGTGTAGACGGCCCAAATGTCGGAAAAGCTTCTTCCATAAAAACAAGTGGAAAAAGGTACACAAATTGCGGTTTTCTGAAAACCCCCCTGGCAGTGTAGACATAGCCTCACATCTTGAACGCTGTATGTTATAGTGTGATCAAAACATCAAGCAAAAGTGGCAAAAGTATAGAGAAGGGCATCCCCAATCATTAGCAGTATGGAACAGGCTTTGAATAAGATTACCATTTTAAAAAGATGTCCCTTACTGCTTATTGGTAAACTCTTCAAGAAACTGCACTCTGTGAAAATCTTCACCAAGCTGGAGCTCCCCAGGGCTTCAAACTCACTGTGTATCCAAAAAGAGGCTGAGTGGAAGACTACCTTCCAAACATGAATTAAGTACTTTGAATGCTTAATAATGCCATTTGGCTTCACAACTGAAATAGGACATTTTATCAGTGACGCCATCAGACATATTGGAGTAGTTCCTCATTATATATCTCAATTATATTCTTATTTTTTAGATAATCAGACCCTTTGTGACCAACACATATGCCAAGTTTTAGAAGTGCTTTGCCATAATCATATCTATGTTAAACTGGAGAAATACAAATTCGATCTCAGTGTGATCACATTCCTCTGATATATTATATTGCTCAAAAGACTAACTATGGATTCCCACAGAGTATCCATAATCTCCGAATAGCTAGCTCCAAGAGACACATGGGATGTGTGTGTGGAAGGTTACAATAATTTTTAGGTTTTGATAACTTTTGCCAACATTTCATCAAACAGTTTTCTTGTCTGATAGCCCCCAAGCCAGTACTGAAGAAAGCATTCACCATAGCTCCAATCCTCAGCCATCTGAATCCCATCAAGCTATTCATCAAACTTTTAAAATAGCTCCTATGCTATGTTCCCTCTAATCTTTCCCATCCGTATGTGGATTTTTTCAATCTCTGTATGGAATATTTTTTTTATGTGCACCAATGCATGTGTGAATGTGGATGACCAGTAGAAACACAAAACCTCGTTATGGGCTCTCTACTAGTCAGCTGGGCAGCATTTGATTTTCTCCTGAGCTGCCACACAAGCACACATCTTAAAGGGAATCCTGCTCCTATGGTAAATTCAGCAAATGGGTCCCTATAACCAACTCCATCCACACGCCTTATATTTTCAAAAATTAATCCCAGTGGAACTATTAGCAATAAAGGCAGCTTTGGAAGAGTGGCAACACCTCATAGAAGGGGCTGTATTCAAGTGCTTACGGACCACATGAACTTAAGAGTATTTCTTCACAGCCAGGAAAATAAATAACTTCTGTTAGTCACTTTTCTTATCTGTACAACCCAGGTGCAAGTAATAGAAAAGGGGATGCTGTATCATGCAAAGATTAATATGGCATCTCATGCACAGAACCAGTTAACACTTTTGAACTCTTTTAACTTTGGACAGGGCCATCATTCAGTTGTTGCTGCCCTGATCCCTTTGCCACCCAGATCTTCCAGGGAATGCTTTGTGTCCCAGGTGGCTTGCCTGTACTCCAAGTCCTGAAATTATGTCACGATTTACCGCTTGCTGGTCACTTTGGTTGAATTACTGGGTATATGCTCATAAGTGGGTTGTTCACCTCAACTCGTTTCTCACCCCTGGACTGTAGTGTAACTGGATTTCATTGCAGAATTTCTGCACTCCCACAGGTGTACTGTAGTGTTAATAGCAGCTGACATCTTAAGTAAGATGGTGTCCTCTTTTCCTTCTTGCCCAACCCTTATCATATCAAAAACACCTCACCTCCTTCTAGAGCACATCCTCCATCTCCATGGACTACTGACTGGCATTGTGTTGGATCAACACCTCACAGTTTCTCCCCCATTTTTGGTGTGATTTTATTATTTAAGCTCCTGGATATAGAACTCCTATGTCACCAGGATAACACTCACAGATCAATGGACAGAGGCAACTGGTAAACCACATCTTAGAGCACTACATCCAATACTTGCTAAATTACAACCAGGGTAAGTGTGTGTCCTTGCTGCCATATACCAAGTTCATTTCCAACAATTCATTACCTGCTTCCACCGAACAGAATCCATTTATGGCTTCCATCCCTGCCTTCACCCAACATTGTCCACAGGCTCCACAATCCCGTTGGTAGCAGACCTGGTTACCTATCTGCATCTGGATGCCAAAACAAACAAACAAACAAAAACCTATAAACAATATGCCAATCAGGCCCGCCAGGCTGACCATAACTTTAACACCAGGAATAAAGTCTGGCTATAAAATTCAAGATTCAGATCAACTTAGCCATTGCCTAGCATCATTCAGAATTCTCAAGCAGATCAACCTGATGACACTCAGAATTAATGAAGACCTATCCTGTATTGCAAGTCTCCCTCTTTAAAAGTGTACCTAAGGAACCCCTTCACCAGTCAATCCAACCTGCTGCCATGGTCTTAGTCCTCTGTAGAAAAGACTAACATCTTGTCCAATAGATTCTTGACTCCACGCAAGTTTGGGCCAAAATTCATTACTTGGTGAACTGGGCGAGTACGGTCCTGATGACTGGTAACAGGAATTGGCAGAGAACGTTCATGCATCGTGGTTAGTATGGGGTCCTCCATTGGGTCCATCCTGAAAATCCCAGGGCAAAGGCCCCTAAGAAGATGCCCTTGAAAGAAGGGTGGGGTATTATTAAGAACCATAGGCCTTAATTCCCTCAGCTGAGCCTGGGGCAAGCTGGCTCTGACATGAGGCTGGTAATGAGCCCAGCTGTGCTGCACAGAATTATCTGATTGACCAGCTCATCCAACTAGCATCAAGGATCCAACAGGTCTGCTTGTAAGCTCAGCAGCAACAGCAGACCATGGACTACTCAACACATGCCAGCAGCTGTAATCAATCCTGTTCCCAGCATTGTTCCAGTACACGCCAGCCCAGCTTCCCCGGCTAGCACTTGACCTTAGGCTCTGACCTCTCGGTCTGACCACCCATGCACTGGTCCTAGAACACAGCTGCCTCCATCTGAGTGTGAATTCATTTTCCCAATAATTTTATTGCTTTGCTTTAAAAAAGGCTACAAAAATATAGCAATTCTAAAAAAGGCCTTATATGGTCTAAAAGAATTTAAATGTGGTTGTATATGTTCTCTTTTGCTAATTAGATTCATATTGCAATTAAACAACATTTGGCAAACGACTTCAGTTTAAAAAATTAAAACATTTACAATATTTCTGTTTTTGCTGCTTTGAAATCTATTTCTGTCCTGAAAAATTCAGGAGAAACAAAAGCAAATGAAAACAGACTTTCATATGGAGAACATGCTATTGGTCTAGATTAAGATGAACACTTGATATCCTTTTTTCCCCCAGGATAGGTTGAGAACTAGGAACAAAATTGTCTAGCAATGTGAAGGCCTGCTCCTACAACATTACATTAAAATGTCATGTGGCTTTTGTTTAATCTGAAGCTCAACCCCATACTCCCACCTAAAGGTAAATTTTTCAAAAGCACCAAGGTCCCATTTCACAAGTGGTACAGGCACTACAGAGCCCAATTTCTGGGGAAAGTCAATCTGGCTCCATAACAAAATTATTGTTTCTTTGATCTATTACTACATCCTTGATCCAAAGATACAGGATACTCTATTAATTACACAAATCTAAAAATAAAAAGCATTAGAGATAGGTGTATATTTCAGAAAGCATATTGAGAGGGAAAGGAAAGAAAAAATTGATCCAGTCCATAAGTATAAACTTGTACTCTTATCACTTATATTTATGGGGGCAAATTGAGGTACCTTTTATCATGCGGTAAGGCACCACATTCCCTAAACATATTCTCCAAAACAACAGAGAGTAGTATAGATATTATGCTCTTCATACCACAGAACATCAGCCTTACATGAGTTCTGTGGGTATTAACCTGCACGGGAATAAAAAAATGCACACAGTCACTAGGCCTGATCCAAAAAAATCTGTTTTGGTTTGGCTTTTTTTAGTAGAAATGTAGTTTTCCTCAAAATAGAGAATTTTCCTATCCTGGGGGGAAATATTTTAGCCATTTTTCCCCTAAATTTCCCTATGGGAAAATTGAAACAAAATATTTCATCTTGCATGATACTAATCCCAACTGAAGCCTGTCCATTTTATATCCTTTTTATGGTGTCTCACAGGAGCTGAATGGGGCTGGTGGGCACCTGAACCTCTTCCCTCTATTTGAACTACGGTAGTACATCATGGGAGATGCAGCTGACTGGAATTTGCTCCCTGGAAGAAAATGGGGGTAGAAGGCACCTGAACTATAACTCCCATGAATCACTGGAATAGCTTGGGGAGCACAGACTAATGTATAATTAGTACTAATGTACAATTAGTCTAAACATGCTTTGACATGTCCAAAAAATATGCATTTGGGGAACAATCGGAGTAGTAAAATTTTCAATTTCATTATGAAAGCCCAAGTTCACTTTTTGTATGAGAATAGTTTAGAAACCAACGTGAAACCAACGTGTTAAGCAAACCTCATAGGCTGTGAGCCTGTCTTAGGCAACGCTGCAGGTTTTAGTTCTCTGAAGTTATGGAAGCCAAAAGTAGTGGGTTTCATACAACTTCATTAGGACAGAATTCTGATCTGATCTTGCTCACAAATCTGAAAGCAGACTCCAGCCATAATTATTCATCATTACAAGCAAGGTGTTATCTGATTTAAATAGGTATCCTCAAAGGCAAAGAGGATCAGTACATCAAAGCGGTATCTGTAGTTTATTTAATGTGCCATAGCCAAATGGCAGGCCTTTTTCATGTTTGAGGTTAAAAATGTAAGCAGTTACATCTGTGCAATTGTAACTGATACAGCAAAGTCTGTATACTTACCAAGAACTCTTTTATCCTGTTTACTTTACATAACATATTACCCCTAGGAGGACTCATGAGTTTAACTGATTTCTAATGTTTACGGACATAATAAGTCCCTAGGAATAAAACTACATACAACTTATTAATACTTGGTCTCATTGACATATTGGTCTGTTTCAGTGTGAAATCTGCTGCTTTAGCATAAATATAATCCAAAGAATCTTTTTCAAGTTTAAAAAGAAATCAAAGCACTCATATTAAACTTGAGCAGTAAAGCAGTGTGCTGAATGCACTGTTCTACAGTCATTCTGAGCCACATCTCTCCTCTCCACAGTAAAACTCCAGGAGAGAGCTAAGGGAAAAAAACCTATGAGGGAAAAACTGTATCTCTGCTTCCAAACCTTATGGTTCTCAGGGATATGTAAGAAGCCCATTTTCTCTGGCAGAGACCCTGTGCATTCATCCAACCTAGTTCTGGTGGCCTTGGAGTCTCCTTCATTTTCCTGGCTGCATAGAATGCCATTTTATTACCCTTCCTTGGTAACCTTGGGGACAGTAGATAAACCCACATTCATCCCAGAAACAAACCCAGCCTGCCCCATCCAATGCCCTTTACTCAGGCTGCCCAGTCCCCCCACACTTCCCCTACACAGAACCTAACACACAGAAGAGAAAGGGAATGCTTTCTCCCCAGGATTGCATGAGAAGTACCATTCAAAATTTTGGTTTATAATAAGAGCTGTCGAACTGTCACCTGGCAAAGGATATGTGAGGGGAGGGGGTGCATTGCATAATTCACAGGGTGAGGAACTGAGCCAATGAACTGCCTTTAACTACCTTTGAAATGCAACAGCTGCCACTTAACCCAAAAGCTTGTTCCAATAAAAGATACTTCCTCACCCAGGTTCTCTCTCATTTGTGTCTAATGACATGGGAAAGACCTCGTGAATAGGCAACAGCACAGCTCTGTTAATGTCCAGTATCCTTAAGCTGTTACCTAATTTCACTTATGAGCTTTGTTTGACAGAGAAAATCATTTGGTCACAGTCTATATGAATATGAATGGGCTACGTGGTCTAGTACTCTTAGGCTATAAGTACAATATAGGCAAGATTGATGTTCTGAGATCAATCCACCCAGTAGTTGATTTAGCAGGTCTAGTGAAGACTGCCAAACTGATCACGTTGACCCTGTTACTCTATCCTGGATGAGAAGAGTAAGGGGAAGTTGTTGGGAGAGTTTCTCCTGTTGACTCCCTGCAGCATAGAGCCCGCGCTAACTCAGCTTAAGGTATGTTGACTCCAGCTATGTTAATCATGTAGCTGGAGTCGCGTAGTTTAAGTGACTTTCTGCTGAAGGTAGATGTGGCCTTAAAATTCACCTGTTGTCGTGTCCAGAATTGCACCACTACAGTTGCATAATGATTGCATTTACCCAGCATGCCACTCTCTGATATTGTCACAGGGGAAGCTAGACTCATAGATTCCAAACCCAGAAGGAGCCATTGTGATCATCTAGCCTGACCTCCTGTTTAGTACAGGCCATAGAATTTCCCCAAAATAATTCCTGGAGCATAGCTTTTAGAAAAACATCTAATTTTGATTTAAAAATTGACAGTGATGGAGAATCTACCATGCCTTTTGGTAAATTACTTGCTTAATTATTCTCACCATTAAAAAGTTATGTCCAATCTGAATTTGTCTAGCTTCAACTTTCAGCCATTGGATCATGTTGTACCTTTCCCCTAGACTGGAGAGACTATTATTCAATATTTCCTCCCAATGGAGTTCAGTCACCCCTTAACCTTCTCTTTATTAAGTTAAATAGATGGAGCTCCTTGAGTCTGTCACTATAAGAGATGTTTTCCAATCCTTTAATTATTCTTGTGGCCCTTCACTGAACCCTCTTCAATTGATTAACAAATTGCAGACACCAGAACTGGACACAGAGGTGGCCGTACCAGCGCCAAATACACAGGTAAAATAACCTCTGTATCCCTACTCAGGATTCCTGTGTTTATGCATCTCAGGGTCATGTTTGCTTTTTTGGCACAGTATTACATGGAGAGCTCGTGTTCTACTGATTATTCACCCCCGTCCCCAAATCTTTTGCAGAGTCACTGCTTCCCAGGATAGAGCACTTCCTTCATGTAGAGCACCCCTACATTCTTTGTCCCCAAATACATGTGTACACACACACACATACACACTTAGCTATATTAAAATGCATATTGTTTGCTTCTGCCTAATTTACCAAATGATCTAGATCACACTGAATCATCGACTTGAACTCTTCATTAACTACCACTGTCTAAGAAAGACAGGACATTTTGAGTGCCTTTGCTTTTGGGAGCCCAACTTGGGACCTGAAGTTTTTACACTGATGAAACTAATTACTTTAATACAGTCACAACAGATCCTGCTGAATGACAAGTCTGTTTTTTTCCCCAGTTCTGACCATGTCCATGTACATGTACAACTATCCTACTGTCAATTTACCTAGCCACTTAATGATTTCCGGGTACATAGTAAACTTCTTGGATTGTGTAGCATTACAATAACAGTGCAGATGTCATATGAGGTCAGCACCTAGCTGAACCCTTGAGATATGCTAGGAGCCTGAGCAAACTGAAGTTGCTTGAAGGCAGCACTAATTATCATTGCGTGGTGATTGGTGTCCAAGTGGCCCCAAAGCTGGAGGATCAAACTTTACTAAAAGCCAGCTTTCCCGCATTCACCTTCTGAGCACTGTTCAGCTGCAGTAATGTATCTGGCCCTTGTACAGTCATTTGCACTGTTGAAAGTGAGTACAGAGTGGATGTGAAATACTATTAGAGCAGAAAAGCAGCATTTAAAACACATTTTGTACCCACTTTTCACCAGTGTAGATGACTAAGTAGTGTACAATGCACTGGAGAATTCTGTCCAAAATATGGAAAATACAGATAAGTAGCTGATCTCCTTCTAGGTATAATTCAAGCTGAAGGACAAGTCAACTAATTGTCTAAGATGTAAATAAATGCAGTGTTTATTGCTGTTTGAGTTTTGTCCTTTTTTAGCAGACTTCAGATCCAAGACCTCTGTTCATGGGGAGCTGAATGATGCTGGGAGAGGAGGAGCTGGGGTATTATAGATGTAGTCCTATATCTCAGCCCTCTACATCTGAAAAAGAACTGCTTCAAAAAATATTGACATTCAGCCTCCCTGACCTTATTTGTTTGCTTCTCTTGTTAGCAAAACACTGCAAAGCCTTCTTTAACTCAGTCAAAGCTAGCATCCATGAGACATGTAGCTGCAAGCCTCATTAGATATGTAAAGCATTTAAGATCAGAGTGCAATGCTCAACACTGTATGGTGTCAGCTTTCACACAAACAAGCTGAAATGAAGATGAGCTCTGAACAAGACTGTAGCTGGAAAAATCAGGAGAATTTGAAGAATGCAGAATAGGGTGGAGGATTTGAGTATCCGTAGCCAAGGGAATTCATAGAATGAAAATCCTAGACTAATTGCTACAGGAATCTTTGGTTGATTGCATTAGGATGTACATTTTAAGCGGTCTGACACTGCTATATGAAAATAGCAGCTAGTGGAACATAGTCGCCAAACAAATAATATTTGAAGCTATGTCAGTCTTTGAATAGAACATTAATATAAAACAAAATATAGATTTTTCTCCGCTTTCCTGGCCACATTGTGACCTGACTAATTAAGTGCACTGTGTGAGAAGAATACAAAGCAAGACACAAGGGAGTAAACTACACTATGTTGAAAAATGGTACAGCTCACTCTACAGAGCAATCTGCTTGGGATGAGACTGTACCTCTCTGGAGCACCCACATTTAGCTTCCCCCCCAACTGCACCATCCCCAACACTAGCCAGAGCCTCAATGGCACAACTTAACACTCTTGTCTTTCTAGACAGGCAAGCCTTATTATCTAATGCCATTCAGACTTATTGAGGAACAAATCCCTTTGTTACATCATTGTGGAGCAGGGACAGCTCTAACAATTCTAAGGAAGTCCTTCCAGATTTACAATGATATAATCAAGAGAAGAACTTAACTTCTATTTAGTCTCTGGGACTAGATTATCATGCTCCATGTGGGATTCAGAGGAATGACAGATGTGGCAGAAATTTTCCATGGCAATGAAAAATATCTTGGATTTTACTTTGGGACGTTTAACGTCATTAACCAAAAAGTATAAAAAGTCCAAAATTCTACTTTCATGTGCTTAAACCTCAGGTACGTAAGTCATACCAAGAGGGAATACAGGCTACTAGTTTTTAATGTAATTAAGAGGAATTGACTTTGCTGTGGACTAATAAGCCCACAACATACTGGAATCTGCAACTCATTTTAGACATCCTGGGCAAAATTCTGCTCTCTTCAGCATTTTCAAGAAGTATTGTTGCACAGGTAACAAACACAACCACAGGCTTTTATTATTTCAAGACACAGCAGAATTTAATCACACACAAGCCATTGAAACTGAACCAGTGCTGATGCAGGCACTTGCTGGATTTAGGTTTTAATAGCCTCACTTCTGATCTTGTCCTGTCGTACAACATGGAGCATCTAGTGGAGAGTACAAGAATAGAATACATCAATTGGGTGTTCTCCAGCCTTCCCTGGAGTCCACATTTCTCTTGCATCCAACAGAGTTGGTACAACTGAGTTATTATGAATCCACAGCACTATCAGATAGCAAGTTTGAAGTCATGACTTCCCCAGAGAGGCTGCGGAAAGGCCTAAAATATGGAAGCAGCTGCTGCTATAGGAGCATCCATTTAATTCAATCAACCTCCAGTATTGTCCATGACTGTCCAAATATTTGAGAAGTGCCACCAGCTTGATGTTTCATCCATCCAGATTAATACTGAGCTGATTGAAATCCAGAGCTGGAGGAGGGTGTTTGAGGTTTATGGCCACAAACCTAGTTTTATCTAAATTAATAACCAAACCAGGCCGCTGATAAGGCACTGCAGTATCCTTAAAAAGATGGAGCTCTATCCAATAGCTGATGCCAGCCCCAGCCCTGGGGAAGCTGGTGGTGACCCAATCCCAGGCCCCAGAGTCTGATGCTGATGACGAGAAGAAAGCTATGTTCAAGTCAAGGGCTGGTGTACAGCATAGTTTCCCATCTCTGTGAGAGTTTGACAGGGCCATGTTCTGTCACTATCATTGCTCAACATTGGCATTGATTGATTGGTGGATAAGCTTGAGGAAATAGCTGTTGGTTCTGCATACTATTATAAGTATTATAAGCACCTCTGCCATTTCCAAGTTTCTTGTTATTGTTTCTCCCTCTTTACTGAGCAATGGGCTTACCCTATCCTTGGTCTGCCTCCTGCTTCTAATGTATTTGTAGAATGTCTTCTTGTTACCCTTTATGTCTCTAGATAGATTGAGCTTGTTTTGTGCCTTCACCTTTCTAATCTTGCCCCTGCAAACTTACGTTGTTTGCTTATATTCATCCTTTGTAATTTAACCTAGTTTCCACTTTTTTATTTTTAGATCATGTAAGATCTCCTGGTTAAACCGAAGTGGTCTCTTACCATACTTTCTATCTTTCTAATGCAGTGGTATAATTTGCTTTTGGGCTCTTAATAGTGTCCCTTTGAAAAAACTGCCAACTCTCTTCAGTTGTTTTCCTCTAAGACTATGTCTAGACTACGCTTTATTTCCGAAAGAGGATATGCAAATTCCCACAGAATTTCCATCTTCTTCTGATCTCACTTTCAAAAACGGGTCTTTCAAAAGTGAAAGTAGTCTGGACTCTTTTTTTTTTTTTTTCAGAAAAAAAAAAACCCTTTTCAAAAAACTGCGTAAACCTAATTTTTTAAGGAAGAACGGTTTTTCGAAAAAGAGGGGAGGGGTCCAAAAAAACCGCGTCCAGACTACTTTCACTTTCGAAAGACCTGCTTTCGAAAGTGAGATCGGAAGAAGATATGCAAATTCCCTCAGAATTTGCGTATCCTCTTTCGAAAATAAAGCGTAGTTTAGATGTACCCATAGTCTTGCTTCCCATGAGACCTTACCTACCAGCTCTCTGAGTTGACTAAAATCTGCCTTCATGAAATCCATTGTCTCTATTTTGTTGTTCTCCCTTCTACCATTCCTTAGAATCATTAACTCTATGATTTCATGATCACTTTCACCCAAGCTGCCTTCCACTTTCAAATGTTTAACCAGTTCCTCCCTATTTGTTAAAATCAAAGCTAGGACAGCTTCCCCTCAATAGCTCTCTCAACCTCAATTTGGTGAGTTTGTCTTTAGTCCTATTTAGATGTTATTCATCACAAAGCTAATTTGAGATGAGGCATGTTCAGGAGACACCCATGATTAAATTTATCTCAAGTATTTATCTGCTTTCCTTTACCATAGTGCCTCATAATCTATCTGTACAACAACCCTTTTGTGGTCAGCCCCATTTTACAGATGGGGACCTGAGGCAGAGAGACTAAGGGACTTGTGAAAAGTCACACAAGAATTAAATGATGAATTTGGAACGTGAACCTGTGTCTCCCAACTCCTATGCTATCACTCTAATCACTGAGCCATCTTTTCCTCTTGCAGATCACAACTGAAGTTGCTTTTCCACTGTGAACTTTTCCACAGTGCAGCTCTGTGGAAAAGTTCACAGACTGCCACCTGCACTGTGCTTCATTCAGTGCGATTTAAAAAAACTAATCTGCAGACCTGTTCTGAAATCTGACCTGAAACTTGCTCTTACTGACACCCAAACTAAGTAAATATCTCTGTTAGAGTGTGAGACCATGTAGTGAAATATAAGTTGATTTCCAAGTCTACAATGATGTGGAACATATGGTCAATTGACATCTTGCAGACCATATCCAGAGGTCAAATTCTCTAGGCATATTTTTTTTCTTTCAGTTTTTGTTTTTAAAAAAAGTGTTACTAATGTTGCTCAAATCTTGTTCTTTCACAGCACTTCAGTGATCCTGCTGCTACTGCTGTTTCCATTGAAAAAAGGAAGGATGGTCAAGTGGTTAGGGCACTCATCTAGGACTTAAGACACTTGACCTACCAGAGTCTTCCTGTAATAAAGATGGTAAGGTGCTCAGATACTATGGTAATAGGGAGGGGTATGGGGCACATAAGTGCTTGAGATAACTAGCGGAGCAATAACAATGAACTGGTAAGTATTACTTATGACTAAAATGCGTAGAATACAAGTACATATTAGATGGTGCAATTTACCTCTCTGTCTCAGTTTCTTTGTCTGTATAATTTAGATAATACCAGTGTTCTACTGGTGCTGCTGTTCATGTTCATTATTGAATAATATTTCCTAAGAACATAAGAACAGCCATACTGGGTCAGATTAAAGGTCCATTTAGCCCAGTATCCTGTCTTCTGACAGTGGCCAATGCCAGGATCCCCAGAGGGAATGAATAGAACAGATAATCATCAATTTATCCCCTCTCTGCCACCCATTCCCAGCTTCTGACAAACAGAGGCTAGGGACACCATCCCTGCCCATCTTGGCTAATAGCCATTGAATAACCTATCCTCCATGAATTTAGCTAGCTCTTTTTTTGATCCTGTTAAAGTCCTGGTCTTCACAACATCCTCTGGCAAGGAGTTCCATAGATTGACTGTGTGTTGTGTGAAGAAATACTTTTTTTGTTTGTTTTAAAGCTGCTGGTGATTCCTAGTTCTTGTGTTATGAGAACAAGTAAATACCTTTCCTTATTTACCTTCTCCACACCGGTCATGATTTTATAGACATCTGTCATATCACCTCTTAATCGCCTCTGTTATAAATGAACAGTCCCAGTTTTATTAATCTCTCCTTATGTGGCAGCTATTCCAAACCCTTAATCATTTTTATATGTATTATATTGTAGGAATAACTATTATAAGTATTTATAGAGTGGCTTATACTGACACTTTAAAAACAAAAAGACACTTTTCTTGTCCTATAGAATGTGCTGTCGACTTAAGACAAGACAAGCAAAGGCTATCAATTCAGCACAAGGAGGGCAAAGGAGTAATTCATGATGGATCTGCTTGAAAGGTGACAGATGTTTGGAAGAGGCGGGATTTAAAAGAGAAAAATGTTATATTAAATTATTAAAACAGAACAAATTTTGAAACCATAAGTACCATGCACCTGTAATGGGTGTACATATTTTCTGTACTTCATTCTGACTGGACCATGAAAGTTGAATTTGGTTTCAAATCATTTTTAAATTCTTTCTGTAAACTAGAATTGTTTTGGAACAAAGGAGCCTCTTGGAAAGTTCAAATCTGGATCCTCATAGTAGAGGTGGATGAAGACTCATTGGGGCCCTGGACACAAAGAACATTTGTCCTCCCTACCCCCACATTAAAACATAAATATATCAAAATGCATTAATACAAAGATATCATTCAGTATTTACACACTGCATTAATAATACAGCAGATTATATCCCCAGTTCATTATGCCTAACTAAATTAACTACTTAATTCTTTCACATAGAAAATTAACATGGCTAGATATTCTCCATACTATTATTATACAAAGTTGGTCACTGCTGATTTGGACAACGCTGGTGTTACAAGAATCAGTCGTTCACAAGTCTCAATAAGAGGTTCTTTCATCTCCCCCCAATTTCCATAATCCTGACCATAACTCATTGTTTCCCAGCTATTGATCCTATTAGAGTCCAGTTTTTCCTACTGTGAAAGCAAAGATGCCTGAAAGACAACAGTCACAATTCCAGAAAGTAACTTAATTAAAAGAAATAATCCTAACCTGAGGTAATTTTACTCTATTATTAAGAACTTTAAATGTCAGCCAATGGTGAGAACTGATTTAAAGCAAAGTTTGCAATTGATCACATAAGCTATGAAAAATGTTGAAAGAATCTGATGTGTGCCAAAGTGACTAACTTTGGCTTTCTGCCAAAGGCAATTCATATCAAACCAGGAGAAAGTTGACACTTTACCAATTAAGTTTTAGGACTAACTATTTCAGCTAATCAGAAATTAGCTTGCACATATACATTGAATCACACTTTTAAGAATAGGCGAGGTTCTAATTAGCCACAGTACACCACAGGAAGTGTGATCATTACTCAGCCAATGACAATATCATAATTTCTGACAATACCACAGAGAAAGAATATTCCATCTCTCCAGTAGACCAATGTCTCATCATAAAGGAGGGGAAATAACTACCTGGGGGAAGCTCCCCAAAAGATAAACTTCTCCCTCTTCTATCACTATTGGGGTTTGTCCTTTGTTTTATCATCCAGCCAGGCGTAGCTTTGGCATTCACATAGCAACAGAAGACCATTAGTCTATGACAACAGTTGATTCTCCTGACCATCTGTGTTAAGGAAATTTGGGTGGGACCCAATTCATTTGTGAAATTCATAACTAACTGAGTTGGATCAGAAGCAGAGGACTGGTGTAATCAGTGCCACATCAGTGCAGGCTGGCTAAGGGGGCAAATGCACTCAAAGATCTTAAAAATATGGTCTGGAGTAAATCACATTATAGTTTTTTTAATGCTAAGGTGGGAGAACCCATACTATATAAGGCCTCCTACCAGCTGAGCAAGTGAGTAAATAATGGCATATCCCAATGTTCATGGAAAGCATCTACACTAAGATCCCAAGGCTGTGAAACACATGCATGGGGAAATGGGATCCACAAAGGTCTTTGGGGTGCAGGTAGGAGTAAATTAAGCTATGTGATGGCATATTCGCATGGGGTAAATAATGCTGCATTGAAACTATGGATGGAGGAATAATAAAAAAAGAAGCCTCTCTCTCACCATATATTTAGCGATCACCAAAAAGACATGGGGGGGAAAAAACTGGAAGAAAGGAAAAAATAGGCCAAGCCAGGGAGAGAGAAGTGATTGAACATTAAGGAAGAGGCAATGGGGGCTCCCAAGAGGGGGTGTGTGGGGGAGAGTGCAGGGTTAGGGGTTTTCATGTTTCCCATTTGATCAGAACAGCAGAGAGGCGGTCTCCCCCTTGACTCCCTATGTGCTTGTGGGGATTGCATTTCCCTGGCGGCAGTGGGTTGAGGTAGGCGGGATTTCCCTGGCTCCTCTGGCTGTAGGAACTCCACATCCCAGTACTCCTCACCTCTCTTACCATCTATGTTCTCCCAGTTACCGATGCCCTGCAGGTTGCTGCCCGTGTCTTCGCAGCTTGTACTCAAGCTTGTACAGATACTCAAGCTTGTACAGTATCACTTTGGTCAGAAATTGGCATTCTGTGCAGCTTGGGAGGAGACGCAGCAGGAGTGGTGTCCCCCATCTTCCTTTGTCACCTAGCCCCAGCTAGGAGGATAAAGAAGGGGCTTGTCAGCAGCAGCAGTGAGAAGCCATGGGCAGCAGTGAAGAAACAACAAGCAGGAGAGGAAGATGGGGCGACTGCTGCTCCCTCCAGCCACACTCACTGGGTGATCCGCCACACCAGCTCATCCTGGAAGCCCCAGGCAGGGCCAGCATGGCTAGCGGAGCTCAGGGTGCAGCAGCTAAATCATCCTGCCCTAGCATTATGAGACTTTTCCCTGGATCCCCAAATAGGCCAGGGCCCCGGGGCACAGGGCCCCTTGAGAGTGCATGTGTTAAGCTGCCACTGCCTGGTAGTCTCCTGAAGTAATTCAAGGATATTTGGAATGGGGGTTGATAGACACCTGTGACTTTGTAGTTTATTTTCTGGCATGCTCATTGCTCTGGTGTCTGCCACCATCTTTCTCTCTCTCTCTCTCTTTTTTGTTTGTTTGTTTGTTTGTTTGTTTGTTTGTTCTACACTAGCTTAATGCTGTAATATTCTAACTACCAACACATGCTAAAATATTCAAATGCTAAATTAAACTTGCTTTCTTTTTAAAATATATTGCCTACAAATCTTATTACATTTTGAAGAGAAAAATCTTTAAATCTCATCTAATCTTCCTCACGTTGTTCCATTAGCTATTTCAAAAGAGCTTCTGTGAAAACTAGCAATTGAATAGGATTGTAGGTTGAGTGGCCTGGAGCATGCCTCTTGGAAATCTGAAATGCCACCTAGAAAGGCTTCAGTAAAAGGAGACAGGTAAGTTGCAAGAAGAAACAGCTAATTGCATACTACAAAATAGCACAACTCATGCTGGAATTCATAAGATCAGACATTATTAGGCCAGTGTTTGTGATGAAGAATCAGTATCAATGGGCCAGGTATGATTACATCAGTCACAAACAGGTGGTCAGCAATAGAGAAGCTAAGGCACTACAGTGAGGAGTGCTAGAAAAGACCCTAAAGCAGGGGTGGGCAAGATATGACCCGCAGGCTACATTCAGCCTGCCGAGCCATTTCAGCCAGCCAGCCCATGGCCACCCCCTTACCCCCGAGCCAATCAAGACCCAGGGGCAAGGGAGCACGCAAAGTCTCCTCCCCCCGCTGAAGACATGTGGCACCAGAGGGAAACACCGCTGTTCAAAATAGCCAGCAGTTCCCTCTAGATGTCACACGCCCCGGCAGGGAGGGAGCGGGAGACTTCCCACACTCTTCCTCCCCCAGGCCAAGTGGGGCCTGAAGGCAAGGGAGCATGCAAAGTCTCCTCCCTTCGCCAGGGGCACAGGGCATCAGAGGGAACCGCCAGCTGTTCAAAATGGCTGGTGGTTTCCTCTAGACATTGTGCACCCCATCTGGGCAGAGTGGCAAGGGGTGGAGTTGGAGGCACCTCATGTGCTCCCCCACCCCACAGAGGAGCACATGAAGTCTCCTCCCGCACCATGCACTTCCTAGAGGGAACCACCCCTTCCAGCCGAGGCCTCGTTCCTTCCACCTAAGGCCGAGGCCTCGTTCCTTCCACCTTTCGGGACCAGCCTGCAACCACTATCAACATTGGTGAGGTGTCCCCCCTACAAAAATTATTGCCTACCCCTGCCCTAAAGCACAGGTTGTATTTCTACTACCTAAACTGGAAGAAATCTACAATTTTGTTGTAAGTTGTGATTGGTCACTTCCTCCTGAAAAGCCAAAAGCAAATTACACTGGGGTTACAGAGTACATGTTCATAACAGGATATGCAGGTCCCCAAAGTAATTAATATGATTCAGTCATCTACTTAATCTTTAAAAAAGGCAGCTACTTGAATTGCATGTTTTTCTGATGATGATTCCCTTCTCCCTTAGCTCTCACGCTGACCATGAGAAAAATTTTCTGGGAGTACTGAAGCCAAGACAGCAAATATTTCAAAAATATTTATCATCATGGTAATGAATTTTAAAATGCTATTGCGATAAAATAGTTGTTTTGAGCCTATCAAATGCCCAGTTTCTTCTTTTTCACTGTGTAAAACGAAAACATTCTTTTCAAGTGGCATAGAAGTAAACATAAGCTGCAAATGCATCTAGGCATAAATTATATATTGTATTTGTTAACTAGGTTAACTTTTGGGGACTTCAGTTTTGGCAGAGCTAAAGCAATTCCACTGAGATAGAAAAGCCAAATTCTTTTGAAACATTCAAATTATTATTTGAACATTGTTCCCCAGGTGGCTGGTTGGACAGAAGTTTAGATTTTGCCTTTGAACTGTTGTAAAAAAGTTAATTTAAATGAACCACTATGCTCCTGAACAAAGAGACTCTTTACATCGTGATGTGGGTCATTAATTGGACATCTCATTCATCATAGACCCTTACTAGGAAAAACAAAGAACAAGGACTATAACAGTACTCTGGTTTTGTTAAAAATGTTTAAAGAATCTGCATTTAATCAAAACATGCAAAACAATCTCCAGATACTGTCTGGCAACAAATGTAGGATTTGCAGAGCTGAAATGTTCATTTGCTTTGCTATAAATATTATGCTGATGAAAGGCAGTCCTAACTCTGTCTTCCACCACTTCACTTCTGATAGGGAAGTTAAGATTTTATGTGTTTGCTTAGAAACCCATTAGATCTAACCTTTCCAGGAGAATTACAAAAGGGAATGATAAATTGCTGTGTATCAGTTTGTGGGGAGGAGGTGTCTACTGAGGTGCTGCAGGGGTAAGTATTCAATTTAGTCTTATTTATCATCATCATTAATGATTTCAAAGAGGTTGTACATAAATGAAAATCAAATATGATACTAAACTGGGAGGAATTGCTAATACTAGTGAGGACAGAAAAATATTAAAAGTGACATCAAAGATTTAGAAAGACTAATAGAAAATAACAAAATGAGATTACCTTGCATTTTCAGAGTTTAATGCACCTGAGAAAAAATACTCTGAAGATGCAGAATTCAGTGGAAGAGAGAAAGCTGTAATTTAATGAAATTTATGCCTCATAGTGGCAGAAAATTAGGTATGAACATGCAATGAGATAATGGAGCACAAGAGGCTAAATCAAGTTTGTGATGAATATACAGATACCTCACAAAGAATGCAGTTATAACCTCTTTATATATAGCTCTGAAATAACTAGGCCTAGAGTACACTATTAAATGCTGGCCACCACATTTATTAGAAAGATGGAAAAAATTAGTTAGTTCAGAGAAGAACAAAAATAATCAAGGGAATGGAGAAACTGATTTATAATGAGGAGAAGATTAATAGCCACATTTTCAGACACCAGCCTACGCTTTTTTGTGGACATAAATTATAGGTAAAGGCACATTTTGCACCCCTTAGATGTATGAGTCCATGATTTCCTGATATAATCCTGGATTAGAGTTAAAGTTTGGCAAAAGGAGTGCCTAAATATAGGCTCCAAGATCCATATGTTGGTACTTAAATAAGGGATCTGATTTTCTAATGTGAAGACCCTAGAACACCCATTAAAGTCAATGGGACTCACTTGTTGTTCAGTACATTCAAAAGTCAGGCCACCTAAATACATTTAGGTACCTAAATATGGATTTAGGGGCTCGACTTTAGGCCACCATTTTAGATATCTTTGTGATTGACATTGGAGTTGCAAGTAATTGCTGGCACAAAATTACGTACACTGTTATTTGTTAATGCCAAAATGGAGAACCGGTGAAAGGCAAAATGGGACAAAAATACAAAACACATAGGCTGGATTAATTGACACCAGCTGAGCATCTGGGCCATAGCACTATGCTAATTAAATGCAGGACTTTTTCCAGGAAATTTTTGTTATGGCTCTCTCACTAGTATGCAAGTTGTGACCAGTCACTTTCTGAAAAGAATCTATTGGTGAATGCTCCCTGATGGTTGTCTGAGTGCTGATGAACATGTTGCAGTGTTTTAGACTCTCCCCATAACAGTAAAATTGTGACAACCAAATCACTGAGGAAAATGGGTGTTTGCTTTTATGCTATGAGAAAAAACATTTATGTACCCGCTATAGGTATAGAAAGCTTCAAACGTAACTGGAATCGCCCCCGTGTTTTGTCTGGAAGCAGATTATGGAAAGGCTAGGCTGAACAATGCCTTGCATCTTGTTCCCTGGCATCTTTCTGCACCATCGTGGATGGAGTTGTGACAGTGCAGGAAAAAGGACAGTGGAGCTACTTGCATAGGCAGAGATCACCCAGTAGATCCATGCCTTGATTCCAGTTATTCAGGGAAGGTTTCCACCTCCCTGCTTCTATCCCTACAGTCTATTTATATATGCTGTAAGGGGGAAGGGAAAAGATAAGATTTTTAGACTCAATCTGCATCACTTTCCTTTTTTAAAGGTCATCCTCTACTGGGAGGAGATGCCTGAAAAGCTACACAATCAACATCTACTAGCAGAAGCAGCGGAAATTAATGTTAGAACTGCAGAGGCATAAAAAAACCCAAGCCATGATAATTCTAGTTGCAACTTTGCTTTGCTTTGTTGACATGCAAGCCACTTCCCCAATGTTGAGCCCCTACCAAAACCTTGGTTCTAAACAAATCCAAACTTTAGTTTTTAAACACCGTGTTTTGGGTCCATCTCTTCTGCTTAAATGGAATAATATCATACCATTTAACTTCATATTAAATTAATTTCTTATATACCAGTCATTACCCTTTCTGAAATAAACATCACAAGACAACAGATAAAAAGTGGTAAAACATTCTAGAGAAAAGGTAGGGAGGATACAGAACAACCTTAATGATACCAAAACCTACTGTCCTGGCCATTGGGAACTCTCAGATTACGTTAGTTCATTTAAAAAATAAAACAATTGAATTTCCAGAATATTTTCTCCCTTTAGCATCAATGACCAACTGCAAAGAAAACTGGGTGGAAGTGAGGGGAGAATCATTTTTCTTTACTCAGGTAAACTTCCACACTTAGTCTAAACTTGTCCATAGATAAGACTTCCGGTGATAATTTACACTGTGCTATATATTTAAAAATGGGCACCTTCAGCCTGGGGGAATACCACCAGGTTATCAGGAACTAAACTCAGCACTGGAAAATTATCATAGAACACCATAAAATACTGCTGTTTGTAAGAGACCACAAAGAACAGCACATTATGCCCTGTAAAACAGCCAGGGTAGTTTTATTAAGGTCAGATGGCATTTGAAGACAGAATCATGAAGAAACATATTGAAAGGCTTTTATAGAATATTCGAGTTGTGAAAATACCTTAGGGATTTACACACACATACACATGTTTCCTATTTCATTTCCATGACTTCATGTACATTTGCTCAGTTTAACTATCAAAAAGTTTTCTTTTTCTGTCACTGCTGTTCTAAACCTTTGCTATGTTCAACTCTTCAAAGTGTATGTTCCATTCTCAAATGGTATGGATCAATCTTATTTGCTTCACAGAACATAAAAAACAGATTGCCAGATAAAATAACAAACTTACATCATGTAGAACTGTTTTATTAAAATTATGAGGAAAATATTGGAGCCAAATGCATCCTTACTGTAATTTCATTGATTTCCATAGAGTTACACCAAGAATGAATTTGACTCAGTTTTTGGTGGGTCAGAGGGACACTGAAAGAACTTGAGCCCAATAAATGGTGACTATAAGGAGCTAAGAGAACAAAAGGATAAATTTGCCTTAAGTAGTAAATAAGACTTGGAATTCAGAGGAAGTGAATATTTATGCAACATTAAGGGCCTGCTTCTGACTCCTTCCTCATGGAATGCTATTGCTAATTTCATAGTCAGTGACAGTTTCTTGCTTGTAGCTCAGTTCTTGAAGTCTTGTGTCAGCTTTTAATGCCTATTTATTACTTTGACACACTTTTTAACAGTGGCGCAAATTTGATAGAAATTGAATTTCAGTGAGACTCATTTTCACAAGCAATATTTTTCACTTGGTCGATATCATATTTGCTTAGTTAACATGTTATGTAATAGCCATAATCATAACATTTTCTTTCTTTTATATTTTCAAAACATTTAAATGTTTCTTAACACTAGTTTGAAATAGATATTTCAATATTTCTTATACTATTTACATATTCGATCTGTATTTTTATAATAGAACTACTAAATGAAAAATCGAAGTTAGTAAAGATTAAAAGTAAATGCAGATGTTGCCAACAGATGGGATGGGGGTGTTCTTCACATCCTATCATAAACTCTTTTTCCTGTTCTAATGTGCTGTCAAATAAGTGCCACCATTCTGGAAGTGGCTATATATCAATAGCTGGTAAAGCACGTATGCTTTCTATAGTTTGTGAAATGCTTTGGGATCTTTCAGGGTTCAAGGATCATACATTTTAAGACCAGGAGGACTTTTGTGATCATCCAGTCTGAACTTCACAACACAGGCTAACCGTTGGAGCTACATCATATGTTTTAGAAAGACATCCAGTCCTGTTTTAAACAAATTGAGAGCCAATAAAAGAATTCTCCGTTACTTCATTGAACTTTGCACTGGAACTTTTTTTAGTTGCCAAGCAAATTTATAACATTTCTACTCAAACAAGAGACTCTAGTGCTCATACTAGATACATGAGAAATGCACAAAGTTTGTCTATTCCATCCTGTCTTCGCTAAAATAAGGTTTGAAGGGCAAATGTCCACACCCCTTTTCCTAATCTGCCTCTACAATGGTGATATTGACATATTACTAAGTGCCACAAAGTACGACACAATTTCATGATATGTCCACATAGTAACTTTGATAACTCCAGAAGAAGTGATGGTAAAGACATGAGAACTTACTCAGATGCAATTGTGTTATCTCATCACAGGTACTATAATGTGGTTTGGCGGATGTGGGGGCTTCTACATCCCCTTGACTGAAGTAGTAATAATAACTTAAATACAGGGTTTCTTCCTTCAGCACCCCTGGATTGTTCCAGCATCACTGGATTCCAGGAGATGAAATACTTGGTAATACCCTTATTTAAAAAAAAAATAATTTACTAAATGGCAGGCAAAGATTATGAGGCAGTTAACTTTAAACAGGTCTGTTGTAGGTGTAAAAATAAATTAAATCCCTCAAAAGTCCCGAGCACCTTTTTTGAAAAATAGTGTGTAGCAGAAAATGAGCAAACATTGTTTAGTGTAGCTGGTCTATTCCTCAGGGATAGCTGTAAAAACCTGACCTTATAAATGTAAAGATAATTACCCTTCTTAGCAATATCACGATGTAAATCCTTAAAACAGAACTGCTTCAGTTACCTAGCTAACACAAAAGCTTACCCAATAAGGAAAAATTAGACTAAAGACCTGATCCAAAACCTACTGAAATTAAGAAGAGTTTTCCCAAATAGTGTGATACTGTTGCAAAAAAAGCAATTATTCTGGGATGCCTTAACAGGAGTGTTGTGAGCAAGACACAATTAGTAATTCTTCCCCTCTATTCTGCCTTGATTAGGCCTCAACTAGAGTATTGTGTCCAGTTCTGGGCACCACATATCAGGAAAATGGGAAGAAACTGGAGAAGGTCCAGAGAAGAGCAACAAAAATGATTAAAGGTCTAGAAAACATGACCTATGAAGGAAGACTGAAAGAACTGAGTTTGCTTAGTTTGGAAAAGAGAAGACTGAGGGGACATGATAGAAGCTTTCAAGTACAAGTTGGACCTCCCTGGTCTGGCACCCTAGGCACCTGACTAGTCCCGGACAAGGGGATTTGCCAGACCATGGGAGCTTTCTCCCCCATGGCCCTTGCTGAACCCCCAGCTAGGGCTCCAGCCCAGCCCTGATGCTGCCTGGTTGGCCATGGCTCCTGGGTCCAGAGCTCCCTGGCTGCCTCTGTGCCAGAGCTCTGTGGCCACTGCCACCATGACCAGGGCCAGATCTCTGCAGCTGGTCCCTCTGCAGCCAGGGCTGGCCTCCCACTAGACTGCTGGGGCCAGAACTCCCCACTGTGCCACACACACTGCTCCTTGACACAGCCAGCAAGTCCTGGCTGACTTGCTGACCCCCCACTGCCGTGCTCCTACCCCATGGCCAGATCTCCCTATATCTGGGCTCTGGTCCAGGAACATCTGTGGTGCTGTAGGACCATGGATGTTGCCAGGTCAAAAAATACCAATTAAGGGAGGTACAACCTGTACCTTAAAAAAGGTGTTACAAGGAGGAGGGAGAAAAATTATTCTCCTTAACCTCTGAGGATAGTACAGGAAGCAATGGACTTAAACTGCAACAAGGGAGGTTTAGGTTGGACATTAGGAAAATCTTCCTAACTATCAGGGTGATTAAACACTGGAATAAGTTGCCTAGGGAGGTTGTAGAATCTCCATCACTGGAGATATTTAAGAGCAGGTTAGACATCAGTCTAACAGACATCAGTCAGAGATTATCTAGATGGTGTTTGGTTCTGGCATGAGGGCAGGAGACTGGACTTGATGACTTCTCAAGGTCACTTCCAGTTCTAGTGTTCCATGATTCAGATCAGGTTCTGAGCAGAATAGCCTTCATTACTACCACCATGCTCCCTGTTCATTCATCCCTTACCATCACTTCTTACATCTTCACAGAGTTTAATCAGAGAATCCATATAATTGGTGCTTTCATTGAAATCTCACAGGGCCTATGCACTTGTTAGTTTCCACTTTAGCCCAACTCGAATGCTCAAAGCAGGGCTTAAGTGGTGCATAGACGGTCTGTGGACTTTCCTCCCCATGCAAAATGCTGACATTGAAGGCAAGATTCCTTGACTTTTCAGAGCAGCTTTATTGAGCCATGTTGCAATCTTGCTTTTAAGGAATTCCCCATTAGGAACCCATAGAGTAGAGCTGGTCATGAATTTTCTAACTAAATTTGTTTAATCAAAAATGTTAATTCACAGAAGCTGAAAAGTTGCAGTTTACACAAAACTTTAGCTAGAGAAGGTTTCTAGGCTCCAGGATGGAATTTCTGGCACAAACTAAAGAAAGAGAGAATATGAGTGATCTCATAAGACCCAGTGGGTAGGACCCTCACCCAGAATGTAGATGATAGAGGTTTGACTCCCTGTCCTATCTGTATCAGACCAGGTTATTCAGGGCTGGGTGGATGCCCCTCACTCTAATTTTCACAAACACTCCACAAAAGGCCTCAGTTTCATCCCTACATAAAATGGGGAAAAATCTCAAAAAGATATGGGGACAGGAAATTCACTTCTTATATAATTCTAAATCAGAGTGTCATTGAAATGGTATCACGTGAGCTAAGCTTCTGCCATCGTTTAGAACCTCTCCATACTTTCTTACTTCTGAGTTGCAACATCTTTTGTTTTTAATTATACTTAGAATTTATATATATATTTTCATGTTCAGAACGCGAATCCATTTTTTCCAGAATTGCTTAAGCTGTCTAATTTAGAATTCCCTGTATTTACATATGTCTTAAAGAGAAACCCGTCCTTTAAAATAAATCTCTGCATCCAGTAGGGATTATTTTGTTGTTGCAGTTGTTGTTTCACACTTACCATCAAGTGATAAGTTAACAAAATATAGGATGATATAGCTTCCAGTTCTAGACTTCTGCTAAAGCACCATTCCAATAGCAGCTACCTTCCCAATAGTCACAGTATTTCAGAATGTATTTCCTTAAACACAGTGCTCATATTTTGTGTAAAGAAAACAAAATTGTGCTTTGGCTCATGACAAAAATCTTGGCTCATGACAAAAATCTAGTGGGGCTTCATTATTTGCTCCTCACAAAACTCACACTTCTCAATTTTTTGCAGAAGACAACCAAAAGCTAATGTGCAGCAGCTGAAGTTTTTGGGAATATGCTGTGTTACTATACACACTACTATTAGCTAGATTCCTAGATCATGTAAATCAGCATAACGCCACTGAATTTAACCTTTACTCCTCTGTTAGCAAGATAGACCCTTTTAATAATATTGCAAATGAGTAGATGTGTTGCTCAATAGTATATCCAAGAATTTCTCTGTGTTTTGTTAACACCTGGCTATATGCTGGAAGTTTCATTTGTGCCTATTACATTTTTCATCTACTCCCCAAAGTCAATCTGTCTCTGCCTGTTTCACACAGTTGTCCCTGACTGCCTCTCAAATCACATACAATCTGAATCAGACATAAGTGCTATTGTAGAGTGAAAATAATACACACCACTGGCCTGTTTCATTAGTGCTCATAAAAGTTTTTGAGTGGCATTTTAATTGTAATATTTGAACCTAAACATTCCATAATGCCATTGGGGCTTGTCTAGGATAGCTTGATATTCAGGCTTCTTTCGATTTGAGAACAGACCTGAATGCAGGTTGCCTCTGGGTCCACCTGTCAGTTAGCTGATAACCTTCATAACAGCACAGTTTGGACAGAAAAACAGTTTGGACACACTCAATAACCCCAATTAAATATCACACATGCGCCATTGAAAGAATTCCAAAGAGGCCAGAGAGAATTCTTTAACTAGCAAAGGTTCTGAACACTCTCATCCACTGTTCAGCCTTTTCTCTTAAGAGGTCAGATTCCCATGATCAGTTTTCTAGATATTTTGCTTACTCCTGAACTGTTGGTTCTACAGCAGATGAACAGTTTCTCACTTGCTTTATAAATTGGAGTTGAAACTTTTACTTCCTTTCCATGAATTACAGGTGTTCCAATCACTGCAAGATCTCCAGACTTATTTCATGGTGCATACGGCCAAAAGAAATGCCGAATTCAATGACAGTATGACTGGCAGTGCTAAGAGTGATCTGTATTGCGATGGGAAGCCAAAAATTACCAGCAAAATGGCCAAGGGAGTGGCAAAGTGCTAACAGTAAATGAAAAAACTGTGATGCCTACACCCTATCATTGTCTTATTATAGGTTGGTAACAGTTCTGAGATTTCATGAATTCATAACCAGAAAACAAACATGTCCAGAGCTAGAAAAGATGGATGTGTTACTTCAAAGATCTACACTGTCCAGATTCCAATAGAGCAATATCAGGTGGTCCAGAGGGAATCTAATCCAACCCTGTCATCATAACTGCAGCATAAAAGATTAGTTTAAGATCACAATGTAATATTTACATTAAAGCAAGCAAGTACAAGAAACACTGATATAGAATTTAGGTGTAAGGCAAATTGCTATACTGCTATATTCATGATCTCAAAGGGGAACAAAAGAAAACATTGGCTTGAGCTTTGATCCTCTTATCTTCCACTAACACCAAAAATCTGTGTCTAAGTAACTCTGCCAAGGTTGCCCTCATTTCAGGATATTTCATTTTCCCCTTTTATTCTGTAATAATTTGTTCTGCCACGAGTTAAGGATTTAGACACAGTCATTGATATTTTCAAAGCTGTATTAATGTTAGTGGAAAGTGGGTATTCAAATCTCTTAGATACCTTTGATTTTACTATCTAAAAGTGGGAGCAACAGTACCATACACTGCACTGAAGAAAAAACAAATTGTGATTAAACTTACTGATGTTTATTCGGAGTATGTGCATACATACATGCTAACTTGTACAATGCCCTAAGCTACTGAAAAAGGACACAAGACAGTACCATGTTTAATTATTTCTTAGAATGCTTTAAATTTACAGAAGATATAGAGATAGAGTATTTTAGAAATCAAGTCCAAATGTAGCAGAGACTTTTATGTAATCGCAGGGTATACATAAGTGAGGGGAAAAATAGATTTACCAGCTGCCAGAAGCTTCCCCCATTTACAAAGTGATTAGCCATTTTCAGCTATGCTTCTGCTTTTTAGCTCTCCGCACAAGAATTCATCTTTGCTGATAAGATTTTTTTAAGAATGTATGAAGGTGAATTGGTATCAACCATCTAAAAACACACCTAAGGTTACCTACATACTATGAGGCAGGGAGGAAGATGCAACCCTGAATAATTAATGTAATTAATTAAAGAAATGGTACAGATTCACACAAGTAAACTCATAATCACTAGAGTAATGACAACTTGACTTGGGGCTTCACTGCCTGGACAGACCGTGCCTAGAGATTTCCCAGCATCTTTCGTTGTCTGCCAGCTGAAGTGTGTCTAGTTACATGGAGTTCAAAATAAAAAATTAATTCCAAGGCCTCGTGCTTTTGACAGTTTACAAAGGAGGCTCTCCAACAGCTGAACGATATTAGCATATCAGTATTGCAAGTGATAATCATATTTCAAGTGTCCACATGCTAGATGCTCCACAGAACAAAGAGTAGAATACTCTCTGCCCCCAAAGATCTTACAGTCCAGAGAAATCAGAGCAAGGATGTGGCAAGCAGATACAACATACAAACATTTTTGCCATCACTTTCCAATAATAATATCTCACTGGAAGGTTAATTATTGGTATATCATGAGATAATTAAAATGTGGTTTTAAAATAGTTAAAGGACTGAAATTTTAGCCTCTAACCAATCCTATACCACCCGAGGTGATAAATACCCACAAAGCTATGTCTGTTATACCTTCATAGCCTAGGACGGAGTGGGCAATAATTTTTGAAAGGGGGCCACTTCACAAATTTCCGAAGCGGCCGCGGGCCGACCCGGAAAGGGCAGGGCCTTGGGTGGAAGGGGCGGGGCCTCAGGCAGAAGGGGCGGAGTTGAGAGTTAACCTACCAGGAGCTTTGCTTGGCCTGGGGTCCCTGCCCCCTGACTTCTGGCTAATGGAAGGGACCTGGAGCAGAGGGAAGGGTGCCAGGGGCTACCCTTCTCCCAGAGTTGTCTGGGTGGAGGCTTAGAATTCGTATAACAGGGCTCGCAGCTCCTAGCCCCACTGCTAACCTGTTGTCTGGCAGCTGCCTGGCAAGCACAAGCCCTTTGAATAGAAGCAGTTGAAAGGGCTCATGCCTCCAGGCAGCTCCCAGATAATGGGCCAGTGGGGCAGAGCTGTGAGCCCTTTTCAATTGCTTCTGTTTAAAGGGCTTGCGCCTACCGGGTGGCTGCCAGGCAACGCAGCCCCCAGCAGACAAGCCCTTTAAATAGAAGCAGTTGAAAGGGCTCACGTCTCTGGCTTCCTAGCAACACTCTAGAGCCACCGGGAGCTGTGAGCCCTTTTAAGTGCTTCTATTTAAAGGGCTGGCGCCTTTGCTGCTCCTGTCAGGCAACGCGTTGCCTAGCAGCCACGAGGAACACAAGAGACCTTTACATAGAAACAGCTGAAAGGCATGCAGCTCCCCATGCCTCTAGCGCGTTACCAGAGACACACCTTTCAGCTTAAAGCATGCATCTCAGATAGCCTGACCTAATGCCCTGCCTGAACTGGTTCCAGGTGGCTTTACATGTGAGACAGCGTCCAATCGGTGTGGACTCTATCTTTCGAAATAGCACATTGCTATTTCATTGCTCTTTTTGCGTGTGGATGCTCTCTTTCAAAATAAGCTTTTCCTGAAGATGTCTTCCGGAAAAGCTTATCCCGAAAGAAGCTTGCAGTCTAAATGTAGCGTAAGAGTGAAATCCTGACCTATTGAAATTAATGGCAAATCTCCAATAGCCAGGATTTCACCTTATATGTTTTGTACAGTGCCTTGAGCCATGAGGTTCCAAATATAGTTGGGTGCTACTGTGCCAAATTCATGGATACTAAATTGCTCAGAATTTTTAAAAAACAGACTGGGCACAACAGTAGAGAACAATCCTGCTTTGGTAAGAAATGGAATGCTTGATCTTCTCTCTTACTTCTGATTTCATACCTTTGTAATGCACTTTGTGATCTACAAAAAAAGTGTGCTATAAACTGCTCAACGTTCTTTTTTAGTATTCCATTAACATTGTTTAAGAGTTAACAACCTTCTCTTCATTTTCCAAAATAAATGAAAAATGATTTGTACAGTCTTTTAGATGGAAAGCTAAGATTTCTCAGCCTTTGCAAAAACATTTTGTCAGTTAGTCTAGCATTGACAATTATTTAGGAGAAATAGTATGACAGCTATGAAATAAAACCTTATAAGTATTAAGCATAAGTGTTACATAGTTCTTATGTAATTGAATTTTGGATAGAGTATCTTGCATTTATTTATACAGACTAAAATAACGAATCACATTCTTAACAGATTAAAGCATCAGAAAGGGTAGGTACAGAAGCAGGATTTAGCACTGTATTCTCATCACCTGCAGTAGCAGCTTTCAAAGGTTTAACTAACTCCTCAGAGTCCCTTAACTGGAACAATATTTTTTAAAGAGAAGTCTTGCTTCCCTTATTGTTATAATGTTTATGCATATACATGCTCATACATATAATATAATATTTGGATACTGAACATAAGTTAAACAATAGCTGAGCCACTGGTCCTACCTCTACTTCAAAAGACTCTGCTAAGATCGACCAAAATATGGGACAAAAGTGAAAACATGTCTCAAAGTGAACTAACCCAACACAACTGGCCAGGATTTTAGAAATATTTATACATAATTAATTGCCTTCATTTCGCCATGTATATTCTTTAATTGAAAGAACAAGTAGGAGAAGTTAAAAATACATTAATTCCCTTGAAATTTTATTGCTTCCATTCAGTGATTCAAATGGTAGTACCCATAAGGGTTAATCATGCATCCACTACTACCTGCTCTTATCATGAAAATGCCTGGTCTGTGCCTGCTGGAGGTCAGCTGCCCAATTGCACTGCCCAAAGACAACACAAGCCCATGCCTCTAGGGCTCACAGGCTTAGCTGTTACTCTACAAACTAGCACAGGCATGCACCAGTCCTAGAGCCCTTCATCAGCAACCACCTTTGTCAGATTGATTATTGGCTGCTCTTCTGATACAAGTATATTATTAGGATGGAATGCCAAGGACCACCAAGCATGTTTAACAATGAATGCCACTACATGGTCAGTGATGAAGTGGATGGCAAAAGCTTTGAAACTGAAATAAGATCTCCAGTGGTGGACATAAACTGAATATCCAGCCAAATCAGCTTCAGCACCTAAGTAGAAGTAGATCCAGATGCTGCTCAATCAACAAAGAAGGCTACATTCCGGTAGATTCACCATGATAATGATGGCAACAAAAATGACGAATCAGAGACTGCATGCACCTCGCTGAGAAAAAGATATGATAGTGTCTCTGTCTTTGTGACTCTGGTAACACACACTGGGGACTTTCTTACCAGAAAATGTGTACTTATTGTAGAGGGCATGAAGAAATGGAAATCAGCAGGACAGATTTGTTCATGAGAGACAGTTTAATGAACTAATATAGCTTATTTATGAATTTTCAGATAGAATTATTGTCAGTTATTTCTGGACATGTATTTATAGCAGACAAGAAACTGATAACACAGAACAGGTAAATGTCCAAGTTATCAACTTCCAGAGTACCAGGAAACAACTAGAATGGTTGTCACAGCTTCTGATCCCTGGTCTGGTGCTTTAGTTTTGTTTCTTCACTTTCTTGTCCTGTATTTCTCTGACTAGGAACTTGTTCACTTGGTTTCTTATATATTATCACATAACATATTAATTAGCTACCCTCCAATCAGTGATAAGCATAGTCTTACACAAACCATACAATATGCATGCACAAGTTTCAATTTATACATTTGATGTTGACACTATTTTCATGTCATTGTACTTTCACGTACCTTGTTCTTGGTTTTTCCCAACATTAGTATTAGTCTTGCATATTTCTTATACTAAATTAACTTCTAAATCTTCCAACACAATAACAAAATGTCACTTTTATCCTGTCAGTGTAAGCATTACTAAGCAAGTCTGTATAAGAGAAAAATTGGCAAGACAACACTCATGCCAGGCCAAAATTAAGCCAGAGCCTTGGCACAAGAGTTACCTCATTCACACTCATTCACTGTTCATAATTATAAACTATTAATGTAACAAAACCCTTATTTTTACCATTTGGCAATTATTCATCTTTATATATCATTATCATAATTCAATACATATTCATCATCATAAACTTTAATATTTGTTTGAATAAGGAAGTTATGGATTTTCAAGGACTTTCGACCTTTCTGAGTTGCTTTTTATTTTGATGTAGTTCACAATAGTTAATTGCATTTAGTTAGTTCCCAACTCTGCAGACACCCTTGTGTGGTCACTCTGCCAGGGCCAGCCTCTGTGCAGTGTTTAAATGGTATAGGACACCATACCTGATCATCCTGTGCATCACAGAGCAATTTCAGCCATAATGGCCAGCTTGCAAATCCAGCAACTAAATTTTGTTTACACAAAGTTTTCATAAAAAATAGCAAATTCATAAAAACTATGCCCTGCTGAAGGATAATTCAGTAACAGAAAATAGTGCTATATTTATTGGAAATGACATTTCCATACATTATTTGACCAGATCTATGCTATTAATCCATGTAATGTTTTTTCTATATACCTCAGTATGACAAACTTACACAGTGGAAACCTATTCTAGTGATGTGGACATTGTATAGCGTTTATATTGATCTTGTGTTTCTCACATTCATTTGATTAGTATGAAAAATGTTGCGGTCATTCTGTGTTGATCCCCAAGAGTTTTCCTTATAATTCCAGTACAGATAGCAATGTGTAAGTATAAGATTACCATCTTTTTGTACTACCTGCTTTGTTCACTTGCTTCACTGTTGTGAATGCTTCAGAAAGACCACAAAATATCAAGCAGTAAACCAGTCTTGTTCATTCACTGAATTTGCAGCATTTGCTAAATTGTTTCTGAAAAAATAATGCAGTTCATTTCATTTTGTTAATGCTTCAGGTAGTCTGATTAAGATCACCTTTAACCTAGTTAGTAGAATGCAAACACATACACACATACACACATATCCTGGAAAGCTATCCATTTCATGCAAAAGATGCTGTAATTTCATAAACAAATAGCAAGCATTGGTTCTAACCATTTAATAATGGCCTTTAGTTTTTCCTAGCTGAAGATCTGCAGCAAGTTTTTAGACCACCCTCCAGGTTTTAAAGCCTGGCATGAAGGCCTTTCTGCACTCACACACACTGCTGTTCTGCAGTGTTTCAGGTGGAAGAAGAAACCAAAACAAGCTAGACTGCCACAGATCCCCGCCCAGAACTATCACACTACAATGAGAAGTGCAAAACTGAGGCAGACTAACCAAATACGTAGTCAGCAACTGTGACCTAGCGGTGGAAAAAGAAGCACAAAATACAATTCATACCCAGAAAGAGTGCAACTCACATTGCAGAGGATGGAGGAAAACAGGAAAAACTTTTCCCTGAAATGTCCAAAATAGAGGTAGTGAGAGTCATTTCATTAAATTATCAGACACCACAAAAGATTTATCAGAGTCATGAGGGAAAACTGTGATTAACCAAGGGAGAAAGGTTAGAGATGGTTGTCATAGCATCACTTTCTGTAGAAACCCATCACCAGTTTCGTAACCGTCAAAATGACAAATAGACACAAGGGTTCAAGCCCCAAATACAATGTGTCCCCCACACTGCAGCTGAGTCAAAATGCTCAGTGTGGGTAGACAAACAGGCTAGTTCCACTGCCCTAGCAGGCTAAAAATAGCAGTATAGATGTTACAGCTGAGACAGGAGCTCAAGCTCTCAGCTTGAGATACACAGCCTCCTCGGCTTGACAGCCCAGGCTCCAGCCTGCGATATAGCAGCTGTACTGCTACTTTTAGCATGCTAGCTCAATTCTTCCCCTCGTGCCCCCCTCGCTCCCCCAGTGCTAGCCTGTCCTGCTCCCAGCTATGGTGTGGTACACCATCTCACAGAGGCCTGAGAGATCTGTCTTTTTAACCTGTCCAGCATGCCCATAAAGTCTCACTGAACTATTGAAGTTGACCGCCTGACACTGTGGATTGATTTAGCTGACTTGAAGCATAAGTCATATGGAGTCCTGAAATCATCACAGTTAAAATGACTAAGCATTTGTAGGTATGACATATATAATGCTTTAACAAACATAATTGGTCAGATCCTCAGCTGCATAAATTGGTAGATAAGCATTGAAGCAGAATAAATTTAATGGAACTCCAATGAATTACATTAAGTGAGGATCTGGCCAGAGGGTTTTATTTATTATGCTATTGTCTGTGTTTATATAAGTTTAAGAACCTATATTATTTTAAAAAGCTGTGTTTTGGCCCAGTGGTAGCCTTAATTTATAATTCTGGCAAAAGTCCGTGAGAGACCTTACGCCAGGACAGGAGTATACGTAGCAGAGAGCAGCTGCACCATAACCAGACAGACCCTTCTTGCTTTGTCCACACACCCCTCCCCGAAGGCCCCTTCCTCCTCCCTACAATGATGGGGGAGGGTTAGCAGATGCAAGAGATGCAGAGTCACCTGTCAGTGAAGAGTTTTCTTAAAAGGGGGCTTTCTCTATTGGCCTTCTTCAGACATTTAGATGGCACAAATGAGCATTAGCTGACTGGAGATTCTCAACCAAGATCTTTATTAGGTTAGAAAATAATACACAATACCAATATAAGAATCCCCCACTATATCTATGATGTGACATCTGTAAGAAATGAATTTAAATTAAGCACATTTTCTTTTTTGAAAAAGAAGAAGAAAGCAATGCTGCCTACAACAGTGGAACTGATCAAAATTCTGCATTCGAAATTTGCCATTAAGTTTTATTAATTAAACTTATCTGCACTCACCCTCTTGAATTAATAAAATGCGGCTGACATTCATTGCAATGTTACAGGCCCTGGTTGTTATGAAAATATGGTTGCTAGGATACCTTCATTATTTCATCTTCATGTTACGCTAGTCTATCAATTAATGAAGAAACACTCTAGCTAATTCTCAGCATATCTATACACATTCCCTTATCTTCATGTGACATTTCTCTGAGCATGCACCTTCTAATCTATAAAATATTAAACAATGAAGTGATCATATCAGTGTGCATATTCCAGCACTGCAGAAACTCTTCTACTTAACATTTGTGTCTCCATCTTTGTTTAAGTTAGGACAATGAAATATCCATGTCCACACTACACCCATTCATTTTCCACTAACTGGATTCAAGAACCTGAGAGATGACCCGACGCAAGTCTACAGCTTTGCACTGCTCAGCCTGTTTCAAAGCAAGGAGATTGTGAGATTGGAATGGCACATGGAAGAGACAGACTACAGATTCAAACTATCCACAGTCCATTGCAGCCTTAACAATGGACAGCCACCTTATGATTCATGTCCGAGATATGAAACCCTTGCAAATAACATTTCTTTGTGCGCATTATTAACAAAGCACATTAGGTGTTCTGATACAAGATGGGCTCAAACAAAACATGCATCCAAAACTGTGGGAACATTCAGTTCTGCACTTTGGGGGACTCCGTTTATCAGTTGGCATCAGAATTGCATAGAAAGGATAGCAGAACAATACCCCGGAAAAGAACATTGAGGAAAATTCACCCTGCACAAAGGGGGGGTCACAAAGCCTAGGAAATACTTAGGTGGAATTTAAACACAGCCAGGTCCTTTAGTTCAATCCTAGAGCTTGGACTCCAGCAATGATATGAAAGACCTATAAACTGGAAGAATATTTTGGTCAATGACTTCCGAATAAGCACATAGAGGAAAAATAAAAACATATACTCTTTCCTATTTAATGTTCAATAATTTTGAGTATTTGAACAAATATTGAGTGATATTCAAATGAACCAAAAAATAAGTTACAGGTATAACAGCTACTGACATTTCAGACAGATCAACACATTTAAATAAGCAAATCTATAAATAGGCTGCTTATAATATTACAGCACATGCTGACCACACAGATGTGAGCTGTCAGAGCAAGTACCAGAGTCTGTACACAGCTGTTTTCAGTTGCTTTAAGCCTGTGTGGTCCCCCTTCCAGGACAAAGAAATATATTTATTTTATTTTTTAATTAACAATCCTATTTATGGCTTAAGAGATCTCATATATTCTATATGTGGTTTAAGTCCTGGATTGGATCCACAGCTCAAAAAGCAATGCAAAGCTTTCGGTGAAATGAATAAAGTACATTCATTGCATGAGACATTTAATTTTTTTCCCAATGAGTTCAGGAAGTTTCATGAGATCTTAATAATGCTGTTGCTGTATATTATTTGTTGAGCACCAACAGGATGCTTAAAGAGACAGAAGAAAACACCATGCTTATTCTCAAGAAGTCTGCATTCCAAAGGACTTATTTTACTGAGTATTCAACGTCAGCTGTGAACTACTGACTGTCTACATCTCTCACTGAAGTTCATGGGAACTGAGGATACTAACCATCCTGCTTAAGATATTTAGCATCTTGTAGGATCAGGATCAAAACTTGCAATATGTGGTCTCTATACAGTTCTCTCCTCCCTTCTGTGCCTCTGCTCCTGCTGGGTGATGAGGCAGAAAGTTTTGTGCAAAGGCCCTCTTCTATCCCATGTGACCCTAACCTCTGTTTTCTCCTTCCTTTTGCTTCCTGCTAATGAAATAGGGACTTTAAGTTGCGAAGGCAACGATCCTTCTGCAAAGGTTTTCCCCTTTGTTATTATAGGCTAGTTGAAAGCTAGTTGTCACCCAAGGCCTAGTGACTTAAACACAATAATCAGATTTTATTTGTAGCTACAGAGATAGTTGTATATTTTGTTGCATGCAAAACTATTCTATATATGCATATAGCATGCTTGGGGTGGGAGACTAAGTGAGGGTGTGATGCGAGAGAAGGGCTTTATTGGTGTGGCCATCCCCAACGTGTGCTATTTGAAGCTCTATGTAATGTCTTTACATCATATAAGCTTTGCATGCCAAATATGTGAGTTACTTTCTCTAAACTCCAACATGACCATCTCCTCTACTTCCTGTCTCTTGTCCTACTTCCATTTTGTATATAATTTGTCATATTCTCTACACTTCAGTTATATCACCTATACCATCTCCTTTCCCCTTTTTATACAAGAAAGCCCTCTTCCTTTCTGTTGTAAGGCCATAATTACGGTCTATTTATAGTCTATTCTAGGGTTCTTTGCTTTTGACTACTCACAGAATCTGTTTACTGTCTTCTCTCTCTTTCTTTCTCTCTCTCACTCACTCATACACACACTCCTTTTCCTCATCCTAGCTCCACTTCTGTAGAGTTGTCACCTTTTCAAAGTGTAAAGCAAGACAATTAGTTAGTGTAACAAGTTTTTCCAAGGCCAGGAGGTCACATTACAGGTCCTTAAATTTCAGGGTTTAAAATGCTTTTGAGATGTAATGTGAAAAATGTCTTTGATCTTTTTACTGCTTTGGCAAACCCTTTATGGGGCAATCCATTTACCCAGTCCTTTAGAAGGCTCCATAAAACATACTTAGCACAAAATATTGCATTTCTACTAACTACATATGTCTCTATACTCAGCATAATTTATACTTATGTCCAAAGATCTAAAAACATTTTATGAACAAGAATGAATACAACTGCCACCAGTGAGGTAGATTAATGTCATTATCCCATTTTCCCAGATAAAAACATTGAGGAACAAAGAGATAAGGGGCATGACTTTCAAAGTCAGGCTCTTATACATGAAAATAAGAGTGCTTCTGCACTTAATCTGTACACAGTGAATGTGACTGTGCATACAAGTTGTCTATTTGTACATGAAAATGGTCAGTTGCGATGTCCATCTAAAGTACCACTCCTCAGTTTGTATGCACAGCTGCATTAATTGTATAAAATTAGGTGTGCATTAATGTTTACAGTTGTACATGCTTGTTACTGAAAACTCAGGATTCAGTAATTAATGCAAAGTCTCAAAGGAAGTCTATTTAAGAACCAGGGATAGAATTGGTATCTTCAATTGGAAGTCATAACCACAAGATTATCTCCCCTTTCTATGAATGTACTTCCATAGTATAAACATAGTTGAGCTTATTTCTCCTTCCGGCACATCCAAATTCTATTTTTGTGTCTGAAAAAGGAAGTTTAACTTGTAGCTTAATCGTTACAAAATTAGGGATCTGCTGAAAGATATTGGATATCCCTCTCTAACCAGATCATCAGCCACTTTCTGTGCCCCACCAGTGACAAGACAGAGCCACAAAGCCACCTTACCTGAGCAGGTGAGAAAATTCTCCTCGTGTTGAAATCACCTTCTCACAGCCCTTTGTAAGAGCAGGGGGATTGGACAGAGGGCTAGTGCACCACAGAAATCCTCAGATCCTGGTACTGGGGCCTTAGCAGCCAGGAACAAGTTAGACCCGCTCTCAACTGATCCTAGGCTCACAAGACAATAAAGATAATATGTAACAGGCTGGCTAGTCCTTTAAGGCTAGCCAAATGGAGTTATATGTGTCACTTACCAGCATACCCCCAGCTGCTGGTGTTATGGTAACACCTGGAAATTAATAACCTCAGTTGTAAACAGGCTAGGAAAAGACTACACAGAGCTGGGAATTCAGTCTTGAGAGAAGGACTTCAGAGGCAGCAGAAGTTTTTGGCAGGTGCAAGAACCCACAGGGAGCAGGGTCAGGTTCCTGTGAGGGAAACCCTGAGGCAGGATCAGTAAAAGCACTTTAGTGGAGCCAGAGAAGATTGGAAGACTTACTAGTTCAGTAAAGAAGACACTAGTCAGAAACCAAGAAACAAAAATATCTACACTATATTCCAACCTGTGGCTGGCAAAGGTCAATTGTTTTGGGCTCATGAGGCATGGGCTCAGGGCTACAAAATTGCAGTGTGGATATTTCAATCCCAGATGAAAATGGGAAAACGACCAATTTAAAAAACAAAAAACCAAAAAACTCTGGCCATGAAATTGATCAAAAGGGGCCATGAATTTGACAGGAGCAAAGTACATAGGGAAGCCATTTTAAGCACAGGCTGTGGGGAAGCAGCATGCAGGGGGTAGAGATAGGAAGCAGCCCTAGGAAACATCAGCATACCTGAAGAAGGAGACCTACCTGCAAACAGAGGGTGGGCCTGAGGGGAGATTTTGAGTGAAGGCTACTAAGAACACTTCCGTGGATCCCAAAAAGAAGTAGAAAAAATCATCATCTGCATTTTCAGATTGGAATTCTGTTGTACCTTTTGTTATCCCAGAAAGGGATTGAACTTTGTGACTTGGCTAACAGGTTGAGACATACAATCCCAGACAAAAAGAAGATGGCCAGTATGAGGCACTGGAGGTGAGCACCCTTTGTAGCACCACCCCCCTGACATAAAAGGGTGAGATGTCTGGGAAGTACATAACCTTATATGGTACTATAATGCCTCCTTTGCTCCCCCAGGGCCTCCTTCACCCAGACCTAAATATGGGTCCCCTTACTTTTCTATAAGTCAGTCAAATTCTTTTCTTTTTCTGACCCCTTTTCTTCTATCTCATCACTTCCCCTCTGTCTCCCTCTGATATTAAGCCCTCTCTCTACTACAGATCTCTTTCCCTGACTGATCCCAGATGTTTCCTCACCTCTGCTTCTTTTCCTGGCAAGTACCAAGTAATCTTCACCTTAGTTGGGAGGCTCTTCAACTCCTCTCCTACCCTTCTCCCTCTCTTTGGTCATTGTCCTCAGAATACTTCCATGCTGATCAGTAGGGGCTGGGAGTACTCAGCACATTGCGGGCCTGACCCCTTCATTTTTCCACCTCCAAATTTCTCTGATTGCCACTTTCAGGCTCAATGTTCTCCAGCAAAGCACCGTTTTCCTGGTGGAGAGGGGGGGAGGGAGGGAGAAGTGCATGCAGATGAGTTTGTGTACTCACACACACAGGTGAGTGCATTTCCATCTTTCTGCCTTAATGCTTCTGTCACCCACTTCATTTGATCTGTATTGTGCAGTGGTGTTACTGTAATTTGAATGCTTTCTTTTGCTGCCAATCCCCTCTTGGGACGGAGGGGGAGAGAGGCAGGGAGGGAAACCTAGGAGAAAGAATGTACTGCAAATTGATCTCTTTCACCTGAGCTAATTTAAAAGGACAGCATTATTATGAGAAGTGTCACATCCCTCAGAACGTTCTGGAAATACACCAAGCCTGTGATGCATATATGAACTTGGGACTTGCAGTGCCAGTGCTGTCAAGATCCTAACCTTTTTACAAGCACAAATTTACTCAGCAAACAAAGGGAAATAACATCAAACTAAAAAAAATTACCTCCATTAAGCAGTATAATTTAATAAGTATAGCAGTATCAGTGACCTTGCTCTGCTGTTTAAACAATGATGATGCTGTGATCCTGGAGAAACTGAACAATTCCTTGGCTATGATGAACAGCAGCATGAGCCCATTAATATAAAGCCTTGCTGTGGTCCTGTAGAACACATTGTAATCCCTCTCTGCATCATGTAAAGTTATTTTTATAAAGTCAGCATAGGATTTGAAAAGCCTAGAACCATAGGATATAAATCTGAAACTGCAGGGTGAAATTCTGAAATTCTTCATATATTGAATAAATACAATTTTCCGACATTTTCAAACCCACGATTCACATTAAACTAAATGATACAGAAGTAGATGAACATGTTGATTTCAGGGTTGAAATGCATGTGATTTGAAAATGGCCAATAAAAATGAGTTCAAATCTAGGGGTCTCAATTTTCTATTTTCATAGAGGATGTTTCCTCTATCTACCTCCATTTCTGGTCCCATTTACCAAACGGATAATGTCTGTACACAGAGAGAACTTCAGCTATTGTAAGTAGCATAACTAGACTGAGTGAAAAGAACTTATGCAGCAAAGGAAGTTGTTTATCAGACCTAACTTCTTCTGTGTTTGGTCTTACAGCACAAAGGAAATGACAGGGTTAGCTAAAAGATAGTTTAGCTTTATTAACCACTAACTCAAAGTCTATAAAGTGGTCAGAATTGGGAGCGGGGAGGGAATCATCATTTTCCAATTCACCATGGTGTCTGAAATTCTACAAGGACATAACTGATGAACTGTTGTCTCAGGTGTAGAGCTATCAGAGCAGTAGTTGGAGACCTGTATGAAAAAATACTAATACCTACCTTATCTTCTGATGTAAGAATCACCAATGCACATATCAGAACACAAGATGACCATCTAAATTTCAAACAATCATGGGAGAACTGGGTCTTGCTGAAATGTTCAGGGCACAACTTACTGCCATATTTAGGGTTGGGAATGAATTTTCCCCAATCTCAGATTAGCAAAGGCCCTTCTCAATTTCAGGTTTAAACTAGTATAAATGGGAGAGTCTCTTGAACCAGAAGTCTTTAAGTCACTGTGTGAGGACTCCGGTAACTGAGCCAGAGGTGAGGGGTCTATTATGAGTGAGGTTCTGTGGCCTCCAATCTGCAGGAAGTCAGAAGAGATGACCATGATGGTCACCTCTGTTTTGAATTCTATAAAATTGGGGTTTTTTGCACTTGGGTCTGAGTGGTTTAGTTTTACATATTTTGTACATGAACCACAGCATAGGATAGGTGCCTGTTTTGAAACAATTCCTCCCAGTCACTGACAGCTCCAGACACATGCATGAGTAAACACAGAAACAGAAGTGTAAGACAATGAATACATAACTATTCATTCTGCATTGTTTCAGCTATTTCATCCCTGGTCATGATTCTTTCCTCATCATTGTATTTGAGCCCAAATACTATCCTCCAGGATAATTCCCTCATGGAACACCTGTTGGCGTGAGCCTCAAATGTCTGCTAGCTTAGACAAAGGGTGTCTTGTTCCTACCTCTCTTGATGTCAGAAAACAAGTTTTTTATCTCCAGGAGTGTTCACCAAACAACACTATCCATTTCCAAAATCTTAATAGCAGATTACAGCAAATTACCGACATTAAAAGGAAGCAGAATATTTAGCCAATCTAAAACTGTGCAAAGCTTAGTTGGTGAGGCTGAGTAAATTTTAATAAAAGTAAATTAGCTGAGCAGGGTATTGATAATCTTAAATCTCAGACAGTTTGTTTTCCCTGTTCTTATGGCTTGCATGATTCATCAGGGTGCTCCAAGGCTCAATTAGATACCTGTTAGTGGTGGGCAACTTGTGCATGCAGCCTACTGGGGTTCCACCTGCAGCCTGTGTACCCCCCCTCTCTGCCTCCTTCTCTCTTGCCTCTCACACACTGTGGCACTGGAGCCTTGCATTTACTTACTCCTTACTTTCCCTCTCAGGACTTTAGGAGTACCATGAATAGCCCGATTGGCATCCATCCCAACTCATCCCAGACCTTGAATGCTTGTGAATCAGCTCATTCGTGACATTCAAGCTCGGGGAGGAGTGGGGACGGAGCGTGAAGCAAGTGATTCAGTGGCACTCCGTAAATCCTGGGAAAGTGAGGGAGAAGCATCCCATCCCTACTCCTCCCCCTCTCTCCCAGCATTTTTGGAGCCCTGTGAATTGGTTGATTCACAGTGCACAAGCTCTGGGAGGGAGGTGCAGGAGCGCGAATCAGCCGAATCATGGCACTCTGAACGTGCTGGGAGGGAGGGGAAGAGGGAGGTGAGTGCGGGCTTCAGTACCCCAGTGCAGAAGATACTTGGAGGAAAGGAGCAGAGAGGGAATGCACAGGCCTCCCTGCAGGTAGCACCCCAATGGGCTGCATGTGGCCAGCAGGCTGCACTGGATTTCAGTCTTGTGACCCACTGAGACAAGAGGGCCATGTCCATTCACTAGTCTTGATCGCCCATCACTGTGTTACATGCTTTGATAGTTGGACTCTGCATGATTCCATCACTGTTGCTGGGTTTGAGGGGGAAGGGGCTGGGAGGAGAGATCAGCATTTTTCACACTCTGTTTACCAAACACAGAAAATCTTGGGTAGAAGGGACATAATTTCACCCATGGTCCCTACCCTGGAGACAATATAGAAGGCAAAGGGCACAGGAAAAAGGACAACATGGAAGTAAAATGATCAAGGTGATGGCCAAGGTCTGGTTTTCCCTCTCCCAGACTAACCCATAGTCCATGATGCACATGGCTTGCTCCCTACACTATATCTTTCCTAGCTGGTATGGAACTTTACAGGCACTGTGCCTGGGAGCTAAGGAAAGCCTCTGCATAGAGGTATTCACATGGTCCTCCAACTCCTTTGAGTCTGAGACTGAACTCAGACAGCTCTTTATATCTCCCAGCAGGCCTGATTCGTAGCCATTTTCTCCCATCATGTGGCTTTGCATCTTACTGCCCTCGCGTAGGAAGGCATATAAAAGTGAGGCTGAATGGCAACCTTCTTACAAGGCCAGCTCACCTTGTGACATGGTACGTTCTCTGTTTGCTGATCCAATAATCCTAGTGAGTCATATTCCCTTTCTGGGTGTCTTTCATGGAGATCTCATTCCTCTGGCCCTTTTGCTCTTTATAATCAAATCCTACCTTGGATTTAATAACTAAAATAAATCTGCTCCAGTCGGGCCAAGAGCTAAGTTCCCATTCTTTCTGAGTACCATCTTAGCTACGCAATGGAGAGATGACACTCCGCATCAGCCAACATATGATAACCTATCTTTAATTTCTCTCTGCTCTGGCACTATTATCTCGCCTCTGCCACAGCTGCATACTGCTATTGTCAGTGGTAAAGACGAGACATCTCTAATTAGAGGGCAGGATAAATTGCTTTTATCTACTTTTAACATGCTTTTACATGGCACCTGGTACACACGTCTTAGCTAGGCAACCATAATTTGAAAAGTAAATGACTGCTTGGAGAAATATGATACATTTTAAAAAGAAAATTAAATGTATAGCATAGCAAAATCAACATATTGGAGATTGCTGAGCTTTAAAACTGTCAGAAGTCTTGTATGCTTATATTTTATATTGAGTTAAAATAAACATTCACGGTTGATGTACCCCTCCTCCCCACACACACTATCGGAATGTTCTAAGGAGGAAACTGAAGTTGAGAATCTCCATGCAGTGTATTCAAGACAGCCTTGCCATATACGGACCCTGCCTTATTCATTGAAACTCCAAGTGGACAGACGTAAAAAGGAAAATGGGGAAATCATTCTCCACAGGATTGGCACTGACCTAAACCTACTTATCCCTCAACTACCAATAGCCAGTAATTGTCTTGCTGCTAGCTTTAGAACATCGTAAAAAAAAACAAAAGTCTGATATTGAGCATCTACTTCCAGCATATGAAAATTACTAACAAATGACTCACCTGTTCTATTGAGTGATCAAGCCTCTTATTTATTATAAAAAAAGCTAATTAGCTACTTGCATGTCTAGCATTACAGGGCTTCAGCTAGTAACAACAGCAGAACAACATCGCTCAATAAAGTCTCAGCTATCTATTACCTTTCTGAGTACAGATCATGCAGTTAGGAGTGCATGACTGATGTACCAAAACCAGGCTTCTCACTCCCTTTGCTCATCATCAGCAAGTATTAAGTGCTTCTCTGTGAAAGGCATTGGTATAGAGACATTCTTTATTCACAATGCACTGTCAGTCTGCTTCATCTTCACTAGTAGAATCAGACACTACTCAAAATACGAAGACATCTTCATTCTTTTGATTATATTTCCCAAGTATTCTGTGGAGCTGGTCTGATTATTGGTTGTTTGAGATGTAAGATTTCACCGGTCCAAATAATGATTGGACCTCATTGTTTTGTTTATTATTTACTATAGCTTGGCACTGAAAATCTCTAAAAGCACATCTATGATGTACACAAGAGCGATTGCATACTGAGAAAAGCTCATCAGAGCTGTTCCTATTTGCTCAAGGAAGGGAAAATCTCTTTGCCTCAGTACCAAGAGAGTTCTGGCTCAAGTCTTCTCTTCAGTGGCGTGCACATCACTACATTTTTCTCAGAGGGTTATAGTCTACAGAGACTCCCCACTGATGCCAATGAGTGTCATACACACACAACTAATGTAAATAATGGTTTTTAAATCATCCCAATCTTAAAAACAGATTAGATCACCCATGACAAGTTTTAATTCAGCTATCCTGTAAATTCCTTCTAATAACCAAACTAGGGAAAATTCTGTTGTCAATCGGAGACAATGTTTTGGAGCCAAAGACCTTTGTTCTCGTCACCATTCAGCAAACGTGCAGATTTTATTCAGTTCTGAATTAGAACATAAAGAAAAACTAGCTTGACGTTCTGAAACTTCTCTGTCATGAATTTTTGTTTCCATGTATAAAGCCAAAGCCACCATAAATTACAAAGGGTGGGTGGAAGAGGAGACACTGCCTCGAGGAACAAGGATGTTACAGGTCATCAGGACTGATGTACAGTGATACATTTTCATAGTCTCTTATTCTATGCCTGGCTCCAGACAGTGCTAGTACTTCCAAAAAGTGATAACATTTACTATTGTTATGATAATATAATTGCTTAGGCTAAGCATTTAAAATGAATTGTACAGATACTTTATGTGTCCATAGATAATATGCCGTGCTATTAAATCCAGTTATACAACTATAAGGTAGCATTCAACCCTGTACACAGGACAAATATAAGGCATATGTACCACTCAAGCTGCCAATCAGGTATTAAATAAATAATCCTTACAAAAACTACATTAAATGGTTCTTCTAGACATCAATAAGGTTGCACAGGGGAAACTGCAGATTAAATTTTTCTCATTCATACATTATATGAACACCAAAAAGCTATTTTAAAGAATATAATTAATATGGCAAAGATCAAGTACTCAAAATTAGGAAGTGCCAGAATTAAGGTTGCCAGGGCAACCTTAATATGACCATTTTATGTGCATGCAGTATGATACAACTGCAACTGAAGTCAATGAGAGCTGTACTTTGGACACAGCAAGCACTATAAAACACAAAAATTAGGCCAGAAGTGCCTCAGATTGGACACCCAAAATTCATGAATATTTTTGAATAGGATACCTCTGTGCCTCAGCTCACCAACTGTAAAATGGGGATAATGATAACAGAATTATAGGACTGGAAGGGACCCCAAGAGGCCATCTAGTCCAGGCCCCTTCACTTGTGGCAGGACTGAGTATTATCTGATGATCCTTGACAGGTGTTTGTCTAACTTGCTCATAGAAACCTTCAATGATGGAGATTCCACAACCTCCCTAGGCAATTTATTTCAGTGCTTATCCACCCTAACAGTTAGGACATTTTTCCTGAAGTCCAATTTAAACCTTTGTGGTGAAATTTAAGGCCATTGCTTTTTGTCCTAGCCTCAGAAGTTAATGAGAACAATGTATCTCCCTCCTCCTTTTAACAACCTTTTATGTACTTGAAAACAGTTGTCCTGTCCCCTCACAGACTTCTCCAGACAAAATAAATCCAGTTTTTTCCCCAATTTTCTCCATAAGTCATATTTTCTAGACCTTTAAACTTTTTTTAAAATCTCTATTCTGGACTTTCTCCAATTTATCCACATCTTTTCTGAAATGTGTGATACACTGAACTAGACACAATACTCTAATTTCTGGATAGAAGTCAGTGTTTGATGCTGCAGGGACAGCATGCTAAAGAATCAGAGAGAGGAGAGCGGTGCACAGCAGGAAGGAAAATTGGTAGCATGTGACCTCCAGAAAAAGAAAAAGGAAAACTCATGTATCCCCGGGGCAGAGAATGGTTTGGAAGAGTTATCTGAGGAAAGGGGTTCGAAGAAGACCCCATTGATCAGTAGGCATGGGATGCATTGTCCTAAGGGTGGAGGTTACACAACCATCACTCCCAAGAGGAAGAGATGGGTGATGATGGTAAGGGACTCCCTCTTCAGGGAGACAGAGTCATTCATCTACCGTCCATACTGAGACACTCAAGAACTGTGGTGCTTGCCTTGAGCTATAATTCAGGATGTGACAAAGTGTCTGCCAAGGCTAATCAAGCCATCAGACCACTACCACTTCCTACTTCTCTATGTGGGCACCAGTGATGTTGCCAAGAATAACTTTGAGTATGTTACTACAGACTACATGGCTCTGGGAAGAAGGTTCGAGGAGTTTGAAGGGCAAGTTGTGTTCTAGTCCATCCTCTCTGTTGAAGGAAAAGGCCCAGATAAGGACTGTCAAATTGTGGAAGTTAATGCGTGGTTGCCCAGGTGGGGTCAGAGAGAGGGTTTTGGTTTCTTCAACCATGGGATTTATTCCAAGAACAAGGATTGCAAGGAAGAGATGGGATCCGCCTAATGAAGAGAGGGAAGAGCATCTTCACAGGCAGGCTTGCTAATCTAGTGAGGAGGGGCTTTAAACGATACGGGGAAGAAACACAAAGAGGAGGGTGCCACAGGGAAAGCATACTGATTCATACTGAGAAAGAAGGACAATTGGCTAGTTGTCTTATGTGCCTGTACCTGAATGCAAGAAGCCTGGGAAACAAACAGGAAGAATTGGAAGTCCAGGCACAGCCAATGAGCTATGATGTGATTTGAATAACAAAGAGTTGGTGGGGTAACTTGCATGTCTGGAGCATTGTCGTGGATGGGTATAAACTGTTCAGGAAGGACAGATGAGGAAGAAAACATGGAGGAGTTGCACTCTATATAAGAGAAAAGTATGAATGTTCAGATCTCCAGTATGAAACTGAAGAAAAACCTGTTGAGAGTCTTTGGGTTAAGATTAGAGGTGAAAGCAACAAGAGTGGTAACATGGTGGGTGTCTGCTATAGACCACCAGACCAGGAGGATCAGGTAGATGAGGCTTTTTTCTGACAACTAACAGAATTTTCCAAATCACAGGCCTGCTTCTCATGAGGGACTTTAATCACCTGACATCTGCTGGAAGAGCAATACAGCAGTGCACAGACAATCCAGGATGTTTTTGGAGAAGGTTGGGAACAACTTCCTGGTGCAAGTGCTGGAGGAACCAATGAGGGGCCATGCCCCTCTTGACATGCTGCTCATAAACAGGGAAGAATTGGTAGAGGAAATAGATATGAGTGGCAACCAGGGCAACAGTGACCCTGAGATGGTCAAGTTCCAGATCCTGACCAAAGGAAGAAAGGAGAGCCACAAAATACAGGCTCTGGACTTCAGAAAAGCAGACTTTGACTCCGTCAGGGAACTGATGGGCAGAATCTCCTGGGAGGCTAATATGAGAGGGAATGGAGTCCAGGAGAGCTGGCGGTATTTTAAAGAAACCTTATTGAAAGTGCAGGAACAAACCATCCCACTATGCAGAAAGAATAGCAAATATGGCAGGCGACCAGCTTGGCTTAATAGAGAACTTAAACACAAAAAGGAAGCTTACAAGTAGTGGAAGCTTGGACAGATGATTATGGAAGAGTATAACTATACAGGGAATGCAGGGAAGTAATCAGGAAGGCCAAAGTGCAATTGGAATTGTAGCTAGCAAGGGATGTGAAAGGTAACAAGAAAAGTTTCTACAGGAATGTTAGCAACAAGGTGGTGGTCAGGGAAGGTGTGGGACCCTTATTGAATGAGGAAGGCAATCTAGTGACAGATTATGTGGGAAAACCTGAAGTACTCAATGCTTTTTTTTGCCTCTGTCTTCACAGACCAGGCCAACTGCCAGACTACTTCACTAGGCAGCACAGTATGGGAAGAAGGTGAGCAGCCCTCAGTAGTGAAAGAACAGGTTAAGGATTATTTAGAAAAGCTGGACATGCACAAGTCCACAGGGTTGGATCTAATGAATGCAAGGGTGCTGAGAGACTTGGCTGATGTCATTAAAGAGCCATCAGCCATTATCTTTGAAAACTCTTGGTGATCGGGGGAGGTCCCAGATGATTGGGAAAAGGCAAATGTACTCCCTATCTTTAAAAAGGGGAAGGAGGAGGATCTGGGGAGCTACAGACCGGTCAGCCTCACCTCAGTTCCTTGAAAACTTAAAGAGCAGGTCCTTAAGGAATCCATTTTGAAACACTTGGAGGAGAGGAAGGTGATCTGGAGCAGTTAACATGGATTCACAAAGGGCAAGTCATGCCTTCTTGATGAGATAACTGGCTGTGGATATGGGGAAAGTGGTGGCCCCAGGTGCTTTTGAATTACCACGGGAGCACCACAGTGCAACTCCATGTGGCTCTGAGGGCTGAGAAGCAGTGCTGTAGTTTGGCAATTCTAAGGGCTGACCTCCCTTGGCTCTGCCACTTCTGGGGTGCAGCATGACCCCTGCACACCTTGCCCTGGGATCCTCAGTGGCTGTCAGCCTCTTTGGACAGAAGTGTAGCTGCCCTGCCTTAGTTTTCCCACTGGAATCATCAGCACACTTCAGTTATGGATGATGTTTCGCTCTCCAGCTCAGACACAGAGAGAGTTCAACCCCTTCTCGGCCAGAATTCCCCCAAGTCAAAGTTCACTAAAAACATAAATCAAAAGAACCATCAGTCCTGCTAGTAATGGTTTGCACAAGGTATTCTTTCCGTTGCCATGTTCCCAGTTTCTTTTGTGTTTAAAGCATCAGGTTTGCTCTGTGGAATAAAGCCTCTCTCTCTTTTTCTGCTGACTTTGCTCTCCTTTCACACTGTTTGAATATAGAACTAAAGAAAGGAGAGGACAACCTGAGATGCCCGAGAAAAGAGGTTCAGCAAAAAGGCCCCAATGGACATTTTGCACCACTTAGAATAAATAAGTAGGTTCTATGCTTTTTTCCAAGTAAGCAAGCAGAACGCCAATGTAAATAACATGAAATGCCTTTATAGATTGAACTCTATAAATAAAAAATGTTTCACTTCAAGGTCTTCTACTAGCAATTCTGAGAAACTCTCCTTTCCTTTGGGGGGAAAAAAAAAGGAGTTCATTAAAGTATTTGAGAATCAGCCTTACCCATTTTATATATTTTCTATTCAGAATGAGCAAAATTGGCAAATCATTTGAAAAACAGAAGCAGATAATTATTCAATTAGATTTCATTTATGAATATTGCTGAAGGTATCTATTTTGTCACCACATTTCTCATGTTTTCATATGTTATTTTCCTATATCACTGCCGGATATACAGTAAAGGCAATAACACGCGTGTGCACACATGCACACACGGGGTATGTCTACGCTGCAGCATTATTTTGACATAACTAACATTATTTCAAAATAACAAAGTGAGCATCTAAATAATTTCAAAACAACAGGCTTCTTGTTCCAAATCTGTAACCCTATCATACATATAGTCAGGGCCGGCCCGAGCCTTTTTGGTGCCCTGGGCCAGGGCACGTGGCGCTGCCCCCAGGCACACGGTGCATGTGCGGGCCCGCCTGTGGGGCACGGGCCCGTCCCCCCGGCTGCCCCCACGGCGTAAGTTAGCGCATGCACGGGCTGGCCACGGCCCCTGGCGCGCAGCCCGGGGCCCGCCGGCCCAGCCCGGCCAGCGCTGCTGGCGCATGCGCCGGGCCGTGCAGGGCCCCGCGGCCGTAGGGGGAAGAGCACTGCCGGTTGGCGCCGCGCACCCCTTACAACTGCCATCAGGCGTCCCATTGGTTGGCACCCTGGGCAGCTGCCCGGCTTGCCCATGCCTCCGTCCGGTCCTGTATATACTAGCCCAACGTCTGTGACTCTGTAACACTGAAATGCTGGCTGTTTCCTCTGGGCAGTGCTGTTGCCTCCCTGGCTGTTCCCTCTGGGCGGCGCTGTTGCCTGAGTCACGTCCTTTGCCTCCCGCTGTGGTGCTCAGCTGACTTCTGCGCCGCTCAGCCGGGCTGCCGCGGGGTAGCAAGCGGCGCAAGCAGCCGTTTGGGCTCCGCGGTCCCCCAAGTGAGAGGCAGGAGGGGGAGGAGAAGAGAAAAAGAGAGACAGAGAGAGAGGCAGGAGGCAGAGTAGAGCTGAGAGAGAGAGAGGGGAGGCAGTAGGAGGAGGAGAGAGAGAGAGAGAGAGAGAGAGACACACACACACACACGGAGCGAGAGACCGGAGGCTCAGGAAAGAAGACCGACGTGGAGAAGAGACCTGAAAATCCTGTCTTATGAGGGGCTAATTGGCCAGTTTTGAAATAGTTATTTTGAAACAGGGTGTGTGTAGATAACACAGCTGTGGTTATTTCAAAATAAGTGGCCTCCAGGGCTTCTCACAGCCCTGGTGACCACTCTGTCCACACTCATCAGAACTCTATAGTTCCCCTTCCCCTGCATGCCTTAAAGTGCAATCAGAGGGGAAACAGTTTGTGGAACGACATGAGCCCTTCTGCTTTCCCTGCTGCCATAGCAGACCCCAGAGCTCCCTCTGAGACCCCCCACAGCTGCCAGCACAACTGCAGCCAGCTCCCAAGCTCCTACCCAGGGGCAAAAAAGGAAAGCACCATCATGGTCTGGTGCAGAGATCCTGGATCTCATTGAGGTCTGGGAAGAGGTGGCAAACCTCCAGGATCTCCGCACCAGGCACAGGAATGGTGCCACAGCCGCACCCAGGAGCAGGTGTGCATGAAGGACCTGTGGTGGGACACCTTGCCACCAGAAGCCACCACTAACAAGGCTGGGGTCATGGACACACACACTGCAGTGTTGCACAAGGCACATGGTCATGCCTGCACTCTCAGGGCAGCATCCACTCCAGGCAAGCATGGCAAGGTGGAGGATACCAAGCCCCTGCCAGGGGAGCCTGCCAGGATGGGGAGAAAGTGGAGGGAATCCCAGCAGCACCCTCTCCTGCAAGTGGCATCTGCCACTCACACACACCTCCCCCAACACCCTCTGCCCTCTTCCCCAGTGGGCAGGGATACAAGTCCTCTCCCTGGGATGCCACCCCTTCCAGACCCAGCATGTGCATGGCATGCAGGGAAGCCAAGCCACCCCATTGCCCCCTTCCCACCTGCAGGCTCCTGGCCTGGCTGGCACATTCCCATGCTTGCTTGTTCCCAGGGCAAAGGGGTAGCAAGGTTTCCTCATGAGACATCTGTGCCCCTGCAGGAAAGGGCCCACTGTCCAGGCCTCAGATTACCTTGCTCTAACGATATCACCTTCGTCTGACCCGAGGGCTAGGTTTCATGCACAGGGTCTCCTGGGATAACTGTCCTCCTCCTTGTTCTTCACAGCTGGACCAGCTGTAAGTGGGGTGCGAGCCACATCTCCTGCACCAGCCGCCTGACCCCATGAGACCGGCAGGCACCGCCAGCTCTGCGAGGACCTTGAGCAGGAACACGCAGCCTGCCTCCATTCCCTACAGCGGTCTCTGAAACAGCAGGAGCGTAGGTTGGACGCCAACCTGAAGGAGCACCATGCTGACAGAGTTGTGCTGCTCCACTTGGCAGGAGCTGTCCCAGGAGGCCCAGAGCATATGCGCGGCATACAGTGCCGTCATTGACCACCTGCTTGCCGTGACTGAGCAGTCCAGCAGCCCCCCCACCTGCTCCTTCTCAAGTCCTGCCCACACCCGCTCCTGCTCCTACCCTTATCTCCCATGGCCGCTGAGAGCCGCACACAAGACAGTGGGACCACCTGAGACAGGCTCCAGTCCCAGCCCCAGCCCTGAGCCCCTCCTCTTCCCTCCCAGCTTCTTTCCCCAGTCCTAGATTCCCCAAATAAAAACCAGACACTTCATTCTTTCAACAGAAAAAGGTCTTGTTTATTGTATCAGCAGGGAAGGGGGAGGAAGGAGGGAAGGGAGGGCAGCAGAAGGGAGGGGTTGGGGAAGAAAGACGCACTGGGACACTGCAGAGGCACCTTGTGGTGAGACCCGGGGGAGAGTCTCACAGGTGTCTGTCTCAAACTCTCCCTCAGAACCTCTCGGATGTGCACAGCCCCCTGATGGGCCTGCCAGACAGCAGCCATGTGTGGCTGCTGAAAGGCCCTTCTGAGCTGCTCGGCCTCTGACCCCCACCCTGGCAGGAACGTCCCCCCCTTATTTTCACAAATACTGTGGAGGACACAGCAGGCTGCCACCAGTTGGGGAACGTTCCACTTGCTGAGGTTCACTCACTGGGCGAGGAGACAGTGTAATCTCCCTTTGAGGTATCTGAAGGCACACTCCACAACAATGCAGGCCCTGCTGAGCCTGCCATTGAAACATTCCTTGCTTTGGTCAAGGTGTTCAGTGTAGAGCTTCATAAGCCAGGGGAGCGGAGGGTAGGCTGCATCCTTCATGATACACATGGACATGTCCACATCCCCAACTTGATGGTGAGATCAGGGAAAAAAGTGCCAGCATGCATTTTCTGGTAGAGACTGGAGTTGCGCAATAGGAGGGTGTTGTGCACCCTCCACAGCCACCCAACATTGATCTTGGTAAACTGGCCTCAGTAGTCCATGATGGCCTGCAGGACCATGGAAAAGTACCCCTTCAGCTGGAAGGGTTGATTCTGCTGTGGAAAGGAGCTTGGGCTGAGAACTCCTGAGGGCTTTGGCAACCATGTGATTCTCTGTTTGTCTCTTTCTACTACCTAGGTGATGTTGACCCCATCGTCACTGGCTTTCCCCAGCATCCACAAGCCCACCTGAGCCCCTGACCACCGGGCATCAGATTATATCAACTGGAAGGGGTAGAAAGAGACAAACAGAGAATCACATGGTTGCCAAAGCCCTCAGGAGTTCAGCCCAAGCTCCTTTCCACAGCAGAATCAACCCCCAAGTACCCTACCCCCTGCAGAGCTTTGTGAAGGTGGGACTGCAAAACCTCCAGGGAGGGAGAGTCCACACCCCTTCCCTAGGTCCCCAACCCCCTTCCCACACACTGGGGCCAACCCCTACTTACCCTATCCCCCAGCAGGGCTTTGTGAAGGCGGGACTGAAAAACCTTCTGGGGAGGGAGCTTTCATCACCCTCCCCCCCTTCCCTAAGGAATCCCATTCCAGTAGTTCACCACCCTCCTAGCACATTGGCAAGAGAGTCATACCTGCATGAGCATGGCCCCAATGGTCGATCTCCCCATGCCAAACTGGTTCCTGAGGGATCGGTAGCTGTCCAGCACGGCGAGTTTCCAGAAGCTGATAGTGACTCACTTCTAGAGGGGAATGGCGGGTTGCATGCGGGTGTCCTGTCACCGGAGGGCAGGGGCCATTCACACAGCTCCAGGAAGGTGTCCTTCCACATGTGGAAATTCTGGAGCCACTGCTTGTCATCCCACCACTCCATGACGATGCGGTCCCATCAGTCCGAAATGGTGTCCTGTTGCCAGAAGCGGTGGTGCACGGTGTGCAGAAGAGGAAGGGATGGGCTGTGTTGCATGAGCAACACATGAAGAGAGGAGAGGAGGTGCCCCACAGGTGCCCTTGTGGCTCTGCAGGAACAGGAGTCTGCAGTAACTGCACCAGAAGGTGCAGCAAGAAGTCTAAGAGCTGGCGAGTACTTTGCAGCTGGTCTGGCTTCGTGGCTAGGAGTGCTGTGGCATCCGCAAAGGCAACCAGAGCATGTAGTGAGATGAGTTTGCCGTCCCTTGAGGAGGCAGGCCAAGGTGAAGAACTTAAGACATGACTGTCTGGGGGGGAGGAGGAAGAGAGTGTCCCTTTAAGCACGAACCTCAGATAGTCTCAGGCAGCAGCTACTGGAAGTGACTGCTGTCCTGATGTCCTGCCTGAAGTGCTTCTTGGGGGGCCTTAAATGCACTTCATCCTCCAATCAGTGTGGACGCTCTATTTTGCTAGAGATCTGTGCTATTTCAATGGGCATTTGCAGTGTGGACATGCTATTTTGAAATATCTATTTTGGGAGTTTTTATTCCGAAATAGCTTATTTTGAAATAAGTGTGAAGTGTAGACATACTCATACCAAGCACCTCTGTTTCAAAATAGCTAGCATACAGCATGATAACATAAATAAGTAACTCATTGGTGTCTATGTAAAAACCTAAATAGACTTTGCATTAGACTTAATTAGATCTAGGTCACAACTGCCAATTAAGCTGTCGCTTTAATAAAGAACCAAAGTGTATGGATCAAATTGTAGCTCGAGCACCAGTGTGCTTCAACAGCAGTCCTGGGAACTAACTACAAGTTGTGGACTACAAACTGTGGGAGATTGGGAGAGTTTCCTAGTTCCTGCTGGGACATCCTCTGCCTCCCCAGCAGAGTCTCAGCACTGACTAAGCTGGGAGCACGTAGGCTGCAAGCAGACAGGAGGCAGCTGATCTGTAATCCTGTTCTGTGTTGTTTACAGAATAAAGTCTGTTCCTGGTGGTTTGTCTGTATGGGTCTGGTCTGAGGTGACATGCTGCAGAGTACACAAAGGAGCCTCCCGGCCTAGTCTCCCAAAGTTGTGTAAAAAGTCACAAGGCTTCCCCTACATTGAACAACCTCATATTGGGCCAGTGAACAGGAGAAGGGAAGTGCTACAAAATGAACAACCTTCATTAAAATTAGCCTGCCTTAGCTCCATTTCCCCTAAATGTTAGGCTACATATTAAAGGCGATATTTAGTTTTAACTTGAACAGATTGATTGCAAAAAGCTAAAATATACCAAAAGAAATCAAGGTATATTTGAAAAGAAAAATCACATGGAATGTAGTACATTGTATTTCTAAATTACTAGTATTTAGTAGACAGAAGGGAACACTTGTACTAACAAAACAAAATACATAGCTCAAATATCTTGAGCTTTGAGATCCAGAGAGGCTGGTTGGTTCACTAAAATGTACGTATAATGCACTGAAGTTGTAGTAACTCTGCCTAATTCAGGATGCAGAAGCCTGTGGAAGATTCTAAAATAAAAAACGCTGAATTCAAAAAGGAAAAAGTGAAACATATTTAAATGTACTCTCTTGTCTGAGCATGATCTAACTGACTGGAGCTTTCTAATATACACTTTCATATAATCAAAACTCTGTTCTAAGGAGCATTTTTTGTCATTATGAACATATTCAGGAAGTAACATCAACTTAAAAAAATTCACAATTCTACGAATCCAAAATTTGTTCAAATATTTCTGACAAAATTTGCATGGGTTTTCACCTGTGATGTCTGAACTTCATGTCTGAATGTGTTAGTGGAAGTTTACTCAGCAGAAAAATAGACACATGAGATTGCTTTAGGTTATGTCTACACTGCAATCAGAGGGGTAATTGCAACATGTTTGAGCACAACTAAGCTAGCTTCATCTAGCTAGGTTGGGTACCACTAGGAGCGTAGTCATATCAGTATGGCAGTGGTCACCAACCCATCAATCGCAATCGACCGGTCAATCTTCAGTTCCCTCTGAACTGCATGGCTGTGCACAATACATTTTAGGTCTGCTCTCCTCATTTGCAGAGCAGCACACATCAAACAGAAGGTGAGTGGTGGCGGCGGCTTGGTGGGTTCTGTTGGGGTAGCCTTGGTGGGCTGAATGTTGCTCTTAGCTGGCTGGGCCACGTCGGTGGGTGGCTGCCCCTCTTTGCTCCAGCCTAGATGGAGCACAGTGCAGTGAGGTTGTCCCTGCTGGGGCAGCCTCAGCAGGATGAATGCCGTGGCCAGCTGGCTGGGCCACATGCAGCGGGCGGCTGCCCCTCTTTGCTGTGGCTAGAGCTGGGGTGCGGTGAAGCTGTCCCTGCTGGGTTCCAGCTCCAGGCGACCATATAGTGTGCATCTACACTGCAGGGCATAAATAGAAATAAGCTAAGCAAATTGACTTACATCAATTGTGTAGCTTATTTTGAAATAGCTTAATTTTAAATTGGGAGCATCTACACAGAACTTATTTCAAAATAGAGTAAAGTAAACTTCCCTTACTCGTACAATGAGGGTTACAGGAATCGGAATAAGTTCGCCAGCTTGATAGTATTTTGACATTATTTCTAAATAACTACCTGCTGTGTAGATGTGGACTAAGTTATTTTGAAATAATGTTGCTGTGTAGATGTACACATACTGACTGGCAGGTAGAAGTGTACATTTGCCTGTTTTTGATCCCATGCTTTATTTGTGCATGTTAGTGAACCCGTGGACTTATTCCATAATTATTGAATAATAGCTAAAATTTTAAATCCAAACAGCTATAAAAGCTGCCTGCAGTCTGACCTGACAATACTATCGCCACACTGTACCAAAACACAAATACCACACATCTGGCAGTTAATGCTATCTTGCCTTTTATTTTAGCTATACATCCCTGGCTAGCGATAATGATGAGTGATGAACCTGGGCCATCTCAAAAACCGAAAATATACAACTTCCACATGGAACGGGAAAATGAATTTCTGCTCACAACTGTAAAAGATAAGAGCATATACAACATTATCTCGGGGTAGATCTTGGGTGGCACGTACATTCAAAAAGTGATCTTGGGCTGAAAAAGGTTGGTAACCACTACAGTTTGGGCCTTAGCACAGTCTTTATGAACCTGCCAGAGACCCTGGAAACATATGCTGGTGGCTAGCCCCATGCTGCTACCTGTGCTGCTGCAGCTCCACTGCTATTGGTATATGCACTTCAATCTTACCTCTGCCTGCAGAGTAGACAAACCTTCGGTGTCCAAGAGACCTGCATCTACATTCATCTTGACTAATTCTTTTGCTTGCCAAAGAGTTTAAAAGCAAAGACTTGGGACAAAATCTATAGACCTGGGGCACTGTCCAATTATTGCTAGTCAATGGAAAGATTCCCAGTGATTTTCCTGAGAGCTGATACTATCAACAATTAGGAACGTTTTGTTAATTCTCCCAGCATAGCCCACACGAGTTCAGCTTATGTGACAGAAAGCAGATAGAGGTCACAGCATTTTAAGCACCACGTTGATTAGACATTGTCTGAGCACTGCTACCCTAGAGATCTCAACATTGCTACTACTGAAGGTACTGATCCAATGAGAATAAGGGGAACGTTTGCAAAATTTCCCTGGTGTAGACAAGGCTATACTTACCAACCTTTTCAAAAGCTCACTCAATGAAGAAAAGAAAGCTTTTCGATGTGTGTGGCAGGAATAGGGAAATTTCTCCAAGTGTCCCTACATTCCATTAATCATGAGAGAAATCTGCAGTTTCAGAGAGCTGAGAGTTTTTGAAGTGATTTCCTAAAGTGGATGAATATGATATCCAGGGAAAGTAATGTCAGTGGCAAACAAAAAATGCCAAACTCTGGAGAAGTTCACACCTCCTGCCTTACCAATAATGTCTCACTTGTAGCTAAGTTTAAGCACCTGCATAAATGATGAAGCATGTGGAAAATAGTGCAAAGCAGATGAACTGAATGAAGAACTGTTGCAAAGTATTCTGACAAAATGCTACACAGACCTAAAAGAACTAAACATTCTCCCTATCAATTTTTTCCATAAATGTTGCATTGCTACAATTTTCCTCTTGAGAATTGGATTGTGTCATAAAAGCAACATTACAGAAAATGATTGAACAATAATCTACTCCCTGTTTTTAGTCTTAAGTTTTACTCACTGGTGTTTTACATCTCCTTTTGGTGGGTTTCTGGAAACCGGGATCAGGCGGCTAAATATATGTCTAGGCTTTCTAGCCTGAGGCTGCCTCTCTGGAAAGGCTGAAGACCTAACACATATTGTATGGCAAATCTGACCTATCCTTTCCACTTTTTCCTTTTTCCCACTGGATAGTCTAGTGACCAGCTGCCTTCCTTGTTGATACCAATGATACTTCAAGCACTGAGCAGGGGAATTCATGACTTTGCTCCCTGTAGCAGAATATGTCATCCAGATCCCTACTGCAGAGTGAAAGACTGTCTGCACCTCTAGATTGGGGCAACTTGAATCCTTTAATAACTTTCCCAGGACCAGATCCCAGCATCAGTTTTTCCTTGTTAGCTTTTCTGAAGAATAGCAGAAACAGGCAAGATTTGTGTGAAAATATACATACACAGTAAAAATTATGACAAGAACACTCTCCAAGATAAACAATCTATGGGCCAGTTGCTTCAGAGAATTCAGGTATGTAGCATCATACATAAAGTAAATCTGATTTGCAGCTCTGAATGATTCATGAATTAATGACTTTAACTGTTGCTGTTTTAACAAAATGGCAGATTTTCACTAAAAGAATTCAATTTATTTCCTCAATTAAAAAAACCCACAGAAATAAAAATTTCTGATGCTGCCTCACAGGAGAATGTTTTCTTCCCTCAAATGGATATCTAGACAAGTGTTTATTTTTTGAAAGCCTTTCTTTTTGGGGACTGAACTTGACCACCACTTACTTGCAAGTCTGTATTACAAAGCTGCCAGCTAAAAATAACAGACGAAGAAAGAAGTCATGTGGAACAAGTTAGGGCACGACAAGCATTAGGGAATAAAATTCTCTGCAATATTCTGCACACAAAGAGTAAAGTTCATGCTCACAATTAAAAACCTGTTAACAGACCAATTCAATATTTTAACTATTATTGGTATAAACTCACAGCTCTCTGGCAGCAGCTGAAAATGGGAATGCTCTTTTCAGAGATCTGTACCAGTACTACAGTGTGGATAAAGCCTAAAGAGAGATTAAGTGGTTATTTTCCTAAGCCTATTCTATTGTGTTTAGGTTCTAAGGTTATGCCCCTCCCTGAGACATCTTGGTGCCTATTTTAATAGTTGGAACAAGAGACTAGGAGTTAGAGCTATAGTTGTGAGAAACAATTACCATGGACCAACCCACGCAAAATTAGTCGGAGAGAGCCTGAAAGTCAGTCTAGTTTGTGAAAGGTTCAGAATGAAATTGGGTAGTTTAGACCAGTAGTTCTCAGCCTTTCCAGTCTCCCCCTTGCAGAAGGCTGATTTGTCCTGCAGACTCCATTTTTCATCTCACTTAAAGACTACATACAAAAAACAGACATAAGAGCACAGAAGTGTCACCCCACACTGTTATTCAATGTTGCTTACTTTCCCGTTTTTAACTTATAACTATAAAATAATTTGTGACCCTCCACCAGGTTGAGAAACACTGATATACTCGATAGAGCCATATAAGCAAGCCATTTTAGTTATGGGCATTTTTAGTAAAAGTCACTGACAGGTTACAGGCATTAAACAAACATTCACAACTCATGCCCGGTCCAGGACTTGTACTATATACCCCTGATTAAATCTTCGGGGGGAATGGTGGCAGCCCAGAAGTGGTATGGATGCCCAGGGGGCAGCAGCAGTCTGGGGCCCCTACTGGTGTTGGGGGGAGGGCACCAGTACACAACATGGGACCCCAAAGGTGGGGGGGGGGGGCTTGGTAGGCTTCCTACTTGGCTCTGTGAGGTTCCCCAGAAGAAGCAACATTCCTTCACACCTAGGCATAGTTGCAGCCAGGAAGCTCCACACTCTGCCTCCTCCCCCAAGCACCAGCTCTGCAGCTTCTATTGGCCAGGAACCAGGACAATAGGAGCTGTGGGAGTGGCACCTGCATAGGCAGTATGCAGCTCCATCTGGCTGTGCCTCTGCCTAGGAGCTGAGAGAGGGATGTGTCACCACTTCCAGGGATCTCCCCAAAATAAGCATTGCCCCGAGCCCTCACCCCTTCCCCCACCCCAACCTCCAGCCCTGAGCCCGCTCACACACCCAAACTCCTGCTGCTGCTGCTCTTGGGGCAGAAGTGTGTAGTGGGTGGAGACTGCCTTAGCAGCAGCTGGTGTAGCTGGCTTAGTGGCTGCCTGAGCTGCTCAGGTGGCCTCACAGCTAGCTGTGCGGTCACTACAGAAGTCATTACAGAGGCCCCAGTTAATCACAGAATTCATTACTTGCATAAGAAACTCTCAGCCTTCGTCATTGTATGAAATTTTAGTTTGAGCTGACCTTGCTAGCACTTTTCACGTAGCCTGTTACAGAACTAGGCAAATATCTAGATGAGTTGACATACCCGCTGGAAAACTATGTTGATGCAGCCTGCCTTTCTCTGACCCCGCCAAATGGGGATGATGATAATTACCTGTTTAAAGGGGAGTCAAGTGGCTTCATTCATTACTTGTAAAGTGCTCTGACATTTTTAAATGAAAGGTGCTCTTTCAAAGATTAATAATAAACAACAGGCAGTTTTCACAGGTATAAAACACATTTAAAACAATAGGAAGTTTTTCTTCACTCAGTGCACAGTCCACCTGTGGAACTCCTTGCCAGAGGATGCGGTGAAGGCTAGAACATTAACAGGGTTCAAAAAAGAGCTAGATAGATTCATGGAGGTTAGGTCCATCAATGGCTATTAGCCTGGATGGGCAGGAATGGTATCCCTAGCTTCTGTTTCTCTTGAGGTGGGAGGGATCATGTGAGGATTACCTGTTGTGATCCCTCCCTTTGGGGCATCAGATATTGGCCACTGTTGGCAGACAGGATACTGAGCTAGATAGACCTTTGGTCTGACCCAGTATGGCCTTTCTTATGTTCTTATGCACATCTCCCACAATATTCAGAACTGACTTCAAGGTACAGGATCAGACTTTCAAAACTGCACTCCCAAAATTATGAGCACTATAAGTGACACTTGACGGGTGTATGAATAAGGTATAATGTGACCAATAGCTGATTTGTGAGTGGATATCGGTATATACATGGGCAGCATCAGGAGTTTTATGCAGTTTGCCTAAAAATAAGTCAGACACACAAAAAGTGTGCTATTGCACATCTCAAAATCCATCTCATAAGATCTAACCCAAATGGCATGAAATAGGCACGTATACCTGACTTTCCATCTTATTTATGACTAATGTTAATCCTCCCCCCCATTTCATGCACACAGGTTGTTGTTCAGCACCTTTGGTTTGTCTCCCATTGTAGTACTACCACTATAAGATTTCTTCTGGCAGACATGCTTTTATTCAGCAGCATCACAATGTCCATCTCAAGAACCAGGCACAAGTCCTTTTTAGCTGGCCTGCCAATATCATGAAACTCACCTTCTTAACTGTGAGTATTTCTGACCTGAACTAATGCGATTCTTGACCTGTCTAAGAGTGTCTTGAATCAAATTGCTGTCTCTTGGGAGAAGCAGGTTTAGCAAAAATAATCTCAAGCTCATTGAATCACCATGGCAGCAGAAAGATACAGATTTCAGCTGAATAAAAAGATCTGCAGATTGGATACAAGGACACAGAAGATTCCCCATCCCCAGCCATAAAAGAAAACAGACATAAAGTAACCGGGGAGTGAAATGATATAATTTCATATGGGGTAAGTGAGGGTGGTGGAACAAAGGGGTCAGGCTTAAAAGAAGCCCAGTTTAATCAGTCTCTGTATGTTTTTGCTGAGGACAAGAGGACTAGTGTGCCTAGGTTACTACGTAGTTCATATCTCTGTCCTTAGCTCAGGTACATTAAAGGGCGACTAAAACTCCCTAACAGTTTTATTGACACTAATCATAGAGGGCAGGATTCTGGCATCTCTGCTCACACTGATTAGTACCTTAGTCTGAGGGGAACCCCGTTGCATACTTAGATTTGAAGCAATATGAGCAAGGGTGCCAGAATCTGGCCCTTATGATCATTCACATTTCTGAAATAAAAACTGTAAGTTGAAATACTAGTCAGAAAGGCTTAAAAACAGACACACTATTCTGTTAGTGTAACGTTAAGGTCATTCATGTAGAGCAGGGGTAGGGAACCTTTTTTGGGTTGGGGACACTGAACCACAGAAAAATCAGTTGGGGGCTACATACAAGTGAAAAGCAAAGTGAGAAGCCCCTGACTGAGAAGGAGGAAGACACATTCCCCTTGCACATCAGAGCTGGGGGGTAGGGGAGGCAGACTAATAAGAATATAAGAATGGCCATGCTGGGTCAGACCAAAGGTCCATCCAGCCCAGTATCCTGTCTGCCGACAGTGGCCAATACCTGATGCCCCAGAGGGAGGGTTCACAACAGGTAACCTTCACGTGATCCCTCCCGTCACCCGCCTCCAGAGAAACAGAGGCTAGGGACACCATTTCTACCCATCCTGGCTAATAGATTCATAGAGGTTAGGTCCATCAATGGCTATCTAGCTCTTTTTTGAACCCTGTTAATGTTCTAGCCTTCACCACATCCTCTGGCAAGGAGTTCCACAGGTTGACTGTGTGCTGAGTGAAGAAAAACTTCCTTTTTTTTTGGTTTTAAACCTGCTGCCTATTAATTTCATTTGGTGACCCCTAGTTCTTTTATTATGGGAATAAGTAAATAACTTTTCCTTATTCACTTTTTCCATATGAGTCATGATTTTATAGACCTCTAGCATATCCCCCCTTAGTCTCCTCTTTTCTAAGCTGAAAAGTCCAAGCCTTTTTAATCTCTCTTCATATGGGACCCATTCCAAATTCCTAATCATTTTTGTTGCCCTTTTCTGAATCTTTTCCAATTCCAATATATCTTTTTTGAGATGAGGTGACCAGATCTATACGCAGTATTCAAGATGTGGGAGTACCATGGTTTTATATAGAGGTATGTAAAGGTGTCCAGGCCAGCGGGAGGCAGCACTGACCCCCACTATTGCCCGAAGAAAGGCAGTCACAAGGTTACAGTCTGTAAGTAAGCAGTTTGTCAGGCCCTGCCGTGGGTCAGGGCGGGGCAGAAGGACAAGAGTCTGCAAGGGAGAGGTTTGGCAACAGTTCAAGGCCCCAGCTGAGTCCCAGGGGGAGAGAGGAAATCAGGTCTCCTACCTGGCAGAGAGCTGACTAGCGCAGGGGATTTTCCTCTACAGGGGGAACTGACAGTGGCAGCCCGGCGGCCACTGGGTCGGCAGGGATCCGAGCTGAAACACACTGACCAGGTCCAGGAGTCAGTGAGGATCCAAGCCGCAAAGTGCTGCCCACCCGACTTCCATCTCCTTACTGTCCTGGGGTCAGCGGTCTCTCAGCCACTTACCAGTTCCCCCTGGAGGCCTACCTGGCTCCATTGCTGCATTTCAGGGTCAGCTGGGGATGGAGGTGCTGGCAGTGTGTCCATTGGTTCTAGCTCCAGCTCAGGCAGGGACCCAGGGGGACCGGTCCAGACATCAGCGCCTGGTGGGCATCCTGGTGGCAAGCCTTTGGCCCAGGGCAGCAGTCTCCATGGCCCGGGCAGGTTGTCAAGGCCCGGCAGGAGTCCTGGCAGTCCAACCCAGTCTTCCTACTGGGTGCAGCATAACTGGACCCTTTGCAGCAGGAGTGGAGGCTGGGTGTCTGGCCTGGTCAGCTGCCCAGATCTAACTGAGCTCTGAGCTCTTATACCCCGGCTTCCAGCTTCCTGCGGGTGGGGCTAGGTGAGGCTGGACCCACCCACCAAGTGGTGTTAGAGAGCCCTTCCTCTTCCGGGTGAGGGGAAGGCCATGTCGCTGTCCCATACACAATACAAGGCAACAAGATATTTTCTGTCTTATTCTCTATCCCTTTCTTAATGACTCCTAACATTCTATTTGTTTTTTTGACTGCCACTACATAGTGAGGGTATGTCTACAGTGAACTGTTATTTCAAAATAACTAGTGTTATTCCAGAATAACAATGCATGCATCTACACAGCAATTCCGTTATTTCAAAATAATATCGAAATAACTGGCGGCTTATTTCAATTTCTGTAAACCTCAATCCATGAGGAATAACTCCTCTTCCAAAATAGCTATTTCAAAATAAGGCATTACTAACACCTGCCTTTTCCTAATGACTGGAGGTCCCTCCCCTGGAGATGTATTTGCAGTGCTAGAGGATACCATAACATCCTCTGGAAGGAGAGTCCCAACTATGGAATCATTTCCCTCTGCTCCAACTGACTGTTCTCCTTCCCTGAGCCTTTCATCCTCCTTAACAGCACAGGGGCTGTCTGACTGGAAGTGGGACAGTTCTACAGCATCTCGAAAAGCCTCATCTATGTACCTCTTGGCCTCCCTTAGCTCCTCCAGTTCAGCCACCTGGGCCTCCAAAGCCCATACACGGTCTCTGAGGGCCAGGAGCTCCTTGCACCAAAAGCACACATACGCCACCCACCCACAGGGCAGGTAATCATACATGCTACATTGAGTGCAATAAACAGGATGGCCCCCACTCTGCTGCTGGGCTTCTGACTGAATTCTCTCCTACAGCTATTTAGGTTATTGATAGGGTTTTTATTTAAATCAGGAAGTTTTGTTTTTAGTTTAGTGTAAAAGTTTTAAAGAATGGCAAGTGTACCTCATCCCTTTCCAACTCCCCTTCAGAACTCCCTCCCGAAACTCTGTTAGTTGCCCCTGGTCACTTACTCATGGGCTTTATAAAGCCCTGGCCTTCCTGATAGCCCTGCCCCTCCGGCTAAGGCTCAACCAATGAACAGAGGGTTCTAGATTTCAAATACTCTTTAAGAAGCTCACAGCTTCCAACTGTCAGACACAGCACACAGTCCTTCAAACAAACAGCTCAGCACTTGAATCTCCAAACAAACAAACAGACAGATAAATACAAGCTCAGCACACAGTTTCTTTCAGGCAACTAGCAAGTAACCCCCAAACACAAACACACACTACAGACAGCCACTTACCTCAAGGGTCCCGTATTTGCTCCTCCTTCACCTGGAGAACTCCTTCTCGAAACTCCCTGTTAGGTGCCCCTGTTTGCAAAGTTTCCTGGTCGCTTACTCACAGGCTTTATCCATATATAATAGATTTTGTCTGCTCCAGCCATGTGGGTAGATGGCAGTGGGGCTGGAGCGCCAGTGTGGAATCCCCAATGCTGAGCCTTGGGGCCCAGATCCAGGGAAACCGAGGGCCTCATCCGGCCCTCGGGCCCAAGGTTCCCCACACCTGAGGTAGAGGCTCAAAAGTCAGGAAACAAAAGATGTGAAGGGTCCAATAATAACTTTTATTAGCCCAGACCACACAGCTTGTGTATTTTTGCTATACATTTAATGTAATTCATATAGATACACATTTAAAAATCAACCCCAGACTAGAAAGGGCTGGCCAGTGCCTGGGCTCTGGAGAGGTACATGAAAGAGAAAGGAGGGAACTCAAGGAGCTAATTCAACTGTCCCGGGTACAAAGAAGGGCCCACCACAGCTGCAGTCTCTGGACTCTCACAAATACAGGGGCTATTGCTTGCTAGGAGCACCCACAGTCCCAAAGATGGAGAGAAGTGTAGGGCACAGCTGGCAAAGAGAAGAGCATGTTTCTTTCTTGTGCATTCAGCATGTTCTCTCTGATTGCTGGGAACAATGTGGTGCCTGACCACTCACACCTCAGGCCTGTGACTTAATGGCACAGTCTGTCCCTAGACGTGCAATATGGCTTACTGTTTTACATTGCAAGGAGCACCATAACCATTTCATGCCCCGTTTCCAAGCATTTCTTTTTGGAACCTTTGCGTTGCATTAATGTGAGGTTTTGTATTTTCATTTCCTTATTTTCCCCCTAAGAAACAACCAGACACCAAAAATACACAAGTACCAGAGGCCTGAAGATCTTTTAATTTCCACAAACTATGCTAGATAACGTTGAAAGCTCTTGAGCTTGCAGAGCTGATAAATTCAACTGGTTTCATTTGAAACCAAGCATTTCAACTCGTTCTTATTTGTTGGTAGATAATGTAATAGATGAGCCAGCTTGGACTTAATAAGTGTAAAAAAAATTAGCAGTTTGAGCTATGGTGATGTTTTCAAATGAATTTTAAAATGGCTGAAGCCAGGAGATATTTAGCACCTCACTAGATCAGTACCTACATATATATAGTACTCTTGAGATATTTCAGGTGAAAACAAGTTACTTTAACTTTAATTAGTAAGCTTAATCAGTAGAGTTTGATTTTAAGAAGTCACTCATGGTCTAAGACTTTACATATTGGCTGCGTCTAGACTGGCAAGATTTTGCGCAAAAGCAGTCACTTTTGCGCAAAAACTTGCCAGCTGTCTACACTGGTCGCTTGAATTTGTGCAAGAGCACTGACTTTGTAATGTACAAAATCAGTGCTTCTTGCGCAAATACTTTCACGCCCCACTGGAAAGCCCTCTTGCGCAAGAGTACTTGCGCAAGAGGCCAGTGTAGACAGCAAAGAACTGTTTTGCGCAAAAAGCCCTGATGGCTAAAATGGCGATCGGGCTTTCTTAGGCAAAAATCGCTGCCTAGATTGGCCATGGATGCTTTTGCGCAAAAGCACTTTTTGCGCAAAAGCATCCGTGACAATCTAGACGCACTTTTGAGGAAATACTTTTAACGGAAAAACTTTTCCGTTAAAAGTATTTCCGCAAAATCATGCTAGTCTAGACGCAGCCATTAAGTTTTATTGTAGGACAGTGCTTCTCAACTTTTTCAGTGTTGTGTTGCAACAGCAAAAGGTGTTAATTGCATCAAAAAGAAAAGAGAAGGTGATTACAAGCCCTCTGGACCTGTTCATTGCCCTCTTGAGGCCCTGACACCTGATGAGGGACATGTCTCAGAGCAAATGATCACATCCAAATTGCAAAACTCTAGGAAATATGGTTTACATGGTGGACATCATAGTGCTGCTACTGGTACAAGTATGATCCACACAGTACACGTATTCTACCTATCTCAGTTGTCTAACTGCTATTCATAATAAAGTTTATGTAACATTTACCATATAAATATATGGTTAAAAGACCCACCTATTCTCCTAGCATGGACATACCCTAAATGTGATTTTTTCAAGCAGTCACAGCTGTTCAAGCAAGTCTGCCTCCTGGAGCTCAGGATGGAGCACTGGTCTTATAAACAAGGGGTTGCAAATTCAAACTTAGCTGAGGCTCTGGCAAAGTGGCTCATTCTTAGAATCATTCTCTTCAAATCTAGTCTTGGCTCCGCAGACTAGGTGGGCACACCAAAAATCTTCACTTATTTCTAGATGGCTCTCAGGGATGGTCTCTGTATATTTGGTCCTGCTTCAGAACAGGTGGCTGGACAGGTGGATTATTTGATCGCTGGAGCCCTACATTTCTAGGATTCTATAATGAAAATGCCTGGCTCTTGCATTTCCCCCTGGTGCTGGAATTCAGACTGACCTTACGGCTTCCCCTTCTGGGAATGATTTTTAGCTGATCTTAAACTGTTTTGGTGCATGATTTGATGGAATGCGTGAGCAGAAGGGAACTTAGGATTGAATGCCAAACGGCTGCTTTTCTCTAAGCCCTACAAGGCTATTAAAACATTACCAACTGGCACTTGAGCTCTTTTTGCTGCAGCAACTAAAAAATAATTCAGATATCAGGGGTTTCTTTTTGCTTACTGTTGTGTTGTGCTTCTTGTCTCTGTTGTCACAAGTATGAATATCAGGTAATGGGCACCATTCATTTCTGTAGTTAGTAGTTTTCCTGGGGTGTCAGTGACAGGAGAAATGTATGCATTAAAACAAGCATGATGAAAAGCAGCTCTCTTTATAATTTCAGCCCAGCTGCTGTATTGATGGATACAATCTCTACCACATGCTCCAGGTGGCTTCTAATGCCTGACTCCCTGCAGAAACCTCTATTTGCACATCTTAAACCACTTATTGGATTTGAACGGGATTTTTCAGCCTGAGTGCAGTAACAGTGTTCACTTATGTCACATTTGTAAATCCGGGCTTTACATTTCACTCACCAAACTATCTTCAGAGGAATTCAACAAGGGCTTTTTGTGTCTCTGATTCTTGCCTTTTACATAGAGTCTGTCAACTCTGTATGGCTAGAAAATATATTGATAAATTTATTTTCCTCCTTGTCAGGGTTTTCAATGAAGCACAACTCACTTAATCAGACCCTATTGAACAGTGCTTTTCTTTGTTGCAAGATTTCATATAAAATTCTTCTGAATGCTTTGTATTCAAAATTTGCAGAGATTAACCTTTATTCAGGGCTTGCATCTCCAAAGGCTCTAATCAACTTGTCTTCTGTTGTTTAAAACTTCACTTGCTACTGTACCAGTTGCTTTGAATTATCGTATTTGAGACCTTTATTCTGTGCCAGAATGACTGAAATGGCATACAGAAAGCTGCATAATAAATGGCTTTTATAATTACGGATGGGCAGAGACGATACTAAACCATACACATTCCTTCTTGTTGTATGTATTGTAACTGTCCAACCATTTACTACACATTTTGTCAGTTTCCAATATATTTTCAAGTGTCTCATTCCTCCAGCAATTCTGCATGCAGCCCAGATCTCATATAAATGTTTAAGGGACTTAATAATAAGTTAGTGCACTAATTAGTGGAGACAACAAGCAACACCCATGATTTATAGCAAATGCCCAACAGATGATTATGCTGCCTAGCCACACGTAAATCTTTTTAGCAATGAGTTAATTACACCTCAATATACTTATCATTTAGCTCGCTCTCTCTCTTACACACACACACATACATTTTGAAAGGTGGCTCTTCTAGTGGCTACAGGTGTTTTTGTTGTTGCAGTTGGCAAGCAGAAGCATCTAATAAGCTTCTAGCTTGTACTTCTTTGTTTAGTATGAAACATTATTCTCTACTTGAGTGATGTTTACATTCCTTCCCAGCCCAGTTGGTTTGATTTGTGACCTGAATACAATGATACACATACCATTGGTCCAAAACATAGAGTAACATATTTGGCATTCTTGGGGCAGGAGGTCATTGGGCAATTTCATAGTATGTATTGCACATCCACATTTTGTTTTTTTAACACTGAAGTCCCATAAAGCTATTAAGCACATATATTTAATATGAATACATGGCAACTGGATTGACACAATAGACCCAAGGAGACATTACTGCCTTTTCAGTCAATAATCTGAGTGCAAAGAAAGATTTATGCCAGACTGTAACTCTTCCTTTTGAGCCTTTACAGTCTGTTGGGTCCAAAATCGACTTTCTGAAAAGTGCTAGAGCTCAGTCTTCCAAGTAAAAAAATGTGTATTCTCCAAATTAGTATGCACTCCAAACTATGCATGGAGTGCATAAACTTCAGCCATCCCAAAAGAGGCATTAGATCTATCAGGTGAGTAATACACAATAAAATACAGATTTAGGAAAATAAATACTACACTTTTTAAAAAGTCTAAAATGCTAAATGCTCCAACACACAAATAAAATGTTAGTTGAGAGAAAAGTCTGAGTACATTATGTACAGATAATAGTCTACACGTAACAAGAAAAGAAAATCTGATTTGGTGATTTTCATTATTTTTTTAAAAGACTAATTTTTAAAACAAAAAATAAAATGTACAAACTCAAACCATGATGAATAATGGCAGTTCAATTTAGTACTACAGCCTCAGCTGACATCACTTTTGTCTTGGTGTTCATTCCTAGTCTTGAAAATCAGCATCAGGGCTAAATAAAGCCATACAAACCCAGAGGAGCTCCTGAAAGCTAGAACTGTTTGACATTCACTAGCTGAACCTTTCCTCAAAAACTATTGCCTTTTAAATAATACATTATGGGAAACATTTTCCCAATATTTTGGATGAGAAAATGAAAAGCAAATACCATATTTCTCACTTTTTACTTGTCAATCCCACTCCACAAACATTGTGAGTGGCAAAAGGAAAAAAGATCAGAAGGGGGGGGGGGCCTAGAGAAACCCCAAAAGCTGAAAAAAATTCAGATCTGGGTAGAGTTGGTTTGTGTAACTGAAAAGACCAAAGCAAACTGTGAAGAGCTTCAAAAAAGATCTCACCAAACTAAGTGATGGGGCAACAAAATGGCAAATTAAATTTAATGTTGATAAATGTAAAGTAATGCACATTGGAAAAAATAATCCCAACTATACATACCATATGATGGGGACTAATTTAGCTACAACTACTCAAGAGAGAGATCTTGGAGTCATTGTGGATAATTCTCTGAAAATATCCACAAATGTGCAGCAGCAGTCAAAAAAGCAAACAGAATGTTAGGAATCATTTAAAAAGGGAAAGGGGATAACACAGAGAGTATCTTATTGCCTCTATATAAAACCATGGTACGCCCACATCTTGAATACTACATACAGATGTAGTCGCCTCATCTCAAAAAAGATATATTGGCACTGGAAAAGGTTCAGAGAAGGGCAACAAAAATTATTAGGGGTTTGGAACAGGTTCCATATGAAGAGAGATTAAAAAGACTTGAACTTTTCAGTTTAGAAAAGAGGAGACTAAGGGAAGATATGATAGAGGTCTATAAATTAATGACTGGTGTGGAAAAAGTGAATAAGGAAAATTTATTTACTTGTTCTCATTATATAAGAACTAGGGGTCACCAAATGAAAGTACTAGGTAGCAGGTTTAAAACAAACAAAAGGAAATTTTTCTTCACACAGTGCACAGTCAACTTGTGGAACTCCTTGCCAAAGGATGTTGTGAAGACTAGGACTTTAAAAGGGTTAAAAAAAGAGCTAGATAAATTCATGTAGGCTAGGTCCATCAATTGCTATTAGCCAGGATGAGTAGGAATGGTGTCCCTAGCCTCTGTTTGGAAATAGATGACAGGAGACGGATCACATGATAATTACCTGTTGTGGTCACTCCCTCTGGGGCATCTGGCATTGGCCACTGTCAGCAGACAGGATACTGGGCTGGATGGACCTTTGGTCTTAACCAGTATGGTCATTTTTATGTTCTTATGTAAAACTGGAGATTTTAAAACAATTCATTAAAAATGTGAAGAAAACAAACATTTTTCTATTTTTTCTCCAAAATGTACCAATTTTTCTCCAGCTCTACTGACACATAATTCTAGTCTTTGCAAAAGACTTGCTTTTTGGCTTTGGACATATCTTTTAATCTCTATCAGTTCTCCCTCTTGTGATATAAAAATAATTTATTCTTAAATTAATACTGTTTCATAATTTGCTCAACACTGACAGTTTGTCTCAGTGTTGTTTGTGAGGGCTAATTAGAAAGGATTAGAGCAACCCATATGTTGGCTATTCTCTTTTAGGAGCCTGGGAATCTTGCATGTTCATACTCAGCATTTTCTCATTAACAGGAGAGCAGGTCCAGAGCAAAGAATGAACTGATTTGGGGGATCTTCCATAGGTCAGGGCCAGTTAGGCAGAGATCTAGAGTCTCTAAGCTCCTTTTAGTGAGAGTTCCATATGTTTTACCTTTACTCACTTCCCCAAGAATGTCCCTCACGCTGGGGGATCCAGGTGCCAGAGAATTAATGTTGCCAGACAGTTCAGTCTGTCCATGGCTAGATGAACCCTGATGGCAATTGGAATTCTGTCTTGTCTGGTTTAACTGAAAATTCTCCAGGACAGTGACAGGGTTTTTTTTTTAATTCTGTTTGTACAGCTCCTAGTACAATGGAGATTTGGCTCCTGATTAGCATTTCTGTGTGCTACTGGAATGTAAATAATGCTGTATACATCCAAAATAATTATTCCAACAACAGAAGTTTGTTTTGCTTCTCATGCAGAGCTGCTTTGTTGGGAAATCAGAACATAGCACCATAAATGACACACTATTAAGGGAATGGGTCTTTTCATTGACACTTTAGATCCCACGCTTCCAATTGGATCTGCATGGGAAGATATGATTGCAGGCCAGGGCCCTCAGAATGTTTAGGACATCATGCTGCATGTGCTTAATCTTTCAACCACTCATGATAATTTAACAAGACTGCTTTAGTCAATTACTGAAGGTATAAAACTTACAAATGCACAGCTTTTCTTTCCCTTTTAGCTATAAACAAATGGGAGCTAAAGGTTTTTTTCCTCTCTCAAGTGGCTCTGCCCAAACATTTCTAGTTTTTGGCACCTAGTTAAATACTGACCCATTTAAACTCCTGGTCTCAGTCTCCTTTCCAAATTGTACTCCCTGCATTCCTTTTGGGTCTTTTCTGCTACTCTTCATGTAATGATTCAAAATATATAGGGCCTGATTCCCATTTACACCAAGATCACTTTACACCAGCCCACCCCACAGTAGAACTTAATTATAGATATACAATGAGGTCCACATTATGCATACACATCTTTCTCATTCTAACACTGCCTTCTGGAGCCTGGAAGAGGAGCAAATCCACAGCCTCTGTATGAATAGAAAGGACATGGCTCATCCTTATGAAAGCTGTGTAAAGAATTCATAACAGTTTAAAAGGAAAAATATTGGCTCTTTCTGTTTGCAAATTGTCCATAAACAGTGATTTTCTCAAATGAATTCATAATATATTTTTCTCTTTTTCACTCCTTCACAAGCAGCACATTGACGTATCCCGTTATCAACAGGTGAGTTTTTTGGCACATACCATGTGACCTGTTTCATGACTAGAGGACCAGACCTCTTAAAACTAGGGCACAGATCCTCTGCTGGTGTAAATTGACATAGCTGTATTGACTTCAATGAGCTGTGAACATTTGCAGCAGCTGAAGCTCAGCCCCCAGGTTTCTGGTACAAAAGTTTTTATCTATGACTGAAATTAATTTACTGTGAATATTCTTGAATATCCATTTAAAATGTGCTCTTTTGCAGAACATTCCTTCCAATAAATTAATTCATTTGGAGTATTTGCAGAAAGTGTCAACACCAAAGGGACATTAATATGATCTAAGAGAATTAGTTTAAAAATCAAATATCAATAGACTTTTTTGCAGCATTCATTCAGCCCTACTTACTACAAGAAACTATTTTATATCTCCGCATTATACATCGGGGTGAAATCCTGTCCTTAGTTAAGACAATGTCAACATTTCCATTCTTCAGTGGAGTCAAGATTTTATAACATGCTGGGCTTCATTTTCCTTTTTATATGAATGTGAATTTTCCCAGAACCAAACTAAGAAATAATTTTTTTTAATTATAAGAATTTCCTCTGAGGCTACGTCTAGACTGCAAGCCTCTTTTGAAAGAGGCTTTTTCAAAAAATACTTTCGAAAAAGCCACTTTCGAAAAAGAGCTTCTAGACTACAACCAGTACTTTTGAAAAAGCAAGCCACTTTTTCGAAAGAGAGCACTGAGGCAGTCTGGATGCTCTCTTTCGAAAAAGCACAGTTTGCATTATATAACGCCTTTTTTTCGAAAGAGCACTTTCGAAAAAAGGCATTTTTCCTCATAAAATGAGATTTTCTGCAGTCGAAAAAACTGCCGCGTTCTTTCGACTTACTTTCAAAAGAATGAGGCGGCAGTCTAGACGCAGGGGAAGTTTTTTCGAAAAAAGGCCACTTTTTTCGCAAAAACCCTGTAGTCTAGACACACCCTGACTGTATTTAGTACTAAAATAACACTTAGGCCCTTTCCCCCCACCCTCCCCGGACTGGCCCATTTTCCAGTACACCTGTACTCTTGAACTTCACTAGTGATACTTTGTGTTTAGGAACAGATTATTTTCTGTGTTTTACTGGCTCATTTCTGTGAATTAGTGTATCTATATGCATATTTTTAACACTCACAGAGGGCCATCCTTAGGATTTATGGGGCCCTAAGCAGACCTATTAAATTGATGCTCCTATGCCCAATGGCAGCCGGCGGGGGAAGGGCGGGGGAGGAGGAGGATTTTTAGAGATGTGATTTTATAATCTTCAGCAACACACTAATGACATATTTTTAAAGCAAATTTGAAACTAAGGTCCTGTAGACTAACACAGTAAATTCATGAACTGATGGTGTACACCTGAGATTGGCAAATGCCTGTTAAATGGCTTCATTACTATTTGAATGACTCATAAGTTCAGTGTGTGCTGATAGGTCGATCGGGCTTTTTCACTTTTAAGTTAACTAGATCCTCTCCGGAAGAAGCAGAGCCATAGAACATGGATGGGAAGAGGCAGGTGATGCCCAGTGGTGCCCCAAATTTTCAAGTGCCCTACATAACTGCATATTTTGCATATGTGTAAGTGTGGCTCTGCGCTCATCATCATATTATCTGTGAACCTAATGCTTATATAATCCAAATTGTGGAGCCCGGCATGTGTTCTAATGTTCTCACTTCTTCCCCTGAATTAGTTCAATTGGGAAAGAAATGAGTTCACTTTCCTGTTTTCTTCCAAGTTGTTTTAGGAAATCATTGTTGCAGGAGAGAGTTACATTTTCTCCTGAAAGTTGTGAGATTGCTGTCTTCCCTTATGAATTTTTTTTTCTGTCCAGTTCCATATTAGCTAATATTAAAGTCAGTCATTTTTTCAAAAAATATGTAATAATTGTTTTCATGTCAGTGTTTGATCACCTCTACTTACAAAATAGGCCTTTTTCTTTTTCTTTAGTATTTGTTTGTGTTATTACAAAGATACAGCACTAAGCAGTGAGGACTCTTTATGCCTCAAGGAGGACATGGCAATAAGAGTTCTGATGCTATGGTGTGTGGCCACTCATGGGAAACTATCAAATATTCAGTGCTAACTAATTTATACAGATGGGGAGGGTTGGAGAGAATTATTTGTTATAATGCTGTCCTCTTTGTTCAATTAAGTTGGCTAAAAAGCTGCTCTTTTAAGTTATTCCCCTAGTGCGTGTCCCCCTTCTACTGAAATGTTAATGTCCTCTAAATAAGATACATACATTCTTTTGGACTGCACAGTACCATGTAGTCATCACAGTGAACAAACAGTAAACACATAGGAGTCATTGGCCTATGATGTTCCTCCCATTTTGCCAAGTTCTCACAGCCTTGAGAAACGCACCCTACCACATCCTGTCCAGTCAACCACATTTGGTGCAAAATTATCTAAAACCATAACAGGGAATGTGATGATCCAAACATAACTTAATAAGAAGGGAAGTAAAAGGGGCTTCAAACAATTTTATTTCAGTATAAATTTTGCTGAGTAAGAACTTTCCAATTTATTGCATAGACAGCAAGTGAGAGCTTGCCAACCTGCTGAGGATTATTTAAATTCAACATTTTTCAAATAAGCAGTTGCTGCTTTTTTCCTTTTAATTAAAATGCATCTGAAGGCAATTAATTGCAAAAATTAAAATTAAAACTCTTACCATTGCATGGTTTTAAAAAGTCACAAAAGGATCAGGAAATGCAAGTGTATGTGAGTTCTCTCATCCTTCTCCATTTCAACTCCCCCCTGCAGAGTGTGTGATGGAGGTATGGCAGTTACTGCATCCAGAGCGCTGCAGAAGTGCTCACTGAGCAACACTGCAGCTGCTCCATGGCTTCTGAACCCAAGAGTCCTTCCAGAGCTCATTATGGAGCGGACTAATGCACAGCCTGGTACATGGACAGCATGCTGTGGGCCAGGATTTAGACCTACAATGCTGTCTTAGGCTTCAGGAAAAACGTCCATTAGCTCCAAGAGTTTGGCCCTGAGACTGCAGATGGTAATGTCCTTATGCCAATTCACGGGAAGATATTTACTAACTACAGCATTAATTCACAGACTTAAAATAGTCAACTCCTTCACAAAATGTTGCAATGCTCTTAAAAATTGAAGTGTATTTTTCTCAGTTTGGAGGAGCATTGTTGGAAAGAATTTAATCTTGTCTGTCACTCACAGGTGGTGGGGTTTTTTTTATTTTAGAGAACAAAACCAAAAATACATGATAGAACTAATATGGGCTCTGGTACTTTTACACTTCTGTGTGCTCTCTCTTTCTGTAGTCATAAAACTTTCAAAAACAAAATGACCCTTTTTTATGATTACTTTTATTGTCTACCATTCCAATTGTAAAGAAAGTCTATAAAAGAGTTGTACTCTGTAACTTGTGATATTAAATCCAACCCAGCAAAACAATGAAGGAATAGCTTTCTTCTAAAAACACATCCAGCTGTAACCTTCATTAAAGGAGTTAAATGCATTCCATCATTCTGGCACACTCCAGGATAAACAATTTATTATCTGGAATTATTTTCTGGATAGCAAAAATTGAAGTACAATGCTTACTGTCATGTATTGATTAAGGTAATAGAAGTGCAGGATGCTACCAAATGATTTTTTTTTATTCTTGAACAGTGCCTGTGATTAATTTCAAGCAATTATTTTCCAACCCACTCTTTTGCTGATTATTTTAAAAGCAAATTCATTTCATTCAATCTTTAAACAGCAGTCAAAATATATAAATGTAAAATATTTTAGATCAATACATTTTCCTTGTTAAAGTATTATGGCTGAGTAGCTTTCCTTTATATATAGAAAACACTAAATATAAGAATGCTAATGATCAGTATTTTACTTATGTCTGCCTTTGTGCAATACTGCATGATTTCTCTATGCAGTGTATTCTCTGTATGTCGTTTACCAGAAGGAAAACTAAATATTCGTGCAATATGTTAGGTATAGGCACCATGATCATATTAGGGATGTGAATGGTTAACCAGTAAGCATCACCCTTACAAGGTGACGCTTACCAGTCACATTTAACTGGCAGGGGCTGGAGCAGCCCCCTGCCCGCTGCAGGCAGGGGGCTGCTCCAGTCCTGCAGGGCCCATCATGGGTGAGGAGTGCTCCAGCCCAGCCAGAGCAGCCCCTGTCCATGGCAGACATAGCCCAGCACACAGCGGGTAGGGACACTCTAGCCCAGCCAGAGCAGCCCCTGTCTGTGGCGGGCCCAGTCCAGTGCACTGCTCCAGCATAACTGATTAACCAGGATTTTGCATCCATAGTCCATATACAGTCACATTCCAGTGAAAGCTGAGGATATATGGAGTTTTAGAAACTCTGGTGACTGTGTATGGTTACTGAAGGTTCAGAACTTTCTGTATGGCAGAGATCAAAAGACAGTTAGCAGTTATTGCAGCTGCTAGAGATCTAACCCAACATTGAAAAGTGGCTGGATGTAGTTTATAACTCAGTAGCCAATCACTGTACTTACTGGATTCATTTTAACTATCCTGGATTTTTGTTTTAGTCTCATCCCTTTAGAGGCATTGATAAATAAAAATACATGATTAGTTTATTCAAGTGGAGACCTAACAAAAATCACTCTGGATAAATTTTCAAAGGTATTTAGGTGCCTAAAGATGCAGATAGGCAGCTAGCTGGCCAAGCCAAAACCAGTAGAAGACAGAGACTTTTGAAAATCCCCCACGACATATGTCTGCATCTTTAGGAACCTAAATATCATTGATAATCTGGTCCTGGAAGTTTTGTCTGCATATGGATTACGAGATTGGTATCTGAAGAAGGAAAGCTGTGTACATGCTGCTTCTGACACACACAGCCTGAATAAACAGGGCTTGCAAAAGGAATAAATGTGGCTACTGAGTGGATAAAATTGTCCATCTTAATTTGGTGGCAGGGTATGGAACTTCTGTGCTACAAATCTATGGCTACCACCGTTGCCGTTGAGCTATTGTAGTAGTTATAGTGTTTGCACACTCCCTGGGTCAGATGGCCAATGGATCCAAAGTTCTTGGACTCTCTCCCATGTCCAGCCTCCAACTCCCTCCCACAGGACTGCAAAGAAAGGTGATATGGAACAGGTGTGCACTAGGTTAAGCATTGTCCTGATCAGTCTCTCCACAGTACAAGAGACCCATTTAACTTACACTCTATTTGAGGTACTGCTCACCCGATGAAAGAGGGGAGCAGCTTTGGCCCACTCTGAAATACATGAGCTGGTTTCTCATTAAGACTTACGTGAAACTGTCCTTAGTTTAATTCAAATACATATCTCTTCCCTGCCACACCCACCCACAAACCTCTTGGGATCATTTTAATATAGATCTTTCATGCAGTAGAAACATGCTACAACTTACATGCCTCCACTTTAGATAGGAGAGAGATAATTATTAGCAGATATTCCTATTATACTAGAGAATCTGCTATTTTTGCAGAGTTAAACTGGATCAATGCACCCCTTGATTTCCTATAAAATATATACAAGACTATGCTTTCCTAAAAAAGTACAGAAACGTTCATCCCTTCTCCAACAATTTACATGAAATAGTAATATTTTGGGGAGATTCTATAAGGTAGATAAGTTTTCAGCAAATCCTGGGATAAATTGATGCATAATATAAGTTAATAACTGTAACTCGAATATTACATCTCTTCTGCAGAAGAAAAACTTGAGAGTTAAGTCATCAATATTAGTAGCAATCATAGGGAGAGCACAGCATTTGTTAATCAGAGCACCAGGTTACACAGAATGGATGAACACATTGGAAGTTGTAATAAAAATAGCTTCCAGAGGTAGGTGTTGTGGACTGTGACATAGACAGTTATACCCAGTGGTCAGAGTAGTGCTGGTCAGAACTAGGCATCAGCACAAGAGCTGGGCATCGGAGCCAGAGCTGGGGGAGAGAGCCAGATTCAGGAGTCAAGCCAAAGACCAAAGCCTGAGACTGTAGCCAGGAACAATGTTTTCTTTAATTTTTTCCATCCGTGTGCAGAATAAATTTTGTTATGTGCACTCAGGCATGTGCATCACATGTTGCTGGCTGTGGGTGCTCTGCTAATCAGCTGGGTGGCATATGAATTTCTCCTGGGTGACTGCCCAAGCACTTAGCTTACAAGAAACACTGGGTTAGGAGTAAAATCAGGGACCTGGAACAAGGCAGAGCGCAGGGCAGGCAGTGGTAGCCAAGCATTAACTTACTTGTTCAGACAACTTCCTTTGCAGCCTCTTGGGTTAAATAGTAAGCCTAAACCAATCAAAGAAGCTGGACACTTCCCTCGTCAGTGGGCAATGCCCCAATAAGCTAGGATCTATCTGCCTACACTGTCTACTAGTACCAGCAAGCTGCCAGGTGCTGCCTGAGGCCAGCCTTCAGATCTGGGTTTGCAATCACACATGGTGAGGATTGCCCAGGCTGAAAAGTCCATGACAAAAACTTTGGGCTGGAATTCTCAGAACTGAACTCCAATCTCTGCAACATATTCACACACTTAATAAAATGAATTGCTTTTCAATACATCAGAAATCACATAATAGAACATAAATGGAATCAGTTCTCACAATCATAACTGTTGTTGTTGTGCTGATTATTTATTTGTAACAACCGTAGTCAAAGTTCCATTGTGTCAGGTACAATACAAACAGACTGTCAGACAGTCCTTTATCATCTAATTTGAGACAAGAGGCAACTAGATGTTTTCTGCAAAACAAAAGAGAGAAAGGATGAGAGTAATGACAATCAAATCAAATTCAGTTGTTGCACAGTTTGATGGTTCCAGATAATCTTGAGGGGAGGGTGGTTGTTATGGGTATTAAAACAGCAAGGCTTGACTAATGCTGAACCAAATCAAAGGTTGGCTGATTTCTTGTGGGCATTATGGTAGTCAGTGGTTTTAAGGAGAGATTTGAGGAGGATAGTGACTTCACTGATTAATTCAGTACCAAGTTCTGTGGATATGGGAGGAAGTCTAGAAGTGTTGTGGGAGAGACTGGCAAATAGAGAGATGAAGATAGCATTGCAATGGAGTACAGGAGGCAAGGGGACACATGACAAGAGACAAAAACAAAACAAAAACAAAAACAAAAAAAACCCCACCAACCCCTAAACAAAGCAGAGCAGAATTCATGTTAATGTGGTGAAATGAGGGGAATCAATGCACAGATTCAAAGATGCAGGTTGATTCTGAATGAAACAAAGTTCTGACTACAGCTAAATCTAAACCAGTTTCTGGATAAAAAAAGAAGTATTTGTCCTGTTTATGGTTGGGCTAAACAGCAGATGTCTAATATTAGTTGCTTTGAAGCCAAACTACTCAAATAAATGATAAGGTAGTAATTTGGTATCTGGCCAAAATCAAAATTCTAACAAAGCCTAATAATATATTTTCTAATACTGTGAGAATGCTAGTAAGTTATTTCTGGCTAGACTGAGGATTCTGCAGAGCAGTATTTAATGAGGAAATCTAGGGTATTACCAAAAGGAATTCTAGCGCAAACAGATTTTCACACATAAAGGAATGAGTTACAAATAAGTAAAACTTTTCAGCTGGTGTTGTTACTAGGCCAGCTTGTAAACTCTGTACACACACTGAAGCCAATGGGGCTATCTAGGAGAATAACTGTTCATGATTGTGAATAAAGGACTTACAATTTTATGCATTGTGTTTATTTCAATTTAGACATATAGCAGTGAAGATGCACTTAATGCCAGGATTTGTGTGCCTTTCGCACATGTAAAGCAAAAGAGTGACGGAATAAATTGAGAAGCTGCTCCTTACTCCTCTCCCCAAACTCCTGTTCTTTCACATGTCCCTCATTCTCACTATGGCCCGGCTACTGCTACTTCCTCTCTCTCTGCAGCTGAGAACAAATCACTCCCCCAGATTGAGTCTGTGAGGAGTGATAAAGAATCGAGTCCACGATGAGTAATCTTTCAGTTACTGTCCCCACCCTACCACCATCATGTCTTTCTTTGCTGCAAAGAACTTTGTGGAGGCCTTTATTGTGATACTTCCATACTCTCCTTTTGACATGTTATGAGTATGTATTAAAGGGTTGACATAAATGCATGCTGAAATCAATGGGAATCTTTCCAATCATTTTAATGGGCTTGGATCAGGCCACAAGTGAAAGACTGATCTATAAGCATTTAAGTGGAATATCAAGACTTTAATATTATTCTTAACTTTGAAACTCACTTGTTTAAATTATTCAGGCTCAGCCCTGCAAAGTGAAGTATGTTGGGAAACATACTCACTTCATTGCCTTTGCAGTACACTCCTCATAAGCTGTGCATTGCATTATTAATTAATGTTAACAAAACAGCAAATATGAAGTGAAATTCTTCCTTGCCAGCTATTGGTTTATGTCCTTAAACATGACTGTTTGCTAAACAGAAGCCACCAAAATTCAAGACCTGGTTCCCAAAACTACTCAAATTTTCTCTCTCATAGGGTGCATCTACACAGCACCCTAAACTCGAAATAAGATCCACAATTTGCGCTATGCAAATTATGTATCTTATTTTGAATCTATTTTGAAATAGCTTATTTTAAAATTTGACATGTCTATACAGTGCCAAATTATGAAACAACATTCTATTTCAAGACATCCCTTAGCCCTTGTGGAACAAGGGTTACCAGGATGCCAAAATAGCATGCCCGTTATTTCAAAAAGTATTTCGAAATAACGGGTGACTTGTGTAGATTCAGGGTAGCTATTTTGGGATACCTCCAGTATCTTGAAATAGCCATGCAGTGTAGACGTACCCATATCAAAAACTTCTTTTTACCCTCACAGAAGGGTTTAAAATGTATACCTATTGCTTATAAACAGGTCAAACTCCTCAACTATCCCCTGGTGGAACTTGAGAAATCACACAAAGACTGTCACTGTTTTAAAGATATTAAGCAAGGATTCAAAGATTTCTTGACACTTCCCCAAAAAGTATCCAGGCATCCTAAGACCCATCTTTAAAAATATAAAACAATGCTATATGGATCCAATTTTGATTCAATACATTGTTGATTAATCTAGCCTGTGCTATGGATAAACTTAAACTGAGTTCTCATGGTAATCATTTCCAGAATGCAATACAGCTGTGTGCTTTCATTTCACACCAAGGGAGCAAGGACTTAAATCCCTAATGGAAAAGACATAGAAAGAGTTTCAGTCTGTGTTTTTTGCAACAAGTAAAATCCCCATGATGGCATATTTGTGTATCCTGCATGTGAATGGGTGGAGAGGAAGGGGGATTGACTGACAAAAAATAATCATGGCAAAGTGAAAAGAACAACATGTAGGATGATAAAAATGTGTAAAGGGGAAGTCTCAAAGGGGCAAAACATCTTTAGAGGTCTGCATTTCTGTTTGTTAGGCATCTAAACCCGACACAATTAGATTGTTTAGCATAAAATACCTATCACACTTTGAATGATGGCATATGAATCATGACATTATGAAACAGTTAGCAGTTTTTTGCACATTGCTGAGCGTCATAAACTCCTAAAAGCTCTATGTATTCATTAGCATTCCATTCATTAGCCCTGAAATTTTACTCAATACCTTATTTTGTACTATATTATCTCCCTAAAACTGCACCAAAATTATGAACATAGCTATGTTAAACAAGATGTGTTCATAGGCCTTCTTTTGGTTTGGAATGTTAATCCCATTTGTTGGTAACTATCTTTTTAAATGACAATTTTTCTTGCTGCATTTAGCTTAGTCAAAAAAATTTTTAAAAAAATTAAAGATGCCAGATGTCATGAGGCCAATAAGCAGGTGGGCCGAAGCTTCTGTACCAATTCAGACTGGCACTGCATCAAACCTGGTGGGTATAACCTTTAATTCAGTGCTTCCCTGGCACCAGATACAGTGCCATCTGCTTAACTTTGCTAAGCTGTGCTTGTTTCTGTGCAGGGATGATGCCAACAATGCAAACTGTCTCCTACATGTGCAGGGAATCATCAGTGCAACTAGTTTTTCAAGATCCATATGGTGGCATCTGCAAATGTACACTGTCAGCATCACTACTCATACCACCCTTCGTGTTTAAGAATGGAAGGTGAAAGCACTGCTTTGTGATTCACATAAAGCTTGAAGGAACAGTCTCTTTCTTCTGGCCTCATGTCGTAAGTGTATCTCAAGGGGAAAGTGAACACATGGCTTTTAAAGACACATCCGCTTTAGAAGTCAAGCAATGGAGCCAGGGGGATTTGTCTTGGTGATGGCTGTGAAACAGACACACAGTGGCTCAGGGGATTCCACTCTAGGTCACTGCTTCAAAGCCAAACTAGTATAATTGTGGCTGAAAATTATTGCCCTCTGTTGGCTCCTGAAAGACTCTATGAAGTGAGAGACAGTGGTCTCAGTTTATTTCCTAATTGCCACCTGTCAGATGTAGGGGTCTGGAACACTGTGTACAGTGGGGGTGCTGAGAGCTATTGAACCAAACCGTAAATCCTGTATACAATGGAAACTACTTCAAGCCAGGGTGTGTGGAAGCACCCCAGCACCCTAGTTCCAGCATTTATAATGAGATGTGGACATGGAGAGGAGATGTGGACACTATTTCACCCTTCAGTGATGGTACCTTCTGAAAAAGGTAGAGGCATATTGACACAGAAGTGTGCAATGCAGCTCTGTGAGGTAGGGTGACCATATTTCCCAAAGGGAAAACAGGACACAGTGTGGGGCTGGCCTTTCCCTTATCCTCCTGGTCTGGGCTGTTCATTCATACTCTACCAGCCACCCGTACCAGGCTGTCACTAGTTGCTCAAACCTTGCCCCCACACCTCTGCACTGCTACCACCTGCAAGGGGCTGACATCTCCACTCACCACCCCTGCCCCCTACACAGTCCTCTGACTGCACCGCATCACTTTTTTGCCAACTGATCAAGACTGTCTTAGCCAAAATGGGACATATGATCACCCTAATCTGAGGTGTGTATTTTGTGGATGAATATGAGATACTATTCACACATAGAACTACAGAACTCAGAATTCCAGGAGTGCAATCAGAACCCTATACAATGAATCACCAAACCAGAATAAGCTGTGTTACCTTCAACAATCTTGGATTCCATTTTCACGTTCCTTAATGCAATTCCTTCTTCACTGAACAACAGCAGTAATGCACAATCCCACCCCAGGATGAAGATGAGTGGACATAGGGGTCGGAGCAGGTGACCACAGCCCCATCTCTTCTGTCATGTTCCCTTTGCCATGATGTGAGCCAATCCAGAGACAGCAGTTCAGCTGCAGGGTGAAATGATGAGATGTGGGGGGTGGGAGGGTGTGCTCACCTTTCCACCTTTGTGCATTGGGAAGTTATCGTTTGTCCCTTAACATGTATGCCAGTCAGACACCACCTTGTGCTATGTGCTTGACCTTCCATCACCATCTCAGCAGACAAGACCCTGGCACATAGCTTTGCTGTTCATTATCAGAACATCCCTGTGCAATCAGGAAAAGTAGTTCTTGAGCAAAAAACAAAACAAAACAAAACAAAAAGAACCCAAACATTTTCTCTGCTGCAAAATGACTAATCTTTCTCTCAAAAGGCCAAAAACATGTACTCAAATGAGCTTGAACAAAACTGCTCTATTTGGCTTGCAGACACTTCAGTAGAATGGTTGAATACAAACACAAGGGGGTTATTTCATAGAATCATAGAACGCTAGAACTTGAAGGGACCTCAAGAGGTCATCGAGTCCAGTCCCCTGCCCTCATGGAAGGACCCAGTACCATCTAGACCATACCTGTTAGATGTCTATCTAACCTGCTCTTAAATATCTCGAGATGGAGATTCCACAACCTCCATTTGCGGGATTTTTTCCCCCATGTTTATTTTCAGGGGAATTTTGTTGGTCGGATCTTAAAAACAAAGTTTCTATGCAACCTAACTTGACCTGAAAATGTTCCTTTAAGGTTTAGCATTTTTTTCTCCCTCTGTCTCCCAATTCCTTTGATCCCCAACTAATTCTGTTATATTTTTAATGAAGGAAAGGGTAACCTTGTGTTTTAGGAGTCATGAGAGCAGACTTTCCAGACTATGCCACTATTCCTTGGGAGACATCCACCTTCTTAAGCGCCCCCAACTCCTCCTCCTTTCCCTCCAAGCCCATGCAGTCATGTAGCCATAGTATATGAATTTCTCTTTGTATGTCTTTCCTTATCTATCAACTTAGATGCCCTATACTTCCCTAGCTCAAAGCTATGCTAAGAGACTTAATCAAGGTGTATACAATAGCTTGAAGGTAAGTGGTCTGTAAGCATAATAAACTATTATTTTGTAACACTTTTGTTTCTGTAGCAGCGGTTGGCTTCTCTTCTTATTTAATCTAAAATGTTTGAGCAGGACTCCTTATGATTGCAGCCACAATCATGTTACAATAATGAACCCACAAAGAACACCTAGATACCTTTCAAATGCTGTTTTAAATTCCAGTCCAAAACTGCCTTGGCCCATTTTGATCTTCTACAGAGTCTTTCTGTAACCCACACACCTAGAATGCATCTACACTGCACCCTTAGCTTGAAATAGCTTATTTCATAATTTGGCGCTGTCTACATAGCACTATTTCAAAATAGAGAGCTATTCCAAAACATCCCTTAATCCTCATGGAACGAGGTTTACAGGGACGTCAGACTAGCGAGCCCATTATATTTTGAAAACAAGCTTGTTTCAAAGATGCAGAATAGCTATTTCAGCATATCGGAAGTATCCCGAAATAGCACTGCAATGTAGACATACTAGTGAGTGTGGTTCACTGTCCCATGTAGTGGTACTTAGACCACTTACAGCAAGAGATAAGAACAAGTGAGCTCTATAGCCTAAGTTGAGAGCCAGTTAGCTTTATAAGTCAAGCTGTAGTGGCTCCTACACTAAGCTCCATAGGGCCCAGGTTCAAATTTGCCTGGTGGTGGTTATATTTCCATGTGCATACACTGGTTTCTGTGGGTATATAATTGTAGAATCCATATAGAAAAGAGGTTTTACATGGTAAAAATAAAAACTTCCTTTATTTAATTCCCATCTCTCTGGAGCAGAAAGATACATAACTAGGGGAAAGATTTCTCTCTTATTCTGATGAAGAAACAAAGAGCTTGTCACACAGTGAGATCACCCAGAAGGCCACATTACATTTGTTGCTGTAGCATAGTTTGTCATGTTTGCTGTTCAGTCTCAGGAGCAGCTGTGGAGGGACTCCTAATCATGTGTCCTTTAAGAAAACACCAGAGCAAGAAGGAACACTGGCTCAATTAACACCAGAACAAGAAAGTGTACCAGTGCAATTAACAGGTGTTGAAGCCTCATATAAATGCTGCTGGTACATTACAGTGATCACTTATCAGAAAGGTAGCTGTGTCAGTCTGTATCCACAAACAACAATGAAGAGTCCTGTGGTAACTTAAAAACTAACAGATTTATTTGGGCATAAATGTTGTGGGTAAAACCCCACAAATCTTATGGGGTTTTGCCCATGAAAGCTTATGCCCAACTAAATATGTTAGTCTTCAAGGTGCTACAGGACTTCTCATTGTTTAGTGATCAGTTAATTGCCGAAAGCCATTGCTTGTACTATTAAAACAGCATTTTGGGTTTAACAAGGAAAGCTTACTTGCAAATACTCCCTCTTGTGATCAAAGCTAGAAAACCAATGACATTACTTCCTACTGGTACAAATCTTTCTGATTGACATTGTTCAAGAGTTACAAATAGTCCACATACAGTAGTTCTAAGCCAATCCATCCTTTGTTCTCACCATGAGAACGGTAGCCCTTCAGAGACATTAAAAGGCTAATTCATCTCCTGATGAGGGATTGTATACATTGGACTTTATATTTTGTTTCATTAGTCATGTGAAGAGGACACCTGTGAAAGGACTGTTGGCTTGTTTCATTTGCTTGTTTAGACTGATGGGTCCTTAAGGAAACAAAGCAGTCATAAAAGAGAAATGAAAGTTCCTCTTTTTTCCCTCTTGATTTCAATTCATGAGTCAAACTTGGACTTAAACACTGAATGTCCTGTTTCAGCCAACCCGTTCAACCTCACTTTAGATCTACTGATTATAGGGAAACTAAAGGGGGTTCTAGATGTTATGCAGTGTAGTGATAAAGGAGCTGTTTTACACCTTCAGCAGCATTTCAGTCAATCACTGGAACAACTGAGAAATAAGAGCAAAATACACTAAGTACAATACACGGTAGAGTAGGTGACATGTAGCTAAGTTATTTAGTCTAGCAGAATTCTCCATAATACACGGAATCCATGCTCAAAGTGATAAAGAACTGTGGTGCTGGAGGGAAAAGACCCTCTTTTACCGGGACCATACCTAGCCACCAATCTACCAAATCCCAGCACCTTTCAAAAAACTCTGTAGCTGAGCAATAACTTTCTCTCTATTGAAGAAGAGCTGTTATTGGTCAGCAAGCTGTGCAGGATGGATGCAGTTTGATCTTCTGCCCAACTCTCTAGTGAGGCCTAGTGATCCTTCTCCACAAATTAATTGGAATAGGAAAAAAATATCTCCTGGTTTACACTTCTGGTAGCCTTATAAATCAGGACAATATCTGGCCCATTGTATCTAAGGTGAGCTATGACCAAACCACAAAGCTGAGCAGGTCAAAAGCAACAAAAGATTTTTCAGGAATTTTTCAAAAATGTGTACTGAATTTTGAATATTGTCAACATTTTATCAACTGTTGTCAGTTCTCCAAAAATGGCAATCTGAAAAAAACTCAGATGTTGCCTAATGTTTCGTTTTCATTCAGCCATTGATCAGACAGTTTGTGTGTCTACATAGACTATGTCTACACTGCTGGCTTTTGCACTTTTAGCATTAGCATTTTGTCACACTTCATTTGCATAATCTATTCTGAGCCATTTTTGCGCACGGGGTTTTTTGCGCAAGATCCCCAGGAGAGGCATAAGGATCTTGCGCAAAACAGGGGTTTTGCGCAAAAAGGAAACACCCACACTGCTTGTTTTTGTGCAAAAACAGCTCGGAATAGATTATGCAAATGAAGCGAGACAAAATTCTAATCAGCACTTCATTTGCATACTCTTTGCTGGCAAAACCCGTAGTGTACACAAAGCCACAGTGTCTACATGATAACCTCTGTAGGCTGGGTATCTAGAGCATCCATTTATTGTTTACTGCAATTTAGTTTGCTGTCCCACTCAACATGTTTCAAGCCTTGATTTGCTCTGGTCTTAATCATAGCTTAGGAGGGGGCAGCTGCTCAAGAAGCAAGGACAGAACAGTGCACAGCTTACTGGTTCAGTCAACAGACACTTGACCAACCAATGCAATACGTTACAAAGGTAATTGAGGAAATTGGAGCTGAGAATAAAGACCAAATCCAGAGCTTATTCTATGATGCATTAAGGATAGTGCTAGTCATGTCCTGTTGTGTAACCTTCTGCGCATTCGGATAATTGATCTTGCAGAGGAGGCAGGGGGATTTGCAACTATTGCACTGGCAGATATCAGGAGCTGCTCAAGGGATGGGGAACACATGTAAATGATTCCTCCTCCTTCTCAGTAGCACTGTGTTAGTGCTGGGCCTCAACATCTCCCTCATCTTGACCATCGGCTCATGGAAGTTACTGCAGCCTGGTGAAGTCTTGTGAGGGGGTTCCCTCAGAAGAACTAGGAGCAGACACCATTCTAGCAGTTAAGCTCGCAAGGTCAGCACCCCTTTCTGTGGTTCCACCTCTCTCTGGCTCTGCAGTACCTCTCTCTCTCCATGAGCTGTTGCTGCCTCTTCACGACTCAGCCCCTTAGCTAGCTCACTCTACATGTGTTCCCTTCCAGGGTACCAAAGCCTTTCAAAGTCTCTCTCCACATCCACAGTCTTAGCCAGTCTTCACTGCCTCTTAGTGCCACTCCCTTAGTGACTGACAGGGGAACCTGAGCCCACCTCTACTCTGATTCTGGCTCAGGGACACTCTAGCCAGCCGTCAAGGCTTGGACCATTTTAGACCTTACTGCCTTTCCTGAGCCCTGTCCAATCATCCTGTTTCCTCTCCTCCCCAGATTTCCCAGCCCAAATGCATCTCCTTTCTCCTAGGGAGAGACTGTAAACCTTCCCATCAATCCCCTTCTGCTGCCAATTTCCTGCCTTTCTTCTTCAGCTGGGCTGCCTCATTCAATCAGGGGATTGCTTAGCCACCTGATTCCCCTTCGCTGTGGCATCTTGGGTTTATTAGCCCCCTTCTTAGGCTTCATTAACTCTTTCAGGGCAAGTGTGGGGGTGAACACCCTATGACAGGTGCAGTAAGTCACCACAATGCCAGAAGTATCGAGGCCAGCAGGGTGTAAGAAGAGATTGGGATCTTTTGCTTGCCCTAGTGAATGAGTGGTTCTTAAGAGAGTCTGCCTCCTTTAACCCACCAATCAGAGTGACAGGGATATTTTATGAGACCCAAAGAGTCTTCTGCCCTTTCTGGCTGGCAGCTACATTTCAGAGCTCTCAGCCACAGACAACATCATGTACCTCATGCAGTCTCTCTGCCCATTACCAAGTTGGGGAAGAGCTGTGCTGTGATATGCTACTGAGGAAATGTCTCCACCATGCTTATTTAGTGCACAGAAAAAGTCAGGATGGACAGAGGAATGCATGCTCGCCCTGAAAAGGGGATCAGCTCTGTTGGCCATATAGGAGCTGCACACAGACACTGAATCTGGATACTTCTCAACACCACCACATCACTGTCACAACATGTGGCAACAAAGCACTCTCATAACCTGGGAAAATTAGTAATCACTTAGAAGAATCCAGGCTTAGGGTCTTTGTGCAGCTCATTTATGAGACAGTACGCATGATGGAAACATTAAAGAGGCATCTTCATTTGCCATCCCAGAAACAAGCATGTGAACTGCCATGATACCATTGCACGACGAGTATGGTAGAGTCAAGACCCAACAAGGTTACAACACCAGTTAACATCTGTAGTCTCCCCTTGTTGAATCACAAGTCCCAACTTACACTCAAAGATATGGATACAGCAATTTATGCTCATGCTTAACTTTGGTCTCGTCTAACAGGCTATGTTGGTATAACTTACATTGGTCTGGGATGTGAACAAACCACCCCCTCAGTGACATAAATTACACTGACCTATGCATCAGTGTGAACAGCACTATGTTGATGGGAGTGTGGCGGCTGCGTCTAGTGTAGACTAGCTCCAAGAGTAACTCCAATAAAAGATAGTAGCCTAAACCGTCACATTGAATGGTCACTATTTTTTGCTGTACATTTCCGCAAATGGTTGTTTTCTCCCTAACATTTTTATTCATTGCTGCAGGGTTAAGTTTGCTTTCCTCCACCTTCCTCTCTTTTAACCATTGATTTTGATCAACAGTTGTACCTTCTTTAAAGGCTTTTGGTTTTACTGCAATTGCTCTCAAACTTTCTCCTTGATTCTCTTAAAATTACTGCTGATGTATCATAGTCAATAATAGGCTTTCTTTCCTTGATCATCGACATCTACCCTACTTGAACACGGATTGATCTCCAAATCTGAAAAGAAACATTTTAGGTTGGGCAGTTTGCTTTCACAGGCACCTTGGCTAAGCTTTAGAACATCACGTTTATGGAATAAAAAGTGATCGATATCATATACTCCAGACATTTTTGTTCATATCACCTGATTAAGTCACAATGTTCATATCAAATTACTTATTTCTTCTCTTTCAAACAACAGCTTAACCTTGGATTGACTTCTCATCTTATAAACTATAGATATCTATTATGGAACCAAGAAAAGCTAAAACTAAGGGGAATAAGACAGACAAACAAAGGCCACCTGGCCAAAGCTGAGCTAGAGAACCAGAATGACATTTCACAGCATACATTGATCAGGGTAAAACCCTTCAGTGTTTTTCACACTCCACTGGACATTACTGTAGTGCATTTTCTTCAGAAGACTATGAGAACAAATATAAGAAACAGTCTCTGAATTTTGCAAGTTTTGAAGATCTTCTGGGGGGGGGGGGGATTACTTCAAAGAAAGTTGACCTTTTCACATTTATTCCCGTGTACCAGTCATTGAGTAATACAAGAGCAAGATGGACACAGATGAATTACACATGCAGAGAAACAAGCAAGTTCTTATTCAGGATAGTATTGGCCCATATTTTAACCCTTTCCTTAGGTAAGTTTTGGACATACAGCAGATGTGTCAGTGGATTGACTTGTCCTCACTAACCCTTAAATAACTTCTTCCACAATAAGTGACCTATATCTTTAGCAATGTCTGGAATGTACCCACATCTGTTTAATTTATTTCAGAAATGTTGACAGTGTCACAGAACATGTTCTTGAATGCAGACTTGCCTGTGTTCTCAAACACTGATAAATGATTCTACTTATTAATCAATGCCATTCATTTCTGAACTTTTAAAGCTAATTAAATCCAATGAACAACAACAGAAACAAGAAAAGCAGCTTAATCCCCAGTGTCGTGATGTTTCCATTTAAACAGATGTTTCCTTTTCTTGTTTTATAGACTGGAAGAAGTAAATTAGTTGCAGAGTTTGGCAACACTTTTTTTTCAGCAGCTTACAAACTATTTAAAAATCACTAAGCAAAAGTATTAGGATGAGTTTACTTCAGGCCTATGTTGGGGGTGATGTAGGTTTACAGCCACTACACCGGTCCATGAAAGATACACACATACTTTATGTGCACAAACATTCTATACACCCTCTTTCATATGTTCCATCTTGTATATCTATGTGAGAAAAGCATAGATGATACTGCGATAATATCTATATATTACCCTTCATTATTTGTAGGAGCCCAAACATGGGATAATTAACAGGCCATGTCCCCAAATTGCTTATAATCTCAGGGTAAGACAAGAGGTAACAGATGGATACAGACAGTCAGGGGTCACTAAAAAGCAATGAGATATTTCTGGTCTACATGAAAGGCAATGGTCTTAGCACACCAGTTTTCTAATCATTGTCAGTTGTTTGTTTGCTTTTTGTAGGCACACAACAAATACAGGTTTTATCAGCATGAGTGTGTGATGTCCATATGATTCTCCAGTGGCGAAACCATGCATGAATTACAGGGATTATTCCAAACAAGTGTAAAACCTTTGTACCACACCTCACATCATTATGATTTCTTCCCCCCCAAAAAACAAGAATTTTTGGAACATCTCTGGAGGTGAAATGTCTAAGGCTAAAATTTTAATGTGGCAAGGCAAGATCCCCCTCGAATGAGACATGCCTTTGAATGCCCTAGTGACATGTAGTTGTTACAATTTTTTCCCTAATGGGCACAGCCAACGAAGGCTACATGTACATTCATGTAGGGATTTACATGCAAAGGGAGAAATGGCTCAAACCCTATGCATTTAGTTTATGACTTGATTTAGGTAACTTGTTCAATCTGGGAGCAAGAAGACACGAAATAGGTAGAGTGCTGGACACCCTCCACTTTCCTCCCTCTTCTGGCCAACCAGTGGAGCTGAGCCTGCTGATTAAATTAATTAGGACAGCAGCAAATGACTTGGGGCAATGGGAGAACAGAGTTACAATTCCTTTCCTGGGGTGCTCTTGAAGTATCTTAGTAAATCCCACTCTTACTCTGGGCTCTGTCGAGGCACCCCTTGGTGAGATGTGTGAAAGGAAATCCTACCCTGAGGCACTTTAGAAGCTCTGAAGCTGGGTATTATTATTTATATAATGTAAGTGTCTAGAAGTCCCACTGGAGTGGGCTCTGTACATGAAAAGATGGTCTTGACCTCAAAGAGCTCACAAGCCAAGAAGAAAGAAGAGCCATCCTGTAGACCTCCTAAAATACATGGAATACAGCATTCTAGTGATGTCCAGCCAAATAGCTCCAGATGATGGAATGTTCAGTAAGTCTTTGCCAATTTTTTTGAAAGCCAGAAGTTTTCTGGCCCAGAAAATGATATTTGAGTTTTTTTCCCTTCCTTTTATCTTTTCTAAGGTTATGGTATTCTAGATTAAAAAACACCTATAATGCTTGTAGGATCTAAGGACTAGATTGCCAGCTTGTTGCAGAGAGGAGGCACGGCACTGGTGCACCTATCCCTGGAGTAGCCTGGAAGGGTGACTATTACTCAGGGAGCCCATTCTTTCAGGGAAGACCGATGCACCAGTGTAACTACACTGCCCGGCAGACTGGGGACATGGAGTTGAGATTCTTTCTGCTCCCAGAATCCTCCTGCTCCTTTCCACCCATCTGCTTGGAGAATGTGGGGGCGGGAAGAGTTATAGCACTTCTGTAGAGCCTGGTGCAAGAGAATGATAGAGGGGGAGCCCTATGCACACGATCTGGCCCTCTGGTTATAGATACAAACTGTATAATGTATTGTAGTTGAAAAAGAGTATGAGATTGAGGGGTTAGACTAGCATAATACCAATGCATAATAGGGCAGAGTTAGGGCTGTGAATGGATCCCTTTCATTTGTCAATTTTGCACGACTGAGCATTTAAATGTTTGTATGCTATACAGGCTCAGTAGCAGAAAACACTGGTGGAAGAACATTGTTTTGTGAACAAACAAAGCATCCAGCTCTATGAACAAAGACAAGAAGTTATTTTACATTGTTTTACCTGAAATGGGGGTGGGTGAGGTAATATGTTTTATTAAACCAACTTCTGTCGATTAGTGAGATAAGCTTTTGAGGTTAAACAGAGCTTTTCTTCAGCTCTGTGACATGTGCTCTGTCACTGCTAAATTCAAGGTGGAACAGAGTGTTTAGTAAAAGCAGTTAATGTATATTTAAAGCTGATCTCCTGAGCCCACATCCCAGGCTAACCTGCTAGGAGAACCTCACTGTGACATCTGGCAGCTGTGGCTGTTACCTCTCAGCTCGGCAGTTCCAGGTTCCCTTGCTGGTATCCTCCCCTCATGGGCCCCACACTACTCTGTAGCATTCTTGGTGCATGCGAAGGCAAAGGCACAGTTGCACTACCTGGCCGGTAGAATCATTCAAGGTGGATCATTAACACCCCACTAGTCATAATGGGGAAAGGAAGAGCAGGGAGAGAGTTTGGGGGTTGGAGAGGATTGCTAGTGTGTTATAGATTGTTGTAATGAGCCATAAATTCAGTCCATGATTTTTAGTGACTAGCAAAACTATGAATGTAAGGTTCTAAGGCTCAACTTTGAAGATGTTGTGCAGGTTTCCTTTCAGACTGAGGCCTGGGAGACCAGCTATAGAGTAACTGTTTTTTGGAAAGTGTTCGCCCACTGCTAATATAGTGTTGTTGCTTTTTATCATGTTTCTGTCTGAGTTCATTCAAGAGCTCAGTAATTGTCTGGCTTCACCCACATAACTGTTGTTATTGAGGTATTCACTACACTGGATGAGGTATATCATATGTTCTGGTAGATATGTGTAGGGCTCATGGATCTTGAGAAGAGTGTTCTGAAGGGTGTTGATCTTTGTAGTAGTCAAGAAATGTCTGCAGGTTTTGCATCTGTTGTTCTGGCAGGGTCTCATGCCACTTTAATTTGTTGTGCCCTGGTCTGTAGAGAGCTTGCTTCTGATGATGACCTTGGCAAAGTTGGGGTCGAGGGATGTTTGAAGGCCAGAAGGGGATTCTGGAAAGATTTATTGCAGGGTGTAGTCCCAGTGAAGTATGGGTTGAAGTTGTCTAATAATACCCCACATGGTTTCAGTATTTGTCAGTGAGTGTGTGTGGTGGGGGACAGAGGTAGGTGACAATTACAAGTGTGCGGTTGGAGCAGATTTAATTTCTGCATTGAACCAAGTTCTCTCAGTTGAATATGGGTGGCCCATTCACGATGCAATCTATTTTTCTGGTAGAATGTTCTTGTCTGATGAAGGAGACTTTTAGTGTGTTACAGTGTATATCACAGATTTTTTCCTTGCAACATATTCTGTGGTATCTGAGTGCCTGGCTGTAGATGATAGATTTCTTGGAATGTCTGGGATAGCTATTGGATTTTTGAAGGTAGGTGTGGTGATCTGTGGGTTGATTGTGGTGTCTAGAAAGTTGATGCTAGTGTGGGAAATGTTCTAGAGAGAGTGTAGTGGATGGTTTGAAGTTGTGATGGAAATCGGAGGGAATTTAGGTCATCTGTACATAGGATGAAAATATCATCATTGTCTCTCATGTATAGCATTGGTTTTATGGTGCATTTGTCCAGAAATTCTTCCTCAAGATAACCCATGAAAAGGTTGGTATACTGAGGGGCCATCCTAATAGCCACACGGGGCTGTTTCTGTGGTTTGGGGAAAAGGTGCGTTGTTGACTATAAGGCTTTGTCTACACTACGAGTTTTTCCGGCAGACAATATGCTAATGAGGGACTCATTAGCATAAGTCACAACATCATTAGCATATTTTCTGCCATTTCTTTTTGCACAAGAAGAAGCAGTGTGGACTTTTTTTTTTTGCGCAAAACCCCTGTTTTGTGCAAGATCCTTATGCCTCTCTGGGACGGACATGAGGATCTTGTGCAAAATGGGGTTTTTGCACAATAAAAAATGTCCACACTTCTTCTTTTTGTGCAAAAACGCCTTGAGCAAAAAGAAATGGCAGAAAATATGCTAATGATGTCACAATTTATGCTAATGAGTCCTCATTAGCATATTTTCTGCTGAAGAAACTTGTAGTGTAGACGTAGCCAAAAAGTGTTATGGGTGAGGATGAAACAGATGAGTTTGGCAGCGTGTTTGGAATGGACAGCTAAGTGTTGTCCATTGTCTTGTACAAATTTGAAGCAGGCAGAGCTGCCATCATTCTGAAGGTTAACGGTGTATAAGGCGTTAACAATCATGGTGGCAAGGATGATGTTCTGAAGAATGTTATTAATATTGTAGAGTTTCAGGAGGAAGTTGGTTCCTGGAGAAAGCTGGCCCTTTGTTTGCTGAATGGTTTGAAGATGACTTCTGAGACTCCTGATATTCCTTCAGTAAGAGTGTTGTGTCCAGATATGGTGAGTCTGCCTGGGTTCCCTTGTCTGTGTATATTAGGAAGCACATAGAAGGTTTGTGGGGTGGATTCATAGGGGATGAGAGTTTTAGGAAGGCTTTCATAATACCACTCAATGGTGTGAGTGTCTTCTTTGAGTTCTTTACAGTAAGTGGTGTCAGAGAGTTGTTGGTTAACCTTATTGTCATCACAGCTGAGGATTACAATGGCACAGTCTTTGTAGGCTTATCTAAGCACCATCTGATGGTTGGATTCCAGAGACTGTATAGCTGTCTTCCTGGTGATGGAAAGATTACAGTGGATGAGATGTTTATTAAGTATTTCACAGTCATTTTTCCTCTGAAGCAATCAATGTAATGATCAAGAATGTGGTTTCATCCTCCAGGGATGGCCAATCAGCTGATTCTTTTTTTGGGGAGGGGTGACTGTTGGTGGGATGTCGTTATTGTGGACTGTGCCATCATTATTATGAAAGAATTATTCAAGGCAGAGTCAGCTGAAGACAAATGGAGAGGCTGGCAGAGCTAGAAAGTCTGTTCCAGGAAGCAGGAACTGTATTAGAGAAGGTCCAGACCAATGAGAAGGAGATTGTGCGAGTGAATGGAGCAGAACTCAGCAGTAGTCAGAAACAAGTCTGTGAGGCCAGACAAAGCAAGTCCTGGGAGAGTCTGCAGAACATAGAAAGTAATGTTGAACTAGATCCTGATATGAATAGGGAGCTATTCAAAGTGTTTGAAGATGGGGATCATGCATTTTTGCTTCCTGGTATGTGTGAGAAGATAGGCAGCTGCATTCTGTACAAACTAGAGTCCACAGAGCCAAGAGGCCCTGCAGAAGAGAATTGCAATATTCAAAGTGAAATGAGATGGAAGTACGGATGAAATTTCAGATGAGGTGGAATGAAAGTATGAGAGTGCAAAATTTCACCTCTGGACTGATTTACATCAGCTGGGGATCTGGCCCTAATTACAATACATAGGGAGATTCAGGAGAGACAAGCAGAGGCCTTTATTGATTTAAATGAAAATTTGGTACATACAGACTCAACATGAAATCTAAATCAAAGCCAATTAGCATCCAGATGAACAAGACAATATAGATCAGACATCTGTAACTTAGACAAAGCTCCAGCCTAAAAGCAGCTCTAACACTACCAACTCAATAGCCTGAGAAATCTGCTGTAGAGCCAGGTGCTTTACCAGCATATCTTCCCCAGCTCAGCATCTGTGTTTTGCAAACTGCTTCCCAGGGAGTAGAAACAGCAATGGGAAAAAGAGGGGTATAGTAAAAGTATAGACTCCCCAGAGCAAGTAGGGGTAAAATATCATTTTTTAAAATAGTTAAAAGTACAGAACAGATTAAAAACATAGAAAAATGGCTAAGTGGGGTGCTCTGAAATGGCTAACCTAAAGTCTGTATTAGCTACAGCATGTTTATCTATCGCTACAAGAGAGGATTAACTTCAAACATTTTTCTGAGATAAAGCAGAACTATTTGGTGCTGGCACTATTACATTTTTGTGATATGCAGGTGTTTGTAGTATTTGTACAGTTCCCTGATTGATTTTTATCCCAGTAAATCCACTGAGAATATGTTTTATACACTAAATATGTGATGCTGTGTAGTAATGGCTGTTAGGAATTATGGCAAGCACTTCATGCCCCTAGCAAAAAAGTATTTGTATGTACATTGATGCTTAAAAATCAGTTCACATTTTGAAGCAGTTGCTCCTACTATTTCTGGTTAGCAATACCCCCAGTAGACTGCACAGTTCATAGCCTCTACAAAGGGACTTTAGCCAAACAGCTCAGACTGAGATCTAGATTTTCCTAGTTGTGGGAATGCTTTGATTTAGGATTCTGCTTCAAACCCATCTGCACCTGTAATTGTTGGAATATTTGTACCTAATCATTTTGGAATTAACCCATATAGAAAAAGATAGCAAATTAGGAATTAGTGGAGGAAAATAAACTATATACTAGGAATGGTAAAAAATTATTCGCCTATACTAGGGGTTCCCAAACTTTTTGACAAGGGACCAGTAAATCCATTCATGAGCTTTTGGAGGACCAGTAACATTCATTTGCATATTTGCATATTCATTAAGCAAATGATGAATATTAAAATAAGTTGTTTCTGGTCCTCCCAAAGCCCCCAGTGCCAGCGTTAGCAAAGCTTTTGATACAGTCACCCACAATATTCTTGCCAGCAAGTTAAGGGAATATGGATTGGATAAATGGACTGTAAGATGGATAGAAAGCTGGCTAGATCAGGGTTTCCCAAACTTTTTACTTTAGTTGGAACTCGGTTTTTTTTCAGTACTGTTTTTTGCAGCCCAAAAATATAAATGCATATAAAAAAAGAATGAAAAATGAATAAATTTTCAGTTTTTCACCCAGCTGCATCCTCCACCCAGCCTGGGCCAGGGCTTGGGGGACTCGGCACTGCATGGGCACTCCAGGAGGTGGGAGTAGGAGCAGGTTGGGAGTAGGGTATCTGGCTAGGAGGGAGGGTGCAAGGAGGGGTAGGATTGCCAGGTGTCCGGTTTTGTACCAGGCAATCTAGTATTTGAGGGTTTTGTCCGGGAAACAAATTAAGAAATTACCAGACATATAAAATGTCTGGTATTTTCTAATTAGGTAAGTTTTATTATAATTAGGTGTATCAGTCCTTAGCTGCGAACTGCCTGGCTGGTAGATGTGCTCACGCTGCGTGAATGTGTCTACCTGCCAGGCAGTTCGCAACTACTCAAGGGAGGGTATGTGGGGGGAGGGGAGGGAAAATGGAATCCCTGGGGCTGGACTCACTCATGTGCCAGGGTCTGCATGTGCCTGGGTCAGTCCCGCTCCCCCCCCTTCTCCTCCCGATCTCCCCAGTCCAGCCCTGCTGCCCCCGTCCAGCCCTGCTTCCGGCAGCCGGTTCCCCGCCGCCCCCTACCAATCTCCCCTGGTCAGCCCCGCTCCCCCGACGACCCCCTGATCAGCCCCGCTGCCCCCATCCAGCCCTGCTTCCGGCAGCTGGTTCTCCCGTCCTCCTCCTCCTGATCTCCCCCAGCCAGCCTCCTCACCCCCCGGCCAGCCCTGGTTCCACCGCCTGCCCTCCCTGATCTCCGCTGGACAGCCCCGCTGCCCCCAACCCTGCTTCCGCCGGCCGCCCACCTCCCCCCATCTCCGTGGGACAGCCCTGCTGCCCTGAACCCTGCTTCCTGGCGGCCGGTTTCCCCTTCACACACACCTCCTCCCAGCCTGCCCCACTCTGCTCCCCTCCCGGCAGCGACGCTGAGGCCCGGTATTTTTTTCCCACAGCCCGGTACCGGGCCACGGCCCATAGTTTGGGAAATGCTGGCCTATACTGTTTTTCAGTGGAAAATTGCATTTTTAATGACATGGATTTTTTTAAACGATCTGTCTGCTTTTTGTGGAAATTTTCAGTTTTGGCAGAAAAGAAAAGATGCTTGGTTTTCAGTGGAACACCAAAATCTTTCTCTAATAGGATGGTGTTCACCTCCCTCTGGTCAAGTGTATGTGTCTGTATTCTCTTAGTCTGAAGCCTTTTTTGGCAACTCAAAAAACAAGTAGATCTGTGGCATCATATAAAATGAGCAACACCCAGTTCCTCAGCTGAGTAGAGTGATGCCACAGGACTACTCATTGTTTTTAAAGTTACAGACTAACATGGCTACCCCCCTGAGACTTTTTGCAGCTCTCACACTCACACACACTTTGGCCATGTTCCATCCTTGTGTGAATCACAAATCCCTCCAGGATACACATCTAACAGAGGCCCATCTCGATGCCCCCTGCTAGCGTCCCTCTCAGTATGTTTCCCCTACAAGAGTGGTGACTCCAGGGCTTCCAGCCCTGAGGGCAGCATCTTCGCCTCTATCTTAGCGGCTTTAATTCAGAGTCTCAACATAGTCCCACAGACTCCAATGCACCCTCCACCCAGAGCTCTCTGTCATGATGCCATCTTCTCAGCCAGGCAGTCCCCCCCAAACCTTCAGGGCTCCAGAGATACTGACTACTGGTCTAGTCTTCAGCTTCTTTTATAGGCCTTTGTAGCCTCTGATTGTCTGGTTCCCCTACAGCCATTATAGCCTGCTTGAAGAACTTCTCTATGGGTTCTCTGGGGCAGAGTGCAGCAAGGCCTCAAGCCCTGGTCCACCCCATCACACTTTCACACCAAAACATGAAAATTTGGAGCTCAACATTTCTGGGTTTTCAGTTTAAAAAAAAAAATTCAAAAATTCTCATGGGGAAAAAAGACATTTCTCAGTGAGCTCTACTACTTACATCAAGCTTCCCTTACATCATTCGTCCATCCCTACACCACCTCTCTCCCCCGTTCGTATTCCCATCTTGCCAAAATACTTTGCCTTTGCATATTTTTAATCCTTTCACACCACAAGAAAGCCTTTTAATTCTCTTCAGCCAGGTCTACACTATGGAGTTATTTCAGTATAAGTAAGTAGGTCAGGGATGTGAAAAACCCACACCTTTATCAATATAGTTATACCAACCTAAGTTATTCCTGAGGAAACTGTGCATCACTGCACTTTCAGAGAATTCATGTCCTACACAGATTTATTTGCTTACCTGCAGAAAAATGACTTTTTGATGGGGAAGCAAAGGGAAACCACAAGGGAGGTCACATACCCCTCTCCAGTAGCACAGGTGCCTTTTCATTGAGTGCCCAGAGCAGCTGGCAAAGAAGTAAATCATTGGGGACAGGGAAAACCTAGGGTTGCCTCTGCCTGATTTGACTCACATGGGGCTGGTGCCATGTTAGACTCACCCCGTTTGTCCAATCCCCATACATCCAGACCACTCCATACTCAGAGCCCCTGCCATGCCTCATTCTCTCACACCCAGACCTCATATTGGGTCCTACACACCAAAACCTCACCCCATCCAGCCTCACCCCTGCATTCAGAGACCCCCTACACCCAAAACCCCCTGCCAGGCATCACCTGCCTGCACTTGGCCCTCCTCAGCCCCACTCTGCTTGAGGTGGAAGAGTGCACTTGCTCTGCACTGAGAGGTCAGAGTTAGCTCAGACCCCCAAGAAACCTCCCTGCTCTGCACCTGCTCCCACTTCCTGCCCCCATTGCTTCTCAACAGGGTGGGTAGGGGCACGAGGAGCTTTCTCTACTGACCCCTTTCCCATCCTCCTCTGAGCCTCCTGTACTCAAACGCCTTCCTGACAAACCTTCCACCAGAAACATAACTTGGACCATCCCATGACACTCCCACAACTAGACCCCCACTCCACTAAGCTCCACTCCCCCAGCACCCAAAGCTCTCTGCTGAGCCATCCACATGCCTCTTTCTGAACCCTATCTCCCCCTGCACGCACCGCTGGGCTCCCCTACTGAGCCCCAAGCAACTTCACCTGGATCCTTGATAGAGTTCCATTGCCCCTGCATCCAGAACCTGCACAGTGAGCTCTTGCACAACCAGCTGCCACCCGTACTGAGCTGCCCACACCCAGATTGCCCCACATAGAACCCTCTCACCCTATAGTTGGATCCTTCCACACTAAACCCCTCCCCACTTGCATTCTGCCAGACTGAACCTGCCTGCTCACATCTAGTCTGCCTGTCACGGGGCTGCTAATCCTGATGAGTTGCTTCACCTGCTACTCTTGAAGGAGTTTGAGCCAAAAAATAAAAATTCTGCACAGAGTATTTACACATTCTGCACATTTTCATTGTTAATAAATAAAAGTGGAGGCTGCAACATGGCAGCGAGGAGCACAGACTACTGGTTGCTCAGTGGTGGGCGATCACCCTCCAGCCCTCCCTACCCTAGTGAGACACAGACCCCAGTCCTTGCCTACATCAGGGTCAGGTGCAGCCTCACTGTTGAGTCAGTTTCCAGAGGATTTAAATAAATAAGTAAATTCAGAAGCTTCAAAAAAACCAAAACAAAATTAAAACTTCTCTTGGGTTTGGTTTAGAAAGGGACAGGATTTAGACAAGACTCTTATTTATCCTGAATCAAGTGGCCCATCATAATAATAATGTGTTTCTTTCTTTTTAAATTACTTTAGGAATTAATTATAAAATAATTATCTCTGTTATGTTATAGGGAAATTGTTTTATTTATAAATCAATTGTATATGTAGATGATAAATGAGGGAGATAAGGTTGCACTCTTAATTTATTTTAATGCATACAGCTATTAAACGTGATTTAATAGAAACAAAAGATGGGGGATGAAAAGAAACATTTTTCTTTTATAAAAAATTCAAGCCATTTATATGTAAGGACTTAAAGCATTTACACCTTATAAATGTATAAGTAAATGGCTTCTGTCCAGGATGTCTGGTAATTAAAGGGCAGATTCTGATAACCCTTACTCACACTGCATAGTACCGTACTCCTTGAAAAGTCCCATTGATTTCTGGCCCTCACATTACTTAGCCCCATATACAAGCTCAATGAGGGAGAGGGATCTGTCCAATCATTTATATATGATGGAAGGATCTGTATATCCACATTGGCTGGTGTGGCAGACAACCCTGGAGGCAAGGCAGTGGTTCAGAGGAGGGGCCATGAATCAATATCTATAGGGATTCAGGCACCAAAGTGCCCTGCACAACAAGCACAGAAGGGCTGCATCTTCAGTAGCAGATGTATGAGGGTTATGCAGCAGCTCAACTGTTGGGCACCACAAAGAGTTGGATTTCACTTCCTCAATTGCCTTGCACTTTGCCAGTACAGGGCCTGACTTACTCAGGCTTTATGGAGGTTAATCAATTCACCCTTAATATACAGCAATCAACTGGCTGCTTTTCCATTCATATGCAACAGATATTACCTACTTGTCATCAACTCAGTACAACACTGACAACTAAGCACCCACTTTGTGAAAGGATTGTATTCACTTATTCTTACCCTGTGGCCTTACAGAGCACCGTGCATCGTGTACATTATCACTTCCTCGCACGATTGCATCAGAGAAAATCTTTGCAAAACATACCTCTTAATTAAGAATCTTATTTAAAAACTCATCAGCAATGACCGTGTTGGAAAGATGAGGAAGTGCCTCAGTTCTGACTATACCAACTGACTCATTAAATTAAAGGTGCCTTGTTAATGGAGTTCAGAACTTTGATACCCCAGGAAGAGTAGGAAGATGTATAGCAGAATGTTAGGAATGCTTCCAGCTCTTCAGAATTTTTCTTTTAAAAAAGCCAATAAGTATATCATTGGACCCCCTATTCACAATGTACAAGAGCTCATTTAGCAACAGATTTTGAGGTGATGAGTCATCCCTTAACTAGAGCCTAATTAAGCCACATGCACTTCTATGCGTCATTCCTGTGCTAGGCTCCAGCCAATCCACAAGCCAGGGACTGATCTGGTTACTCTCAAGACAGATATATGAGACTCATGGCTTGGAAGTCTCCTCTACCTAATAGCGGTGACAAACTCTCATGTCCTCCACCTGCTTTTAAGTCCCAGCTTGACAAAGCCCTGGCTGGGATGATTTAGTTGGGATTGGTCCTGCTCAGAGGCGTAACAAGGGTGTTATGTGCCTGGGAGCAAAGGAAAAATTTGCACACACACCCCGCCACCTGGCAGGACCCTGAACCTGCCGCACGGCTGAGCCGACCCTGGGAGAAGGGGGGAAGCTTGTACCGCATCTTCCCCCACCCCCTCCAGTTTGGGGCCGGGTCCCCACACACACTAATCCACCAGTGGAGATGGAGGAGGGTCAGGCTGGGGGAGGAGAGGCAGAGAGGAGGCTCCAGCCAGCAGCGGCGGGTGGAGGAGGAGCAGGTAAACAGAGGGATGACAGGGGAACAGAGGGGGACTAAATTGGCACCCCCCCAACATGGTGCCCGGGGGCAACTGCCTCCCCGTCCCCTCTCGCTACACTGCTGGTCCTGCTTTGAGCACGGGGTTGGACTCGATGACCTCCTAAGGTCTCTTCCAGCCCTAGGATTCTATGATTCTATTTATTCTATGCTCCATCCTCGCTCTGACTCCAACCTTCTTCCTTGTCTGGAAGTTGTGGACAACAGTATGCGGAACAACCCTTCCAGAATTCTGCTTTCTCTAAATCTTTTATTGCTACTGGAACGGTCTCTGTATAAAGTACTAGCACATTTACACAGCATTACTCAGGTCTTTAACTCGATTGGGGCGGGGTTTGGAAAATAAAAGGAATATATGCATGCATTATTTAAATGATCGAGGTTTTCAACAACACAATGTTACTTTTATGAAGTAAATATTTATTTTGGATTTCTTAAAAAGGGGATTGTTAAAATTTTTCGGTGTCATTTTTAGTAATTTTTTTAAAATGGGAATTCTACCAAGAGTATTTTTTTCTTCATTCCTATAAACTTTCTATATTTTAACAAAAGAGGTCTATAATCAATTTGTTTTCTGATAACATTTTCTTCTAGTTTTCAAACCTTAAACATCGATTTAGCTGTGCTAAAATCGAGCAGTATTCCAAATTTCTCTATTTTATCTCTTTTCTGAAAAGACTAGTGAGAAGCAATCTGACTGCAGGTTCATCCTATTTTTCTGGCTCATCTTGGTTTTGTCTCTTAACATTTGCTCAGTTATGTCAATTTGAAGACTGTACTTCATATGGTGATTGTCTCTTTTCTGTGTGGCTTTTCGAGAAGCAATCCCATTCCTGGCACATCCTTTTTTCCAGCACAACCAAACCCTCACCTTGCTTTAAGTTATGATAAGAGGAAGCTATATACCAAATTTGGTGGTTCTAGTTCTTACTGTTTAGGAGGAGTTCTTCATCAAACAGACAAACAAGCAGACTCTCTAAAACAGTAGATTCCATTGTTTGGATGACCCACATATATTTCTCTTTTGAGAGCAATGCATTAGGGCTGAGTGGGAAAATTATCTGTTTAAACTGTTTGGAGGTTTTTTTGTTGGAAAATTGGGCTAACCAAAATTCTTCCCAAACAGAGTCTGCTTTCCAGGTAGCACTTCAATTTTCCTTTGCAAAACTGAATTGCCCAAAAACAAAATTTTTCCTATTTTAACCAAAACATTTTGATACAGAAATGCTTTATGGAAATTACAGTTTTCTCCTCAATTGACTCGATTCCGTAGGCCTATATCAGCATCTCTGATAATGTGCCATGCTAAGGGACTCCTCCACTACACCCAGGGAACCCAAACTAGAGAGACAAATGGATGCATGAAGTACCATGGTAACATTTCAAAGTCAATTTTTTTCAGTGTCCAGCCACAATATTTCCATTTTTTTTATTTCTGAGCTGGTGAATATCAAAACACAGTACTGATGGAAAAGCTGACAAGTCAAAGACATAGAGAAAGTGTAAAATATTTGGTGTCATGCAGGACTGTTTGCTGCAATAATATTTTGTGCATTCAGAGCCTTACCATAAGCCCATTGAATTCAATGGGAAAACATCAATGACTACTATGAGGTTTGAATCAGATCCTTAGATCTGAAAGGTTTTAACGTAAGCTGCAGAATACATATCATATTTGTAATAGGCGCTAAGTAGCCGACAATTCTATTGTTAAAGTATTCCAAGAAAAATGTAGAAGACTTTATAACTATAGTTCTTAAGATACCAAATTCCTGTCTTAAAATAGATCTGTCTTGGTAGATATATATTTTTCAATAAACGATAACAAAACAGTGTATTTTTATTTAATAACTGCTCATTGCTTCTTAGGCAGGTTCTTTTGAAAAACAGATTAACATTTTAAGTTACCAACTTTATAGCACACAAAACTAGTAAAACAGAGGCATTTCCAACCAATTAGAAGTGACTTAGAGTTAAGTTCAACTGAACTCTGAAAATGTGGACTACAGCAAAGCTAGAAAGTTCAATAAAATAAAATATCACAGTCACCTACCATAATTAAAAGAAGTGAACCAAATGAGTTACTGTATAAATCCCCTGGATGAGGATATGTCTGATGTGCAGCCAGCACTTCTACAGCATTAGTACCTCTCCCTGGTGCATGAAATAAATGTGCATGTTGATCTTTTGGGGCTAAAATCTCCTATAGGCCAGTAGGTCACTGTCCTATTCAGTGTGATGATAAAAAGAGGGTGAAATCCTGTCCCTATTTAAAGCAATAGGAATTTTGCCATTGATTTCACTTGCCACGATTTCACCCAATGCATTTTACACATTCTGAAATGTTAGTAATGGCTATCTTATCAATTCTAAGCAATCTGAATAGCAAAAAAGCATTGGCCGTTGGCCGGCATGAACTGTACATCTTGAAACTTGGAATTCTGGGTGGTGGGAAAGGGACACTGGAAAACCGTTTCTGTATTTTCTAGCCATTCAGAAAGAAATTCTCAGCTTACTTTTATACATTCAGGCCTAATCCAGATTCCATTGAAGTCAATTGCAAGGTTGCTGCTGATTCCAGCAGCAGCAGGATTAAAACTTAGTAACATGCTGTAGCGAGCTTCCCGCCCGCCACAGCGCCACCGGCCGTCGGTTCGGGGAATTAGATCGGCTGGCAGGTGGCGGAATCCTTTCAGGACATTGCCCTCCGGCAATGTCTGCAACAGCCTGAGCTTTTCCCCCTTCCGGGGGGGGGGGGGAGTGGGTCTCTTCCCGGCCTTGCTTCAGGTCGGGACAAGAGGTATTAGTCCGCGGGCCCGGCCTTGCTCCAGGTCCGGGCCACCACGGAATTAGTTCCCCACCAGCACGTCGATCATCGCACAGTTCTGAGCAGGGCACCCAGTCTAGTCCTGTCTCTTTAAGAGTTCCCGCCCGGCGCGTGATCAGTCCCCGACGCATCAGGAAGCCCGCGCCTCGAGCAGGGCGGGCAACAAAATACAGTTTATAAGGCCCGCCTCGAGCAGGGCGGGCCAACCACATATCAAGCCAAACCCAGGCCCTGGCTCCGGGCGGGGCAGCAAACCGCGGCCAGGCCCTGAGGCAAGGCGAGGCTGCAAACAAACCCCAGTCTGTAGACACTTCTCATTCCAGAGCGGGGCCGGTATGGCACCTGCAGCAGCGGGGGGGGGGGGGGGGGGGAGACCGCCACCCGGTTAGGGAGTGGCAGGGGGGGGCGCAGGCCCTCCCGCCTCACTGCGCCCCGGCCCAGGGCCCTGAATGCAGCAGTGCAGCTGCGCCTGGCTCAGCAGGGCTCCAGCCCGTAACTTGCTGGCCGCGGGCCGCTCCCGGCCCGGGCTACCCCTGGGCCACTTCTCGTCTCCCCCCTCCCGGGTACCTGTAGCTCCAGCCGGTCCGCCAGGGAGTCAAGGCGCTGTCGTCCCCGCAGTGTCCGGCCGGCCCAATCCAGGGGTCAAGGGTTTGGAGTTCTGCAGCGTCCCGGGCGCTCGTCCAGCCCTGCGTTCCAGTACCCATCGGGGGTCCAGCTGGTCCACCAGGTCGGGCCCGTCCTCTGGGTCCACGAGTGGTTCTGCTGGCGTGCTTGGCCAGGCCTCAGTAGCCCGGGCAGGGAAGCCTTGGCTGGCCTCCGGGGAGGCAGCTGAGGGCAGCCTAGCCCGGGTCTTAGCCTCCCCAGGCAGGAGCTCCGGACAGGCCTCCGGCTCCTTCAGAGGCTGGGCACTGACTGAGCTCCCTGGCAGCCTTCTTATAGTCCTAGCCCCGCCCTTTGACTTCTGGTCAGGTGAGGGGGCAGGTCTAGGCCGGGCCCAAAATGGCTCCCCGAGGGGTTCCTCCGCCTCCGGCTCAGTGGGTGGCCACTCTACTCCACTACACATGCCCACAAAAATGAGCGAGCCACAACTTTCCACACAACTTCACTGTAAATTACTTTTGTTTGTATAGAGTCTGTTCCAAGGCTCAATGAAATCAGTGAAAGTGTCTCCACTGAAATTTTAGGCTTTGGATCCAGCCCACCATGTTAGTTCTGTCTTTCTTTTTTTAATAGTTAAAAAGTCACATCTCACTTAGCTTCAGAGTTAGTCTATAACAGGAAAAACTTTAAAAACAACAAATAGTCTGGTAGCACTTTTTAGACTAACAAAACATGTAGATGGAATCATGAGCTTCCGAGGGCACAGCCCACTTCTTCAGATGACCGGAGTGTTGGATGTCCAGAACCAAAAACAAATAAGGGAAGGAGGGTGGGGGAAGAAGGAAAAAATTGGAGGGAGGAGGGTGAGAAAAAGAGGCAGTGGGTAGATAAATTTCAAAAGGAAAGCTGAGCCAGTATGTAACAGGAAAAACTGAAAATCAGCAAATAGTCTATTAGCACCTAAAGACTAGATAGTTAAAAGAGGCAGAAAAGAACCATTAGTTTGCAATGTAAAGGAAGAGTATTAACACTAGATTCTACACAGACATAAAGAACCATAGGCACCTTCATTGTTTGGTAGGTTGATAATGTCCCACCCATCCAATATTGCGATTTAAACCATTTGCATCAGAATCAAACTTATGAATGAAGTGGAGTTCCAAACCTTCTCTGTGTATTTGGCTTGTGGAATTGGTCTGTACCAAAACACCAACTTGGAGATCCCTTAATGAGTGTCCAGGGAGGTTAAAGCTCTTAGGCATTGCAGGGGTGGCCAACTCCAGTAAAGGATGGAGACAGCAAAAAAAAGTGTTTTGAGATTGTATGAATGAGATATTTATATTCCTTTTAAAAGATTTTCTTTAAAAAAAAGAGAAAAGAGGGGTATAACTGATGCTTGCTGATTGCTCTAACACACTGGTAATTTACACATTTTACACATTATTACTCTGCTGTTCTTCAGCAAATGCATGGTTACTATAGTAACTCTCATGTCATATGATCTGAATGCTATTTTTAAAATAAAAATGTCTTAGAGAAACATACTATATGCTCAATATATAGACTTATTATAGGGACTGAGAATATATAATGTTAGAGAGTGACATTTTATGTCTACAAAAGTTCATTGTTACTAGTTTCTTTTACTCTATGCATCTTACTTTTTTTAAAGGATTTTGCTTTTAGGTTTTTTTAAAAGCAGTGCTTGGCTAAACACTGACAAACAGTGAAGGATTAAACTTTCTGTTTACAGCTACCAGAGGACTAGCAGATTACCTTTTTTATAGTTCCACTTTAGTAACCCAGTAGATTGCAGAATTTGTTAAAGGAGAATACTGTTCAGCTGATGGATTGCACTGTTCAAGGTGTAGCTGAACATTGATTATCCTTTGTTCTTAACTATCAGAGTGGTGGCTTTTGCATGTCTCCTCCTCTTCGATGTGGAATTCAGATGACTTGTGGAGAACGAGTCATGCAGGCAGAGAGTTGAAAACAAGAATTTAATTTCAGTCAGACAGATAAAAAGTGTTACCAAAAACCAAATATTCTAGCTGAAATGGAGATAAATATTTTCTAATTGACCATCAGAGGATCTGCAAATTCTCAACCAATAGAGACCTGATCTTGATGCTTAAAGAGCCAAGTGCCTAAGCTCAGATATAGGACAAGTTTTCCTGGGTCTGGGGAGTTTTTCCACTTACTTTGCAGATCAAATCACTCTGATGCAGACCAGACTGGCCATCTTTGAGAAATATTTGTATTGTGCAGGCAGGGGAAGGGAGGGTGAAGATGGACAAGTGGGAGGTCATAGCAACTCAGATTTCGACAATTCTGTGTGTTTCTGATCTTCTGTAAGTGGGACTATGATACGTGAACAGTACAATTTAAAAATTAAGTTGAGGACAATCTGCCAACATTACCGATCCATTGATGACTGCTATCATTGTGTCCCTGCTTTCTGTGACAATATGGCTAAATTATGTTGTGAAATTCACCTCAAAGTTCATGTGCTGGGTATGTGACCTATTCAGTCTGAACACATGATCAACTTTATATGAAAGAAAATAGGAAGCAACTAATTCAGTGTCCATGGCTAATGTGTCCCAAATGAAATTGGCACTACTGATCTTCCCAATTTTATTTTCCGTAGTTTGTTTAGAAACTGACAAACACAACGCAATGCTTGGAACTATGTGTTCTAAGCAAAATCAACTTGGTCCTGGTTCTCATGGGGGACTTTAATCACCCTGACATCTGTTGGGAGACCAATATAGCAGTACACAGACAATCCAGGAAGTTTTTGGAGAATGTTGGAGATAACTTCCTGGTACAAGTGCTGAAGGATCTGATCAGGGGACATGCACAGCTTGACCTTCTGCTCACAGACCGGGAGGAACTAGTAGGGGAAGTAGATGTGGGTGGCAACCTGGGAAGCAGTGATGGTCGATTTCAGGATCCTGACCAAAGGAAGAAAGGAGAGCAGCAAAATACACACCCTGGATTTCAGAAAAGCAGACTTTGACTCCCTCGGAGAACTGATGGGCAGGATCCCTTGGGATGCTAACATGAAGGGGAAAGGAGTCCAGGAGAAGTGGCAGTATTTTAAAGAAGCCTTATTGAAGGCACAGGAAGAAACTATCCCAATGTGCAGTAAGAAAAGCAAATATGGTAGGCGACCAGATTGGCTTACTGAGGAAATCCTTGGTGAGCTTAAACACAAAAAGGAAGCTTAGAAGAAGTGGAAACTTGGACAGATGACTAGGGAGGAGTATAAATATATTGCTCGAGAATGCAGGGGAGTAATCAGGAAGGCTAAAGCACAATTGAAATTGCAGCTAGTGAGGGATGTGAAGGGTAACAAGAAAGGTTTCTACAGGGATGTTAGCAATAAGAGGGTGATCAGAGAGGGTGTGGGGCCCTTTCTAGATGAGGGAGGTAACCTAGTGACAGATGATGTGGGAAAAGTTGAAGTACTCGATGCTTTCTTTGCCTCTGTCTTCACAGACAAGGTGAGCTCCCAGACTATTGCACTAGGCAACGCAGTATGGGAAAGACGTGGACAACCCTCGGTGGAGAAAGAACAGGTTAAGAGCTATTTAGAAAAGCTAGACATACACAAATCCATGGATCTGGATTTAATGCCTCCGAGAGTACTGAGGGAGTTGGCGAATGTCCTTGCAAAGCCTTTGGCCATTATCTTTGAAAACTCATGGAGATCGAGAGAGGTCCCAGATGATTGGAAAAAGGCAAATGTAGTGCCCATCTTTAAAAAAGGGAAGAAGGACAATCCAGAAAACTACAGATCAGTCAGCCTTACCTCAGTCCCCCAAACAATCATGGAGGGAATCCTCAAGGAATCCATTTTGAAGCACTTGGAAGAGGGGAAAGTGATCAGGAATAGTCAACATGGATTCACGAAAAGCAAGTCATACCTGATCAATCTGATTAGCTTCTATGATGAGGTAGCTGGCTCTGTGGACATGGGGAAGTCAGTGGATGTGACATACCTTGACTTTAGCAAAGCTTTTGATACTGTCTCCCATAATATTCTTGCCAGCAAGTTAAGGAAGTATGGATTGGATAAATGGACTGTAAGGTGGATAGAAAGCTGACTAGATTGTTGAGTAGTGATCAACGGCTTGCTGTCTGGTTGACGGTCGGTTTCAAGAGGAGTGCCCCAAGCCAGACTGGTTTTGTTCAACATCTTTATTAATGGCCTGAATGGATTGCACCCTCAGCAAGTTGGCGGATGACACTAAGCTAGGGGGAGAGGTAGATATGCTGGAGGGCAGAGGTAGGCTCCAGAGTGACCTAGAAAGATTAGAGGATTGGGCCAAAAGAAATCTGATGAGGTTCAACAAGGACAAGTGTAGAGTCCTGCCCTTAGGACGGAAGAATTCCAACCACTGTTAAAGGCTGGGGACCGACTGGCTAGGTAGCAATTCAGCAGAAAAGGACCTGGGGATTACAGTGGATGAGAAGCTGGATATGTAGCCAAGAAGGCTAATGGCATATTAGCCAGCAGATCTAGAGAAGTGATTATTCCCCTTTATTTGGCACTGGTGAGGCCACATCTGGAGTATTGCATCCAATGCTGGACCCCCAATACAGGAAGGATGTGGACGCATTGGAGAGGGTCCAGCCAAGGGCAACCAAAATGATTAGGGGGCTGGAGCACATGACCTATGAGGAGAGGCTGAGGGATTTGGTCTTATTTAGTCTGCAGAAGAGAAGAGTGGGGGTGGGGGTGGATTTAATAGCAGCCTTCAACTTCCTGAAGGGAGGTTCCAAAGAGGATGGTGCGAGGCTGTTCTCAGTAGTGACGGATGGCAGAACAAGAAGCAATGGTCTCAAGTTACAGTGGGGGATGTCTAGGTTGGATATTAGGGTAAACTATTTCACTAGGAATGGTGGTGAAGTACTGGAATGGGTTGCCTAGGGAGGTGGTGGAATCTCCTTCCCTGGGGGTTTTTAAGTCTCGGCTTGACAAATCCCTGGCTGGGATGATTTAGTTGGGGTTGGTCCTGCTTTGGGCAGGGAGCTGGACTCGATGACCTCCTGAGGTCTCTTCCAGCCCTAGGATTCTATGATTCTATGAATTTTCCTCATATCTAGCCTAGTATCTAAAGGCTTGAATGAGAGTTCAGCTAACTATGGTTTAGTTCAGAAAAGACTCAAATTCGGTTGGTATCACAGCTGGGTAGAAACAACTGGAAGAAGTGATGAAGATAGCATCAGCTCTCTCAGTTGATGGAGTTAGCCCTATTTTGCATCTGCTCAGGGTGAGAATTTCTTTGTGGGGATGCTGACTTCACATTAGCATCAGACGTCTGTATCGTCTCCAGACTACTTTATTTTAGTGAGTTCTATATAGGGCTATATCTGGAGACTTCATGAAAAATATCAGTTAGAATTGATCTAAAACCCACTGAAGTCAATGAAAACTTACACTGACATCATTGTTTGCTGGATCTGGCTTTTAGAGCAGAACTGCCTGGTAACTTAGTGTAGCAGTGATCATTGCAGGGAACATACAACAGCTAAATTATATGACATGCACTGGGTTCTGATCTGTTACTGAGAGCAATACAAGTGCCTCCTCCTGCTCTGGACCACCTGCCTCTACTCCACTTTCCACTGCAGTTCTGCTTTTCCCAGCCCTGGATCGCCCCCCCAACACATATTCCTCTGCACTCTTAAATCTGTTTCCTGTTCCCCTTCATTCTTCCCATCCACCTTTCAGTCTCTATGTCCTGTCTTACCCTTTGGACTGTAGAGTGGCAGCAATGGTACCTATGTGCCTGGGTCCTTCCTAACTGAAAAAAGCTGGAAGTGGCTGTCAACTTTATTCAGGGCTGTCACACTTCCAGGGCAGATAGACTGTAGGGAAATGGTCACTGTCTTGTTGGCTACAGCCTTGTCAACAATAATAGGTGGCAGTGGCCATTTGGAAGAAAGGAAAATTGTAAATCACCAGCCTTTCATCATGTTATCATGACATTGATCAAAAACAAAACTCAAACCCAGAATCCACTAGAATAGTTTGTAGGACAATTCAGACTCTTCAGTGTGGGGAAAAAAGGATGCTAAGCTACTGTGGCTATGCTGGAAGTAGATCAGAGGACAACCATGTTGTATCCTACCTGTTGACTCCATTGTTAATGAAATCAAGAGGCTATGAATCTAAGTGACTAAGGGTATGTCTACACTACAGTGTTATTTCGAAATATCTTATTTCGAAATAGTTATTTCGAAATAACGCATCTACACACAAAATGCATTTTGAAATAGCATTTTGCTATTTCGATATAGCGCATCCACACTGAGTGGACTCTGAATCGCATTTAAGGCTGGCCAGACCCAGTTCCGGCAGGGCATCAGGTCAGGACTTACTGTGTGGGGCTGCTGCCTGAGGCTATCTGAGGTCTGTGCTTAAAGGGCTCCCTCCCCCCGGACAGCCAGTTCTCAGGTTTTCCTGCTTGCTTGTCTACCTCGATGATGGACAGCAAAGCATTTTGTCTCTGTGTGCTCTGGTTGCCCTCACTCGGGATACCACAGCACTTTGCAACATGGAGCCAGAGCCACCCCTGGGCACTCTGGTGCTTCTCCTGGACACGTTGCTGCGAGCCTGGCTGCACTTTCTGCAGGCTGCCATCTGGGAGGTCCATCGGGGGGCTGTCAGTATCCAGGAGGCCCTGTGGGAGAGCTTCCACCCTGAGGAGCACTAAGAGCCTCCCTGGTCTGCCCCACTGGGGGCTTGTGCCTCAATCCTTCCTCACGTCCTTCCACTTACCCCTCCCTAACGCCCCTTCCTGATGTCAAATAAAATACACGTATTTTCATGAACACAAACTCTCTTTATTTAACAAAACTGGGGGCCGGGAGGAGGGAATGAAACTCTGGTGAGACTGGGGAAAGGAGGCGGGAGAGGGAAGAAGAGAGGATGGGACAGGGGAAGGGGAAACCTGGGAGGAGGGAGCTGGAAGGGGGAAGCAAGGGGAAGAAGGGGGAGGGGAAGCCCAGGGCTCGGGGTGGGGGTCTCGCCGGACCAACTTGATTTTCATGCTCCTGGGTTCGCATGTGGCCTTTGGTGGCCAGGCTGCTACCCTGCCATAGACGCTGTGTTCCTCTGTCTAGTGCGGAGATCATGGACGTTGGGGGCATCCTGCCCAAAACTGAATAAGGTCCATGATCTCCACCCTGGACCAGGAAGGCGCCCACCTTCTCCGGGCCCTGGCAGGCTCCTGGAAGCTGGCAGACTGCTCCTGGGGAGTGGTGGAGGGCTGGCTGCCAGTGGCTTGCTGGCTCACGTTTTGGGGCCACTGGGTCGGGGCAGTGACTGCTGGCTCTGGGCTAGCAGGCTTGGAACTGGCACAGGCACTGTGGCCAGAGTCTACCCCTTTAAGGGCTCCAGGGAGGGAGGAGGGAGTGGAGTGTTCTTGGTTGAGGCTGGAGTGGCCACCAGGGCTCCCTGGGAAAGCTGGATGCCCCCTATTTTGAAATAAGTGTCTACATAGCATTTATTTCAAAATAGCTATTTCGAATTTGGCGTAATTCCTCGTGGAATGAGGTTTACCAAATTTGAAATAAGCGCTCCGCTGTTTCAAATTTATTTTGAAATAGCAGTTTGGCTGTGTAGATTCTAGGAAAGTTATTTCGAAATAAGGGCTGTTATTTCGAAATAACTTTGCTGTGTAGACATACCCTATAACATGGACCTTTCTTGTCTATAGATATAAATGTGTTACTGTCCATTGTCAAAAAGGCCTATATTATAGTCTCCATGTATACCTGAGCCACAATTTGTTTCACAATCATGTTTTAAAAGATGTATTTTTATAGCATAGATGAGGCCAGAGCAGCGATGAAAGTAACTTAAAATTTCTTACAGATACTGTCCTATTGCAACTTGGGTCCCTGCCAGCTTGTGATGGGGTGTGATCTCTCTGCACTGAGCAGGAGGGGGTTAAACCTGCTCTGAGGACTGAGAAGGCCACATGCTTTGGGCTTTACTGGGCATGCTCGAGCTGCAATGTTATAAAAGGGAGCAGTTCAGCTCAGTTGGGGCTGGAGGGAGAAGACATGCCTTGCCATCTTCAGGCAAACCACAGAGACTACCGAAATGCAGAAGTGCTACCATGCAGGCGGGAGGCCAGATGCATCTAAGACCTCACATGTTCCAGACACAAGCAGAAACAGCAAGGTCCCAGATGAAGGAGGGGAGCTGGAGACCCATCAGTATGCAGAGACACCTGAAACAGGAAGCAGCCCAGGGACGGCGACAGCTACAGGGTGAGTGAGCCAATGCCAGAGAGTCAGCATGTTGAGGCTGGAATCTTCCCCGCTGACTCAGTGGCTAGAGCAAGCCACTAACAGGGCTCTGGACTGGGGTCCAGTGGAGCAGGAGGGGGCTGGACCTCCCTGCTGGGAGATGTAAACCTTTCCCCTATCTACCGTACCTTGATAGACACTGAGCCCTGGGTCGCATTGGGACTATTGAACTGTGCTGCTCTGCAAATAGGGCCAAGTTGGACTCTGACCATTGGAGACTCTGACCCGGGGACAATGGGGTAGAAGTATACAGACTTTGGTGAAAGGAATTAGAGACACTGACTGGGGGATAAAAAGTGGAGAATATGAGAGTGACTGGTGCAAGAGGGGCACCCTCATCCTGCCCTGAATGAGGTCTTTTCCCCAGCCGCATCACATAGCTCTTTAAATAGCCCTCTGCTGGCTTTTGCCACAGCTCAGCTGGCTCTTACCAGAGCTGCGCACCTGGGTACGTTCGCTTACTTTCACCTCTGGTCCAAAGTTAATTAGCAGCTGTCACCTGGGACAGCCACGAGCAACCTACTACTTGAGTTTTGTCCAGTTACTCCGCCCAGTAATGCTATGCTAATATTTAATACATCTCTCTCTGGGATCCCTCAAATTCAGTAAGATTTCCCTTTGGATGCTTGTAACTGATGAGTACATAGATGAGAAATTAGGCCAAATCTGGCAAGAAACCCTTTCTGGCAGCGGCTGTGCATGAGGGCTCTATCTTCATCAGAGCTGACACCAGCAACACCGATGTGGGCACAGGCATGCTCCTCACAGCTGGCTCTCTGATTTTCTTCATGGAGACAACACTTGAGCTCCCTGTTTTGATGGTCATCCTCCGGGTTACCTGATCCTCCACCTGCCTCTCCTACGGTGTCAGCGTCAATGTCGCACCTTACCAAGGTGTTCTCAAGGACATCTCTGTAACGCTTCCTCTGCCCGCCACGAGACCTCACCCTGGTCCTCAGCTGAGTGTAGAAAATCTGTTTTGTCAGGCATCCGGTGGGCAATTATTATCTTAATGCTTCAGGAATCAGTTTTTGCAAGGACACTAATGTTGGTCCATCTTTCCTGCCACGTGATGCCCAGTATTCTCCTCAGGTACCTTTGGTGGAATTTCTCCAGATCTTTAATATCAGATATTTAATATAATGTCTATAGGGAGTCAGTCCAGGCTTCAGCTCCATATAGCAACATTGGGATGACTACAGCATTGTAGACATTGACCTTGCTCTGCATCTTGATGTCACGGTCATCAAAGACTTGCTTCCGTAAACGTCCATAAGCTGCACTCACGATTCAGTGGTGGATTTCATCGTCAGTGTAGCAAAGTATTAATAGCATCAACAGTGTATCACTTGACGGGTAGTTCATGAGCAAAAGAAAAGTTATGTGTTGCTGGATACATTGCTCAGAACTGAAGAGAAAAGTTTTTTCCTAATAAAGAAATGTACTTTTGGCATTTTTTTAAACCATAAAGACTGGGAGGATTCAAAACCAGAAATCTTAAATAAGCCTTAAATACTTTTATAATTACACACATCTGTGCTGTTTCATACAGATGTTTGTGATTGTGAATGTATTCTTAGAACAAGGGAGGAAGGACTTTCCATCATGTAACCAGGCACTGCTGCAGTTAGGAAGGAACCACGTCACATATTGGCTGGCCTTGTGTTTTTACAATGCTGCTTTGTCTTAACACTGTCTTCCACCAGGACTCAAAAAATAAACCAGTTTCATCTGCTCAAGTTTTAATACGATTGTTAAGGAATCAGTTATAGAAGATTGCTGAGAACACTCATGGGAATTACTAAATCATTTCACAACAACACAGTATGGACACCTTAAGTGCAAGGCTGTTCGGAGTCTTGCTTTTTCATTATTGTCCCCAGGAAACTGTGCATAATGCCACGACTGTCCTCCAGATCAAGTTGGAAAATGAAAGCAGACTCTCAATGCTTTCATCTTGGTGAATTAAATTTTAATACGGTACAAATAGATAGCAGTATGTTGCACTATTCAATTCAATATGCAGTCTGAGTCACTTAAAATTCCACAGTAGGTAAAAACCAAAATCTACAGGATACAAAATGCTTTATATTCGAAACTACATTTCTATAATATGGCATTTTGTTTTCCAGAAGGCAATATTATGAGACACATGCAGTAAAAATCCAGAGATGCTGCCAGAAATTAGCCAGCTGGGTGGCCTAGAAATCTTCTCCATTGCGCTTTTGTTTCCTTGCCAGTTCTCCATGTTCTCTCCTGAAAGAATGTTTTGTTTTTGTTTACACAGCCCTTGCAAGCAGAATGAATAAACCCTTTTTCCCCATGTTTGCCAACCTTCACTGATAGGATATTAACTTCCACATCTATGGACATTGGTCAAACCAAACATCCTAAAATGCCCCCAAAATAATTTTCATAGCATTTCAAGAAAACATCTTGGTAAGGCTCAGAATAATTGGAATTATCCGGTAATGCTGACAGTGAAAATTACAATATATTGTGTAAAGATGGAGATCTAAAGTTAGAGCTTAGTTACGCTGCCAGCCAGCCACCTGCTAAGAGGAGATCCCCCATGGAGAACCACTTTCTCCTCTCCCACCCCCAATTCTCTCCTCATTCCTCATTTTAAAAGTAGTTTTGCTGCCAATTCTACTATGCATGTTTTGGTATGATAATCATAATTTCCCCCATTTAAAGGCCTGTCAGGTTGAGCAGGGAAAGTGGGCAATGTGAGGTCACAAAGCAGGAATGATTTGAACTAGGCTGTACTACAGTACCTGAGAAAGTAGCCACTCAGTGTGTTTGGAAATTATTAGACAGTTGCTTAAATCTTTGTTATTATTAATTTTCCCCAAAGCATCAAAGCACATGCTGTTCTGCAATAAGGGCCATGATCATTCCAGCAAGAAAATTTGCTGAATTTTGAAGCTATTTGCAAAGTCAGGGTTAGAATTTCATGTCATAACAAAGGTATATTTTTTCACTCCCCCATAAACCAAAAATGGATTAAGGGATTTTGATAAATAAGGAGATGAAATGCAAACTTTTTTTCCAAATGCAACACTAGGATTGCAAACTGTAACCCACACACCAAAATATTTTTTAAAAATTGAAAAGATTAAGATTTCAACCACAAACTAAACTTTCTTACATTGAGGCTACGTCTAGACTGCAAGCCTCTTTCGAAAGAACGTCTAGACTACAACCAGTACTTTCGAAAAAACAAGCCGCTTTTTCGAAAGAGAGCACCCAGGCAGTCAGGATGCTCTCTTTCGAAAAAGCACAGTTTACATTATACAGCGCCTTTTTTTGAAAGAGCACTTTTGAAAAAAGGTGTTCTTCCTCGTAAAATGAAGTTTTCCACGGTCAAAAAAACTGTCACGTTCTTTCGATTTACTTTCAAAAGAACGCGGCAGCAGTCTAGATGCAGGGGAAGTTTTTTCGAAAAAAGGCCACTTTTTTTTGAAAAAACCCTGTAGTCTAGACACACCCTGAATATAGGTAGTACTTTTAACTACTACTTAAAATTGAAAAGCATGCAGGCAAAACACAGTATTTGCACTAAGAGTCATTACTGCTATAGAAAAATGAACTTGATTACTACCTGACTGTTTCAGTGCAATGCTTTTCATTGAAATTATAGCAGTTGCAGTAGCAGCCAGTAGAATTTATATTACATCATGCCCTCCATTCCAAATCTGTTTCTATGCACTCATCATTGTCATAGACTTTCACTTCTTGGCCTGAAATGTTCCAGGCTTGGTCTCTGCCCTGAGAAGTTTGCAGGTGGTATGAGGGAGGTGGGGGAATCTAGCAGTTTTAGAGTGGAATTACTAATATCTTCCAAGGGATAAAAAGAATCAAGTAAATAATCAAGTTTATAAATATTCCTGGTTCATCCACAGACTTGCAAAACAACCTGGGGCAAGTTGTTTAGTCTACCTATGCTTCACTTTTCTCATTTATTAAAAAAAACTTATTAATTGCAATATCTGAATATTTAAGTGCTGTGAGCTAAGTATTTTGAAATCCTTAGAGGGAAATGTATAGGATACTGCAAACTCTTAATTGGCATTAGCAATAGTTTTAAAAATATCCCTGCTTCCCATTCCCCACCACCACCAAAAAAAGTTAGCTTTCATGTAAGTGATGCACTACATTTTAACATAGAAGCAAACTTACCTTATGGATAATGAAATGTACAATATACACTAAAGAGAAGTCTAAAGATATTTGTACTTCTGTTGTTTAGTAAGGTCAAACTGCTTTTTTTATTTCCAAATGTAACCATTCATGTGGGCTTGTTGACTCAATAGAAGACACATTTGGTGTAGCTGCCATTGTATTTGGCAAATGGGATGCTTTTTACACACCACACCATGCAGCCTGTGACACCTACTGGTAGTGGGCAAATTACAACAGGAACCTTCCTATAAGTCGTCCCAAGCAATGGATGTTCTTCAGTCCAAAGTACAGACATACTGGGATTATGGACAAAGCTGCTATTTGTTTCCATGGCTTAAAAAAAAAAAAAAAATCTACATATCACTGATATACCATTGAATGTGTCAGAAGGAAGACCATTTCACTCTACTGAAGTGCTTTTCCTTTTATTGCCAGTCCTCTAACAAGATTATTGAAATGATTCAACTGTAGTAAAGCTGCAACTAAAGATACTTGTTGAAAGTAAATAATGAAAGCATTTTATCAGAATTGCTGTCATTTTCCTGTTGAGGGATACATCTGTTTCATAAGTACATTTTTATGTGTGTCTGCCTTATGTGAACCTGCTCTAATTTAGTTACACTGATAGGTGCAGTTGTAGCTTTCTTTCTAACAATATTAACAGATGAATAGGGCAGTCATTTTCAGACAGCAATTTGCCGTAGCTACAGTCAAAGTGGATTGGTTTGAGATTGCAACCTAGTAAGAATGGATTTTTAAGGAGACTACTGAAAAACATGTTAGTTATATAGTAATTTCAGATATAAATGCACCTTAAGCAAAATTAATTTGAGGTAGGAAACAAATCTGCTACATTCATATCAGAAAGCTATGTTAAAGCATAGCCTACAGATATAGTTAAAGAATTAGTCACCTCTGCAATCAACTGGCATGGCAGTACACTGCGCCTAAAAATGACTAACTATATAGCTAGAATTTTCCTAAGTACTATTAAACAAATGTTTCAGAGCTCATTAATAGTCCAGTTATCTAGTTCTTCCTGTTTTGAATTTGTAATAATCTCACCAGGAAAGAGTGAACATGTACTATGCAGACAAAAGTTTAAACTCTTTAGATCATCATAGATATGGGCTCGTTGAAGAGGCATCTCAAAATATCATAGACAAAATCCCATTTATTGTTTTGGTGGACTAAATGAAGTTCCAACCCATGGTATTGGCATTCAAGGCATGCATCTATAGTATTGTAGATCGAGATGGGTGGAAGGACATGCTATTCACTAGCTGGAGACCTATTTAGAATTTGTGCTCCATTTAGAGATGCAGTCACATTGCATAGCTTTCATCTATAAGGAAATGAAAGTTGTGACATGGCAGCAGGCTCTGGGATAACATCAGCTGTTTGGGAAAATCTAGGACCAGCGATCTTCTGTGATATCACGTCCTAAACCTAAATTAGCACATTAGATGATTTTTCAAGACATATGGTGATACGTGCTCACATGTCTAGCACGATCATCAAGCCTCCGATGAGAGCTTTGAACAGTATATAAGGAATGTGCTGACTCTCTTCAGCTCTGCATGGATCCAAAAGGTCAGGTGTAATCAGACCCGGCAACTGGGGAGAATGCAGTTTTCCTTGTTAAAGCATGAGCTATAGATGAAAGTGCAAAGTAAATGCAGAGGGAGGACAGAAAGAAGTTATTAGATATTAATTATTCAAGCACTGGTTATAAGGAAGAACTAAAAATCTAAGTGTTACAACCCACCTTGAATGTGCATGTATGGTTCTTATTGACATCAGAAGCCATGAATGCATCAGTGGCAGAACTTCTACCCACCTCTTTTAAAATGTATCCACCCCCGGCCACTTCCAACAAGAACTGAAGTCCGGAGGTTGCAAAGATGTACCACTAGGGCTGAACATTACAGATGATTGTAAACTAATGAAAATGTGGTGCAGTTATCTAACATCCATCCAGCCCACGTGTACAAGGTTTTAAAATTCATAATTAAAGAGAAATCTTTTACAAAATAAAGTGGTTCATTCTCATGCTCCAAATCTGAACAGGGGAAACAAATATCTATGGTGTGGAACTGTAGGATATAGAAGGAAATGGGACAATGGGTAAAATTTTGGAAAGCCGCTAACTGACTTAGAAACCTAAATCCTATTTTCAAGAGTGGCTTATACACTTGGAAGCCAAGTCATTTAGGAGCCAAAGTGCTTAAGTGACTTTTGAGAACAGCACTTTGGCTCCTAAATCACACAGGCACTTTTGAAATGTTACCCACTCTAGCTGTGTGTCAGGCTCTTCTCCACATCCTGGCAGGTTACAAAACTCCGCATGGACACAACTCCATGGGTTTGAAAGTTGTGCTGGGCAACAGGAGGCAAAGACAAAGTTCTCTCTACTGTATGAAGATTTCCTTGGGATCTGATGGATTTCCAAGCTGAAATCCATGGGGGAATTATGTTAGCAGCAGTATCTTCCCGCTGCAGTTTCTGCTACTCTCAGAGAAGTAGAGCACTAAAGGGTCTTGCCATTACTCAGTGGCAGTCATGTGAGCAGATGAGTTCATGACCAGGACAGAGAACAGCTGATGAGGAAAATAAATTTGAGGATGGCCCAACATCCATGGGATCATGTGCTGTTTCCCTTGTGATCCATGAGATTAGTTGGTAGGCCCTTCTGTGAACCCACATGAAAAAAGACCACTCTTTCTTTTGTGGGTTGATCACAGAAAGGTAAGCCTTGTGAAACATTAGGCCTAGTGTTTTTTCCTGGGTTTTTATTCAGAAAGGAGCATCAGTGTGAGAGGAGGCAAAAATCATGCACATATCAATAATTTACATATGCATCACAAGCAATGTACATTTTCATTCCCAGGCAGTGATAAAAACAGCAAACAGAACTAGTATTATTCCACTAACACTAGGTTTAAAAAACCCCACCACCGACGTTATGCCTACTTTCAATATAAAATAAGACAACGAAACCATACCTCTTAACAAAGAAAAAATGCCTTCTGACCCTGAGACTGTTCTGTGCCCCCTTCTTAGTGTGGCAGTGATTACATTGACACTCTCATTAGGATTGAGTGATAAGAGTTGCAGAGAAGGAATTGATATACAAATTACCAGTTTTGTTATGTAAAAAATGTCCATCTTTTAATGGGTCAGGCTGACCAAATATATTGGAACTGGAGATAAACTGGTCAACATTAAAATAATTTAGTCTTAATGTTAATCCCTTGCTAACAGGTCACACCAATCAGCCTATTTATCCAACTTTACCAGCATTTTTATTTCTCCTTCACATCCCCCATTCAGTTTGCGTATTTCTATAGCAGATGAAGATACTCTGATGGCAGGAAACAACTCCACCATCCCTTAGTCCTTTACTTTGTGGTGATGCTGTAATTGGAGCCAGATTTTTCTTTGAAGAAAACCATCTCTGAATACTGCACTACTACCACTAATTAATAATTAATAAATACTTTCAGCCTATGCAGCATTGACTTAAGACAGTGGAATTCAGAGAGTTCCCACATCTGACACTTCTCATGCTGGCAAATACTATAAGGGGTGATTTAGACAGAGAAAGGGAGAATGAGAGTGCTCACTTCAAAATAAATGTAAGGGGAAATCCTGCCCTTCTTCTCAAACTGTGGGGCCTTACTGGGTAGTGGGATTTGTGTGGTTTCCCTCTGCAAGTGAGAAAAATCCCCACATTTTTATATCGCTTCCCACACAGACAAAAGAAGGGAAGAAGATGGAGTGGGAGAAGGGAAGATCAGAGTCAAGTCAGAGGAAATGTGACGTTTGTTGATCTGGACCAAAACAAAACATTTCAAAAAATCATTTCAAATATTGTCAAAGAACTAAGTTTCATTGAGAATCATGATTTTTTTTTTAAATGTCCAAACCCTTCCCCCCAAATTATTACTGGTTTTGGATAAGCCTTCTCCATAGAACAAAAAGGAATGGCAGACACAAGAAGGATCTGCCAATGAGAGTGCTGTGTAAATAATGTCTTCTTATCTGATTCTACAGCATTTACATAGGCCAAATAAATAAAACAAACAAATAAATAAATAAATCACCCACTGACTTCTGTGAGAATATCACTTTTACTTGGGGTGAAATCCTGGTCCTATTGAAGCCAATGGGAGTTTTGTCATTAACTTCAGTGGAGCCAGGATTTCTCCACAGGTCTGCAGGAAACAACCAGGTACATATTTTAACTATACAGGAGAGTATTAAACATACTGGGTGCATCTAGACTGGCAAGATTTTGCACAAAAGCAGCCGCTTTTGCGCAAAAACTTGCCAGCTGTCTACACTGGCCGCTTGAATTTGCGCAAGAGCACTGACTTTGTAATGTACAAAATCAGTGCTTCTTGCGCAAATACTTTGACGCTCCCACTCAGAAAAAAGCTCTCTTGCGCAAGTGTTCTTGCGCAAGAGGGCCAGTGTAGACAGGGAAGGAATTTTTTGCATAAGAAAGCCCCGATGGCGAAAATGGCTGCTGGAGCTTTCTTGCGCAAAATCGCATCTATACTGGCCACGGATGCTTTTGCGCAAAAGCACTTTTTGCGCAAAAGCATCCGTGACAATCTAGATGCTCTTTTGAGGAAATACTTGTAACGGAAAAACTTTTCCGTTAAAAGTATTTCCGCAAAATCATGCCAGTCTAGACGCAGCCACTCTGAACACAGACCACTTGTCATGAAGTCAGAGATCGCTTAAGTATTTTTCCGTCACAGAGGAGGAAAGCTCTTAGCACTGTTTGTAATGTATCAAAATAATTCTCTTCAAATATTTTCCTCACGAAGCTTCATAGTCAAAGATCTGGGGAGAATCCTGGTACAACTTTCCATCTGACATTACTGGCCTTAGAGAAAAACAAGAATGTACATGTTCATCGTTAGGATAGGACTGATATCAGTTGTGTGGGACTCTGCAGTACTGAAGGGGAATATTTAATTGAATTTTGTTGCTGGGAAAATTCAGACTGTTTACTTATTCAAAAATACACTGATGAGTGTCAAGAACACTCAGGGCTTTGGATATACATTCTTATAAATACTTCCACTGCAGTTTTTCTTTCATTCACTACTGGAAAGGTCAGTCAGTCCTTTTCTTTCTGGTTCACTTCAATCGACAGGTTGCCATACTTACTTAACTCAAACTTCGCACGACAATCATGAAGACAATTGCTGACATATTAGAACCCCAACTCAACTAGTCTTTCCAATTACAGGACTCATCCGTTTGTTTCCTCTTTAGTTTGACCATCACTATTAGACATATACAGGAGACAGACATCTGAAGCTTCTTCAAAAGGTTTACATATATTTGCTTATCATAAAATTGCTATTTTTAATACTTCATCAACTAAATGTTCCTTTGTGCAACAATTTTCAATACCTTAAGGAGCAAAACCCTGGAAAAAGTAATTTTCAGATACTTTTCTCTGTTCCAACCTCTATTTTTTCATTTCCATATTAAACAAAAGAGCTAGTCATATGTAAGTTAATAAAGTGAACACAAGGGAGATGTACCTCCAAATTAGAGCCAGACGCTGAATAACGTAATAGGAATGTACTTAAACCTTGGTACCAGCTCGTGACAAGGTCTGCACTCTGTCTTAGCCCTGAGTTTTTGGAAAAGCTTCAGCAGCTATGAGAAAAACTTTCAACCTGACAAACACTCCCCGGCTGGAAAAGGCTCCTGTTTTAATTCAGTCCAGATGTGATTTTTAATGAAAGCATTATGGCTCTGCAGCTGCATGGATGGTACAAACACTTTAAAAGGAATAAATTATTCAAAATGCTTTATTTGCACTGCACAATTATGCTTGACCTTTCCTGGGTAAAATCTTAAGACTGGCTACAATGCCCGTTTATGGTTACTTGTCTCTTGCCAAGTCTCATCCTGTGTGGTGCAGGGTGCTCTGGGCTCCCATGGACTTCAACAGGAAACAGAAATGCTTCACAGCTCAGAGAAGGGGCTCAGCACTTAGCAGGATTAGGGTTATGGTGAATATACAGTAGAAAGATAAACAGAAAAGGAACATGATGTATAAATCAGACAGATATATCTTTATAGAGGCAAACAAATACTTGGAACACATTAGCATAGAGCCACTGGCTAATTCTAAAAACAAGATAATGTTGGTAATAATTTATATTATATTAATTATAAAGTCACTTCCCGCAAGTTACATTGATCTAAATACTTTGTATTTGAATAGTGTTTAGCTTAACAACATAGGGATCTTTTAAATATTTGAACATCACACCAAGAAAGGCAGAAATAATGACTACTTTTAAATCCAACAGTATATTCTGAAGTTTAAATTTTATGTAGTGCATGTTTGCACATACATACTCCCCTACAGGACTGATGAGGGAGGGAGAAAGGGAGAGAGGGAGACAGGGAGAAAACAAAATGCAGTTTTTTTCTGGTGTAATCTGCTATATATTTAAGAGAGTTTGTGTGTCTGTCTGTTTGTCTGTCTGTCCATCTGTGAGTACATTTGTTCAAGAATTCCTACTAAACAGTAAGAGCTAGGAACATCAAAGTAGATACGAAGCTTCCTCTTATAACTTAAAGCAAGGTCAGGGCTTGGTTATGCCAGGATAATGGGATGTGCATGGAATGTGATTGCTTCCCATCAAATGGAAAAGGAAGGGTGTAATAGCAGGGAAAGTTATACTCAGAAATGACCACACCGGGGGGAAGGGGGGAGGACAGCAAGCACAGGGGATAGTCAAACCCCAGAATGACCACAGGGGGTCAACAAGCACCCCAGCTCTGGGGAGCAGTCATTGGCTGGCAGTATGGCTGGCAGCATGGCCCCTGCCACCCTGGCCTGAGTCATGAAGCAGTTGCCAGACAGCCAGCATGCCATGAACTGCTCCGACCACCTCCTGGGAGCAGCTGCCGGATGGGCCGTACAGCTTCTGCTGGCCTGCACTGGCACTGGGAAGCAGCCACTGGCTGGGCCACTCCAGGCCAACCCCAGAGAGAAGTTGGTGGATAGACTGTGCAGCCTCTGCTGCCCCAGACTGGCCCCAGAGAGCAGCCTCTGGGCACCACCACCCCATGTCCTGAGAGTCCCCCAACTCCTCCCCTGAGCCCCACCCCACACCTCCCAACCCCAAACCCTAACTCCTGCACCCTCACCCCGCCCTGAGTCCCTGCACACTCCAACCCTGACTGCTGCAACCCCTTCACCCCTAGCCCCTGCCCTGAGTCCTCCTCACCCCCATCCTGACTCCTGTAGCCCCACACCTACAGCCCCCTGCCCTTAAGGACCTGAGCAATCCTGGGTAAGTCTTCTAGTAAGACATTATTTCAAATATTACTCAAAATCAATAACTGTACACTCCCAGGGAATATGAAAATTATAGATCAAATTCTCCTTTTAGATTGACTACTTTTCTACATATATAATTCTCTTTACTGCAACACATTACCTTGGATTTGCAGCAGTGTAAGCAAGACAGAAATTTAACTTTTATGAGTTCAGCACTTTCACCTTAATTGGTCAGAAACAGAAAATCCCTTTATCATCATGTTCCTGTATGCACCATCCACCCCACTGGCCCCAGTTCAGCAAAGCACATCAGCATTAGGGCGTATACCTCATATATGGTATTCTATATTGATGCTTCATACGAATCTATCCACTTCAGTGCAACAGTACAGAGGCTAAGCTATTGAAAAATGTGGGCTACAGAGTATAACTTAGGGCACATCTACACTGCAGCATTATTTCAAAATAACTAACGTTATTTCGAAATAAAAAGGTGAGCGTCTACACAGCAAGCCCGCTATTTTGAAATAATTTTGAAATAACAGGCTCCTTATTCCAGAATAATAACCCCTAATTTCACAAGGAATAACGCCTATTTCGAAATAGGGTGTGTGTGGACGGCACAGCTGTGCTTATTTCAAAATAATTTGCCTCCAGGGGTTCTCACAGCTGCCCTGATGGGCACTCTGTCCATACCCCTCAGGACTCTGTTGTTTCTCTTCCCCTGCAGGATTTAAAGCTGCAGCCACAGGGGAAACAGTTTGTGGCACAAGGAAGGCCCTGACAGGCCTGTGACACACTGCTGAAGCACTTCATGCATTCTGCAGCAATTGCTGACCCCAGTGCTTCCACCAAGCCCCTCAGGGCTGTCAGCAAGCCAACAGCCAGCTCCCAAGTCTCTGCCCAGGGACAGAAGAAGAGGGCCCCTTCCTGGTCTGGTGTGGAGATCCTGGATTTCAGTGAGGTTTGGGGAGAGGAGGCAAACCTCCAGGATCTCCATACCAGATGCAGGAATGTGGACATCTATGGCCAGATGGCTGTAAGCCTGGGCCAGAAAGGCCACATGCGCACCCAGGAGCAGGGGCGCATAAAAATTAAAGAACTGAGGCAGCATACACCAATGCCAGGAAACACAGATCCTGATCAGGGTGGCACCCCAGTCGTGCCACTACTTTGAGCAGCCGCATCACATCCTGGGAGGGGTTTTTTTTTTCCATGCTCTCATCATGGACTGTGTCCTGGAGATACCCATTGTCAGTCTCCTGGAGGGGAGGTTTATGCAACAGGAGGAAGAGGCGGCAGCCAACCAGGACATGATGCCCACCAGCCAGGAGATCCTCCTGGCACTGGAGCCGGTACTCCCCCTCAGGATGTTGCCCAGGGTTTGGACAAAGCCAGGGAAGGCCCATCAGGTGACTTCCATTACTTTCACTAGACACATGCAGAGAGAGGCAGTGGGCGGTGAGGGGCTGCACACTCCTCACTCAGCCTGGAGATTGCACAGCAGCCTGTGCACATGGGTGCACATGGAGCACCAGTCTGGAGGAGACAGCCGCATGAGGCTGCCACAAAGGAACCTTGCACTCCTCCTCACAGGGATTCTGGAGAGGCCTCCCACAACACCCTCCTCACCATCCTTCTGCGCTCAGGGATAGGTGTCCTCTCCCTGTGGTACGCCGCCACTGCCAGACCCAGCATGTGCACAGCATGGAGGGAAGATGAACCACCCCTTTGCCCCCCTCCAACCTGCAGGCTCCTGACCTGGCTGGCACCTTCCCATGCCTGCTTGTCCCTGAGATGTGGGGATAGCAAGGCTCCCCTGGGATATTCATGCCCCTGCAGGACAGTGTCCCTGTCTAGACCACAGATGGCCTTGCTCAAAGCGCATTGCCATCGTCTGAACTGAGAACATTTGGTGTTGGCTCACACATTAGGGCTAGGCTTCAGGCACAGTGTGTTCTGGGATAACTGCCCTTCTCTCTGTTCTTCGCAGCTGGACCAGCTGAAAATGAAGCACATCCACCACCTCCAGTAGCAGCCTCCTGACCCTATAAGAGCCACCGCCACAGATGACCCCCCCAAGGACCTGGAGCAGGAACACATCACCTGCCTGTGTGCCCTGAAAGAGTGTCTTGAACAGCAGGAACAGAGGTGGGACACCAACCTGGAGTTGTGCTGCACCACCTGGCAGGAGCTATCCCAGCTGACCCAGAGCATGTGCACAGCATACACTGCCACCATTGACCACCTGGTCACCCCGATTGAGTGGTCCAGCAGCTGCCCCCCACACACACACTCCTTCCCAAGTCTCCCCCACACTTGCTCCTGCCCCCGTTTCTTTGGCTTCTTCCTCTAGTCCCCCCGTGGCCACTGAGGGTCTGCACACGAGGCAGTGGGACCACCTGAGGTAAATCCAGTTCCAGCCCCATCCCTGAGCCACTCCTCTCCCCTCCCACATTCTTTCCCCAGTCCATCCCCAGTTATATTTACCCCAATTAAAAATAACAGAGAGTTTATTGTTCCCAAACAAAAAGTCTGGTTTATATGGTCTGTAGGGGAGGGGAGGGATGGGAAGGTGGGACAGGAGGGCAGCAGAAGGGAGGAGTGAGGGAGGAAAAGCACAGAGGGGCAATGCATTTGCCCCTTGTGGGAAGGCCCAGGGGAGAGTGTCACAACTGGTCTTGTCTGAAACTCCCCCTCAAGGCCTGCTGGATGTGCACAGCCCCCTGATGAGCCTGTAGGATGGCAGCAGTGCATAGCTGTTCAAAGGCCCTGGCCAACTGCTTGGCCTCTGCCCCCCTACCCTGACAGGAACGTCTCCCTCTTGTTCTCGCACAGGTTGCGCAGGACACAGCAGGCCTCCACCACCTGGGGGATATTCTGCTCACTGAGGTCCAGGCGGGTGAGGAGATATCGGAACTTCCCCTTCAAACAGCTGATGGTATCCTCCACCACGATGTGGGCCCTGCTGAGCCAGGCATTGAATTGTTCTTTCATGGGGTCCAGGGGTCCCATATAGGGCTTCATTGCCCCTTGCTCCCATGGCTAGGCTGCTGCATCCATGATGCACATGAAGATGCCCATGTCCCTGACTCTGATGGTGTGGTCGGAGGGGAAAGTGCCAGCGTGCATCTTCCGGCGGCATCTTCAAGTGGTCAGAGAAGGCACATGATGCTGGAGTTCCTGAACACACGGGCATCATGTGCCTTCCCTGACCACCTGACATTAATGTTGGTGAAGCGGCCCTGGTGGTCCACGAGGGCTTGCAGCACCATTGAGAAGTACCCCTTCCAGTTGATGGAGGCCCAGGTCAGGAATCCGTATGGAGATGTTGGTGCCATCAATGGCCCCCTTGCAGGTGGGGAAGCCCATGGTGGCAAAGCTGGTCATGATGGGGTCCACGTTGCCCAGGATGATGACCCGGTGCATCAGGATGGTGTTGATGACTCTCACCATCTGTACAAAGATACAAACAGAGAATCACAGGGTAGCCAGAGCCCTCAAGAGTTCCCTGAATCCAAGCCCTTTCCCACAGCAGAATCAACCCCCAGGTACCCCATTCCCCACAGGGCTTTATGAAGCTGGGACTGCAAAACCTCCAGGGAGGGAAAGTCCATTCCCTCCTCCCGAGGGTACCTCATTTCAGTGCTTCCCCACCCTCCTGGGACAATAGTAAGAAAATCATACCTGCATGAGCATGACTCCGACAGTCAATCTCCCTTTGCTAAACTGGTTCCTAACAGAGCGGTAGCTGTCTGGCATGGTGAGTTTCCAAATAGCGATGGCGACCCACTTCTGGAAGGGGATGGTGGGTCGCTTGTGAGTGTCCCATCACCAGAGGCAGGGATGAGCCACTCGCAGAGCTCCAGGAAGGTGTCCTTCCCCATGCAGAAGTTCTGGAGTCACTGCTCCATGACAATCTGGTCCTACCAATCAGAAATGGTGTCCAGCCACCAGAAGCAGCAGTGCCTGCTGTGTTGCAAAGGGTGGAAGGGGCTGTGCTACATGAGCAGCACATGGAGCAGGGTGAGGAGGTGCCCCAGAGTGAGCTGTTAGTCCTGGTCCTGCAGTGCCATGTGGGCAGCATCAGTAAAGCACCAGGAGGTCTAACAATCCAGCAAGTGCTTTGCAGCAGGTCCAGTTCCATGGCAGAAGTGCTGTGGCATCTGCAAGGGCAATCAGAGCGCACAGTGAGAAGAGTTTGCTGTCCCTCAAGGAGGTAGGCAATGGAGAGGAGACTGAGACATGACTGTATGGGGAGCGGCATTTAAGCACGAGCTTCAGCTAGCCTCAGGCAGCAGCTCCAGGAAGTGAGTGCTGTCCTGATGCTGTGCCCGAAGTGCTTCCAGGGGCCTTAAATGTGATTCAGCCTCCAATCAGTGTGGCTGCTCTATTTCAACATAGCTCTGTGCTATTTTGATGAGCATTTGTAGAGTGGACACATTATTTCAAAATAGCTATTCCGGGAGCAATTATTCCAAAATAGTTTATTTTGAAATAAGTGCGTAGTATAGATACACCCTTAGATCTGTGATTGCAGGCATGACCCTGCTGGAGGTTTGGAATTGTGAAGCATTTAGTGGGATAAAGCATCTTTACTATTTATTCAAACACTTAGAATGCATGTACATGGCTGGCAAATAAAGTCTCCATTAAATGACCCATAAAACATAAAATGCAAAATAAATGCAGACCTCAGACATGCTGGTAGAGAAGTTCATTCCATGAGTAACAGAGAAGGGAAAGTGATAAGAGAACCATTGACAACTGATTGGAGAGTACTAAATGATCCTGTTTGAGGGGAGGAAATTTAAAGTTATTATTCTCTGGCAAATCGCTGTGAATGAATTTCATCATTCTTGTTATAAATGTGTTTTCTGACACTTTAATTATGAAAAAACTATTGCTGAAACACACAATATGAGTAGTAGATGCCATAAGTTTAAGTAAAATGCTATTCTATTTCCATTTTGCAAAATTCACAATCACATTCAAATTAAACAGCATTTCTCTCTAGTAGGATGAAATGAATATTGCAAAAATGAAATTGTATACACAGATTCAGGAGCAGTTTAATCATTTTATTTTACTCTGCGCTTAAAAAAAATAGTGGAAATGGAATGCTGACCTCATTACAATTTGATGAGTACATCTTTCTCCATAGAACCATATACAAAATCTCTTAGATGTTTGCAAATGGGAAACATTCACTACAGCAGCATAGTGAAGTGATCCTCATTAAAAAGTGGAGGCTAGGTAACTGAGTTCTATTACCCAAGTACACCACATGCTTAACTAAAACGAACTGTGCTTTCTGTACATTCAGCTTGTTTTATTGCTTGTTCCCGCCTGCTCCCCATCTAATACTGAGCTACCACATTTGTAATGTATCTGGACAAGTTTGCTCCAGAATAAAACCCAACCAATTTGCTCAATAACAATATACCTCTCACTGTGTTCTTTTTAAATAATCCATAAATCATTTTTTTTACAAACGATGGCTGATTAGTTGTCAATTTGATCCCTTTTATGGATTTAACATGAAAAAACTTACCAGCAATGTGTTTTTGTTTAATAAATGTGTATTTCTGAATAACGCATGGCGAATGGTTACATCAGATAATTGCACAGCACTCTAGTCCAACTGGTAATATTTTCAAGTTATACATCAAGGTTAACATTTGCATGCCAAGCACTACCTGTGCTATTTAAACTAGAGACGCACTGTACCTATTGATTTACCCATTATACTCCAATAAGGCTAGAAAGAATCTCTACCTTCATATACTGTGCAACAAATCTTCAGGTAGTAGAAGGGTAGTGAAGAAGGGTGAAAAGAGATACTAAAGCATGCCCTTATCTGCACTCACTGTAGCTGAACTAAGATACGGTACCTTACTGTTTACAAATTTAAAAAAAACGCTTTTGAGAATTATTACATATTGACTCTTGCAGCACTTCCTTTCTTAGATCTACTTTAGTTTGATCATGGAACAGAAACAGAAAAATCTGACTGGTGCAGGCTAAGAATAAGAACAGACTATCAAGCCAGATTGCCCACAATACTAGTGAAAATACTAGAGGGGTGAATGTGGTGGGGAAACAAATCAGACTCTAACTTTCTGTTACTTTTTTAAAGAAAAGGAATGTAACATGCAGGTATTTTGGCCTACTGGCATAAATGGATGTAGATTATTCAGAAAGTCAGTCAATTTCCTGTTATGCCTGCTTTCTCCAACTTCATACAAAAATATAGCCTAACAACCATGGGAAAAATTAGATAGTCACTTATATTACGCAAGTTAGGTAGATAGAGGTAGATCTGATTTAAAAAAAGCTTCAGTAAGTGCTTAACACTTCAAGCCCCCGATCAGCTGCTCTCAAGCAGCTCCCACTGGGCTCAATTCTCACCTCAGCTTCCCTAAAGACAAAATTCCATATTGTTCAGCAGTCTGAACTCCAACCGAATGCCAAGCAATTAAAAAAAGATAAAAGGTAAGATACCAGGCACACTTGAACTACCAGCCAGTACTGTGGGAAACGAAGTTAAAGGCCCTTTTTATTGTGATGTTAGAACTATTATGAATTCAGAATTGAAGTACCAAGTCTGGGCTTGTGGATAAGCCAGTGGAGTGGGGCTCAGCTCTGGATTCATTTCTTGGCTCTACCACTGACTTCCCATATGAACTCAGGCAATTCAATGAATTTCTCTGTCCCCATTTCCCTTTCATGAAATGACACTGGCTTTTCCCCATCTTTTATCTTTCTTGTCTATTTAGATAAAGCACTACTCAAGGCAAGCATTACCCCTCACTTCTTGCCCACAACACAAGTGCTCTGATCTCCCTTGGAGTTAGGGCTGACTACTGTAATACAAATAAAATAAATACAAAACAGGAATAATAATATAATTCCATATGGAGGGGTTGGTTTCTTTTGCTGGTTTGTTTAATATACCACTAGTAACATAAATGTTCTAAAAAGGAGAGGATACTTTTCAGCTACAATGCTTCTTCAGAATCTTTCCCTATTACTAACTTCTGACAGGTGCGGTGAAGTGGTCTGAGCCTTGGTATGTAGCCTGCCTTTGCTGAGTTCTAATCCTGGCTCTGATTAGGGAAGCAAGAATGTAACCGTTTACACAGTGAACTGATAAGTTTATTGGTTTCTGTTAAGGTTACACTCTTCACTGGTGCATGCCAGCTCCCAGCTTCCAATACAGAGCCTGTAATACACAGTGACAGGAGGCTCTCCATGAGCGGGGCTGGCAGCCAGGACCAGGTGTGCATACTATAAACTGGCTTCCAGTGTGCCCCAAACTCTGGCTGCTGGCTCTGCTCCTGGAGAGCCAGGCTGCGCTACAGGCACTGCAATACAAGCCTCATACTGCAGAGCCCATAGCACATGTAACTGCATTTTAACAGTTACACAGTTCGTTTTTCTACTTCCTTAGCTCTGATCTTGATGCCCTCTGTGAGTATGTTTACAAGTCTCAGAGGGATAGCCATGTTAGTCTGTAACTGAAAAAAATTAAAAACAATTAACGGTCCTCCAGCACCTTAGAGACTAACAAAAAATGTAGAAAAGCTTCAAGGGGTAGCCGAGCTAGTCTGTACAGGATAAACTTAAAAAACAACAAATAGTCTGGTAACACTTTAAAGACTAACAAAACATATAGATGGTATCATGAGCTTTCATGGGCACAGTCCACTTCTTCAGATGACCAGAGTGTTGGCTGTCCAGAACTAAAATAAATAGGGGATAAGGGGGGAGAGAAGGGAAAAAATGGGAGTGGGGGGGAACAAGAAGAGGCAGTGGGTATAAAAATATCAAGGGGAAAGCTGAACAGGAATGTAACAGGAAAAACAAATATTCAATAAGCACCTAAAGACTGGGTAGTCAAAAAAGTCTCTAAGCTAACTAAGATCCTCTTCACAGGGGTACTGCAGGCATTCACTAGTCAGTATTTTGTTACATATTGTAACCACCCTGCCCAATATTAATATTATGCAATGTTTGCCTATTTTGAATTAAGTTATAATCCAGAACATTGCAACTCAACTTCACTCTGTATAAATGACGTCCCCTTAGGCACAATTCCTCTGCAGGCAGTCCAATTAACTTTCAGGGATTGTGTGAAAGGAAGTCTTTAGTCTGACAAAGAGAGGGTTAATTAGAAATAAGCAAAGGATTTGTTTTACTGTCACTCAGGGTGGAGGTGCTTAGTGTTCTATTTAACTAGGTGGACAAAGGATGAGCTCCTTTGAAAGTTAATAACGATATAGAGCAGAAGAATCATGAACTCATCTAAGTGGATGCAAAGATATCAATGTAATTTTGGAAAGGGGATTATCAAGTGGAGATGAGATTTTAAAAGAAGCTAATAAGTAATTAGTGTGTCTTGGTCAGGACTTTGACAAGACAGAATGAATTAAAAGTTAGCAAGTATTTCTAACACCACATTAGGGAACAAACAGCTACTGCTACTGGTCTATTAGTCTATTTTCCATGATTAGCTCTTTAGTAAGCATCAGAGTGTATTCTTTCCTTCAGCTGTGAGTGTGCCTCCCAGCCCAGGCAGACAGACACAAGTTAGCTCTGCTCAGGCTAGTTCACTAAAAATAGCAGCAACATAGGCAAGCCCCCCCCCTTGCTCAGGCTAGTTCACTAAAAATAGCAGGAACATAGGCAAGTCCCGCCCTCCCCCCTCCCCCCCCCCGGGTATGTCAAATAGCTAGGCCATGTCTCCACCCATTCCCTTACAGCCATGCTACTATTTTTATCAGGCTAGATCAAGCAGAGCAAGTGCATGTCTGTCCACCTGAGCTGAGAGGCACTCTCCCAGTGGCAGTATAAACATGCCTATATATGGGCCAATTTCAGTGCGAGTTTTGCTCAAAGACAGCAGAATCAAGCTCATCTACCTACTCATCAAAAACAAAAGTGACATATCATGACTTAGGGTTAATGGGAGGATTTCCATTCTCTGAAAAGAGCTGCCAGCATTTTAACAACCACAACAGGTAGACATAGTAGGCATAAACTACCTGGTCCTAAAAATGATGACAGCTGTTTGGATGCCTGTCTACACTAGTGCTCACAACATTATTACCAGTGGGAATGGGAAATTAATGTTAAAAAATCTTAGATCAGAAGATGAGCTTGGCTAAATAGGGGCAGTTGGGTAGCTTGGCTTTTCCTACCTCTGTCTTCCTATGAAAGAAAAATTGGGCCTAGTCTGAGAGTATCTTTTCTGGAAGCATCCTGCAGCATATTCCAGTACTTTCGGTTCACTTCTTTCATTTGGAGTTTGGTCCTGGCAATTATAACTAGGAAAATGGTATCTGCAAGTGGTGAAGGAAATTAATCTCTAACCGCAAAGATAGCAATGGTGAAAATGACTGCCTTTATAAAAGGCACAGGCACTGTTTTGGCTTTCCTGTACTGAGGCACAACTAGTGGCAGTGACATTAGGGAGGCAGGTGAGTCAAATTACCTGAGGAAAGGAGATTTAACTACAATTTCAAAAGTAATGTGCCAATTAAATGTGCAAAGAATTATAAATATAAAAATGCTCAAGACTTTCAATCACTTCAGATTTAAATCCAACCAACCAAGATCATTAAAGCAGTGCAGAGAGGCTGTCACTTCTCCATTGCTAAGGCTGCTCAAAAGTTCAGAAGCTCCACTGTTGTACTCCTATAACTTTGTCTTAGAGAATCTGTTTGGCCTCAAAATGGCTAGATTTGATCTGAAGTCAAAACAAAATATGTCTGCAAAGCTCAAAGGAAGTTTCTCAAATGGTTGTTAAATTACAGCATACCATAAAGTTCACCTTGTTTTGAAATGTTAAGTTTTCCAATATTCGCCACTATTCAACTGAAAAACAATGTCATAAAACCTTTCATACAGTTAAATCTCTTTAAATCTCTGGAAAAAGGAGTAAACAGTGAGGTGGCAAAATTTTCAGATGACACAGAATAGTTTAAGTCCCAAGCAAACTTATGAAGGGCTACTAAAGGATCTTTCAAAACTGGTAGACTGGACAACAAAATGGCCAATAAAATTTAATGTCGATAAATGCAAAGTAATGCACATTTGGAAAACATAATCCAACTATACATATAAAATGATGGGGTCTAAATTAGGTGATACCACTCAAGAAAGATCTTGGAGTCATTGTGTATATTACTCTGAAAACATCCACTCAATGTATAGCTGCAGTCAAAAAAGAAGGCAGAATATTGGAAATTGTTACAAGGATAGAGATTAAGGCAGAAATTATCATATTGCCTCTGTATAATCCATGGTATGACCACATGTTGAATGCTGCATGCAGACATGATCATCCAGTCTCAAAAGATATACTAGAATTGGAAACAGTTCAGAAAAGGTTAACAAAAATTATTAGGGGTATGAAATGACTTCCGAATGAGGAGAGATTAATAAGACTGGAACTTTTCAGCTTGAAAAAGATATGACTAAGGGAGATATGACTGAAGTCTACAAAATCATGACTAGTGTGGAGATAGCCAGTAAGGAAGAGCTATTTACTTCTTATAACTCAAGAACCAGGGGTTACAAAATGAAATTAATAGGCAGCAGATATAAAACAAAGGAAGTATTTCTTCACACATAATGCACAGTCAACCCATGAAAATCTTTGCCAGAGGATGTAGTGAAGGCCAAGACTATAACAGGGTTCATGGAGGATAGGTTTATCAGTGGCTATTAGCCGGGATGGGTAGGAATGGTATCCCTAGTCTCTGTTTGCCGGAAGCTGTGAATGGGCAACAGGGGATGGATCACTTGATGATTACCTGTTCTGTTCATCCTCTTTGGGGCACCTGGCAGACAGGATGCTGAGCTGGATGGACCTTTGATCTGACCTTTCTTATGTTCTTATGAGAACATATGCCATAATTATAACAGAAGAAAATGGGCTGTGATAAAGCAAAGTATACTAACAGTTGTTAGTGTTGTTAGGTTTTAGCTCATTTATTTCAATGGGATCCATTAATGTCTGTCGTAATTTTTGCCATTGACTTCCATGGGAGTAAAATCAGATTATAAACCAGTGTTCTGGTGAAAAGCTGATATAAATATATAAAGCTGATATAAAGCCTGTGGAAGCTTAACCTGGCTTAAGGTAACCCTCTGGCTGTATACAGCCACTCTACCAGCTTTTACACTACCTTCTCTCAGTCCATGACACAAGGAACAGATGGTATAGTCAGGACAGGCCTGTTCCTAATCTCTAACTTCTGGAATGCCCTCACAAAACTGCCAGAAGTCAGCAAGGGTTACATAATAGAACCATAAAACTGGAAGGGACCTAGAGAGGCCTACTAGTTCTGTCCCTTTCAATTAAGGCAGGATTAAGTATTAGCCAGACCATTCCTGACAAGTGATTGTTTATGCCAGTGGACATGGTCAGCAACCCAGTTGCACCAAGAATTGGGGAAGAGCAAAATGGGTTTATAATCACCTTTTGCACTCCATAACCTCAATCTGTAATAGCTGAAATAAGGTTGGACTCCATGATTGTATGTGTGTGTGTGTGTGTGTGTGTGTGTGCGCGCGTGCGCGCATGTACACACACACACGTGTGTGTGAGTGCATCTGTCCTATTTATTGGTAGGTCAAGGCTTGATAAGAAAAAAACTATATTTCTACAGGTAGCAGCTGATGGAAATTTTCCTCAACAAGTAGATGAGGAGGTTTCAGATTTTGTTCTGCAGATGGGTATAAGTTTTATTATTATTGAAAGGAAATAAGCTCTCTATAGTTCAAATTTTAATCTTTGTCTTGTCAGCAGGATTATTTTGACCCCTCTTGTAATACAAACAAAACAAAATATTCCCTAGGCTTTCAAATGTTTCAGGTTAAGTCTCATTGACAAAAGCATGTTGTTAGAAATTTGTCTGAGTAAGTATTTTTCAGATTAAACATGACTGTCTCAGTGAAGCTGATGGAGAAAAACCAGATTAAAATAAAATAGAATAAGACAGGGCTATTTTTCAGAAGTAAAAATAAACGTCAGGATATGGTAGAACTGCCTCTTCTCCTATATTCTCTGGCAAAATGCCCCTTTGAACTATGGGAAAATGAGTCCATTTTCCAGACAAGGTAACTGAAGAACAGGGGCTATGTCTACACTGCAGGCTTCTTGCGCAAGAACTGTTTTGCACAAGAGCGCGTCCACACAGCCATGTGCTTTTGCTCAAGAGATGTGCTTTTGCGCAAGAGCATCCATGGCAGTGTGTGGAACTTCAGGGGGTAGCCAAAGTTACAGAAAAAACAACAAATGGTCTGGTAGCACTTTATAGACTAACGAAACATGTAGATGGTATCATGAGCTTTCGTGGGCACAGCCCACTTCTTCAGATGACCGGAGTTATGAGTTGGGGATATGAAAACTCAAAATAAATAGGAGAGGGGAGAGAAAGAAAAAAGGGAGGAGGGTGGGAGACAGAGCATCATGAAGTATCTGGAGAATGGATACTTAAACTTAAGCAGATAAAAATCAAAGTCAATAGATAGATTCCTAAAACAGGAAGGGTACCACTCAGGGAGCTGTTAGCACCACCACGCTCTCTTGCGCAAGAAAGCTCTGATGGCCATTTTAGCCATAGGGGATTTTTGCGCAAGAAACCCCTGTTGCCTGTCTACACTGCCTTCTTGCTCAAGAGCGCTTGCGCAAGAGGGCTTATTCCTCGTGGGGAGAGGAATAACTCTTGTGCAAGAAGCCCTCTATTCCGATGCCTTACTGTAAATTTACTTGCGCAAGAATGCACGTGCAGTTTAGACGCTCCGCAAGTTTTTGCGCAAGAACGGCCATTCTTACACAAAAAACCTGCAGTGTAGACTTAGCCCAGGAAGTTTAAGTGATTTGCCAGTAGAGACATAGGAAGTTTGTAGCAGACCCAGAGCTTTGATCTCCAATGTGGCAGATCAGTATCTTACCCAACAACCCATGCCACTACACATACAGTGATTTAAACCTCTTTACTTAGTTATGCCAACAAATGGGGATAACAATGAGATCTTATAGATGAATAAGCATAGCATAGATATGAATTATTTACGAG